>CM068381.1:9913542-10384311 GCA_034770075.1 Aralia elata
CATACGATAAAATCCTTCTCAACGATTTGAATGGGCTCATAATCGATAACAATGTGTTAATAATCAGGTTTGACTCACTCGGGTCGATAAACACGGGACACACTTGAAAACACGTTATTGAATATGTTCTAGTTCAGGAGGTAGGGCTACCTCAATAGGCCTACCTCCGCCTATCGTCTCTTGTCAATATTTGAAATGGCCCAATAAATCTCGGACTCGAATTTGCCTCCATTCTTGCCGAAACGATATTTTTCCCTTCACGGAGATACTGTTTTAAGAAGAATACGTGACTAACCAACTTCGGAAAATCTTGTAAACTTCCTCTGTGGTTTTGCAGGATCAGCATATTTCTTACTGTCGAGTCTTGTTGGACGCTATGTTGTAATCTTCCCCGTATAATTCGATACTTACCTCCGTGGTTGGTTTTGTGGCACTATTTCGTGGGTCCTAGCATTTGCCGGTTCCCCCAACCTCGTCCCAACAATAAAGGCCGTCCTACATTTTTCTTCCTTTATAGGGCTTCAAATGGAGGCATTCCTATTGCTTGGCCATCGGTAGAAACTATTGTTGATATGCAACATTTCTACCAAAGGTAATTGATCCTTCTTTCCCAAAAACTTCCCTTGAATTCCATGATGCAACGAGCCGCAACATGTCTTTCCAATGTTTGTAATGACGTTCTCATCACTTCTCTGACCTGTCAGTTTGTGGTGATAAATTGTGCTTAACCTCAAACTACGGCGGTTTCCTAAGTGTTTCTGGAAAACTTGGTCTAAAAGTTCGGAGTAAATTAGGGATTTTGGTCCGATACTATATAAACAAGGACTCCATGTTCTAGAAATAATTTCGTTGACGTTTACTGTGCAGGGCTAACTGGTCTAAGACTGGAGTTGTATTTTGATGATAAGACAAATGGAGCTAACTTGGTAAGAAGATCTACAATTTCCCAAATTTGGCATTATGGACCTTTCGGTGTATTTGGAAGATCCTACTACGAAGGGTCCATGATTAATATGCTCCCATTCCCACTCAAGGAAACTTTCTAAGCGGTTGTAATAACTTTGTTCCCCACTTTGGTTTCTGGATGTTCAGCTTTAACCCTTTGACACGTTAAACATTTTGCTTAACCACATGTCCGCTTACTTCTCCTCTTCATGTTAGACCACCAAAAATGTTGGCTCAGGTCTTTAAAAACATTTTTGTACTCTCCTGGATGTAACAGTGGAATTTAGAATTATGGGGCTTCATTCCAGTATTTCGTCTTTTATACTCTTGTACTGAAAGGAGTACCCACAATTGTCTATTTTTCGTATCGTTAGTACTCCATCTTTATTCCCACCCTAAGAACTTAACATTCTTTTTATGAGTCATTTCTGCCTCTGTACTCCTGATATTTTTTGCGCAATCAAGTCTCCTGTACATTCTCTTGAGACTTTGGTCCCAATAAAGTCGAATTACCCTCGATCGACATAATAACTTCCTGGGTTGAGTTAACTGGAAACTCTCACCTCAATCTCAAGTTTGTCAAAACTCCTTTTATCAGTACCTCGTTATTAGTCATCCCATTCAATTTCTCCTTGGTTCCCTTCACTACTTAATGCGTCATGCTACGACGGTTTGGCTTTCCCTGGATGATACAAGATCTCACAATCAAAATCTTTGTATCAACTTCTAGCCATCTTCCTTTGCCTCATATTTAACTCCTTCTGTGTGAAAATATATTTATAGACTCTTTGTGAATCTGTGTATATTTCACACTTCTCTCCGTAACACAAATTTAATGCCTCCAAATCTTCAAGGCAAAGTTTACTACGGCGGCTAAACTCAAGATCATGCGGTAGGATACCTCTTCTCATAATCTTTGAGTTGTCTTGATGTTATTATTGCAATCACTTTCCCATGTTAGCATTAACACACACACCTAATCCCTTGTAGTGATGCAATCACTAGTAAACACCGAGGCCTCCTGTATCATCTGGTAATAGATAACACTGATGCACCCATACTTAATCGGCTTCTTCAACTCTTGGAAGCCTTTCTTCAGATTTGTCTATCCAGACTGTACTTTTACCGTCCTTTTTGAGTCAAAATTTCTTGGTTTAGCGAGGTCGGGTCGCTATTTTTGAAAAATTCTTGTAATATCTAAAACGCCTTGATATAATACCCTGCTAAACAGAGAAAAACTTCTTTACTTCTGTTTGGAGTTGGATTGGTTGTTCCCAATTCCACAACCGACTTCTATCTTGGATGGATCTACCACTATTCCGCATTCTTAATCAATTACAATGACCTAAAGGAATTGGACTCGTATCCAAACCAGAATTCACATTTGGAAACACTTTGGCAATCATACAAAGTTGTTCCTTGCGTAATATCTCCCAATACGCTTCTTAAGTGTTCAGGCATTTGCTCCTTCTTTTTGTTCTCCAGTATACTTAAAATATCATCGATGAACACTACGGGACAAATTGTCCAAGCATGGTTTTAAACAACTCGGTTCATCAAGTCCATGAATTGCTTGCCGGGCGCCATTTGTTGTAATCCATAAAACGACATCACAAGAAACTCATAATGGTCCGTAGCGTGTTTCCTAAACGCTGTTCTTCGGCACCATCTTCATTTTCTTACCTTTAATTGATGATAAACCCGATCGTAAAGTCGATCTCTCCGAAAAGTATTCGGCGCCCCCTTTCAACTGGTCAAAACAAATCATCAATTCGATGGTAAAGGTATATTTGATTCTTTATTATTAAACTTCTTTAATTCACTCTATAATCAATACACAACCTTTAATGTTTCCACCCTTCTTCTTTACACACCAAACATCGGTGTCTCCCCAAGGTGAAACACTTGGTTGTATGTGACTTTTTGTCTAAGTAGTTTCTGTGTAATACGACAAGTAACCTCCTTCAACTCTACAGGTTGCCCATTCCTGTACGGTGCCCTTGGAAAACTGGTATGCCGTACCCGGCGCTAGATCAAGATAACAAATATCGATCTCCCTGTCCGGAGGTAAACCGGGTAAGTCATCTGGAAACTACATCCGAAAAATTCCTCTATCTCAGGCTTATTTGTTCTAGTTTTACTCCTTCTTTTTCGTTTGAGTATCTACTATATATGCCAAATAGCCTGTACAACCCTTCCTAAGCAATCTCTCTGCCTGCATTACTGGTCAAACATCGAGATCGTTTAGGGGAACAACCACCCGTTGTAACCCCACCTTTGACTTCGACACCGTCAATAGGTTTACACGGCTTTCGATGGTAGTCAAATCTCATTGTATTATGATTAACCAACCTACATTCCCTGCCTAAGATTATTATCGAATTCCCCTAGAGCTGCATAGGAATGAGGTTCATTAAGAACACTTATGTCTCTAGTAATTTCTTATATTATAATTTCTATATGGTTTTACCTGGGATATTATTCTTTATTAGCAATTTTTTCGTATACAATGGATATATCTAAATTTTCATTATACTGTTGGGTTTACTACTCTATTTTCTGCCTCTACAAATTAATGTCTATGCTCTTCCTTTCAAGCGGCGTTAAAGTTATATAAGTAAGAACGATTAGTATAATTACAAGTATGGACATGCAACATAATGTTCACAAACATAATTTTGTATATTCATACAAGAAGGTTTACATATTCGCTGCTAGTAGTTTATATAAGTACTACTAGCATTCCCAAACTCAGTTTCGCAAAAACTTGGGTAAAGTAGTTGTTAGAATACTACTATTTTTAACGCATACACACTTTAGTGACCAGAATTTATCGTAAAGCTTAATTCTTACGATTACTCAGATCACTACAACATTACTTTATACCACCCACCTATTAATGTCGTATCCCAGTTACTTTCCAATTCTCTTACGGGATAATTCGCTACGCTCGCTTATCCAGATCCACAATGGTGTTTCACGAAATTCTTTATTAGTATTATCAAGCCTTGCCTTGGATTTGATATCTTTCTGTCTTCTCCTTTTCTTGACAAACAGTGCCTGATAGTCGGATATTCCAAATCGTCCTTCATTCTCCAACCCTTTCTGTTTTCCACATATAGAAATTAGCCCTGTATTGTTTCAAGGTATGTATTTCTATCTTGGGCTTGTTCTAGTAGGTTTTCCTCCTCTGGGTTTCCTTCTGTTCTAATTCTTCTACAAGATTTGATTTTGCAACTTTCCTGATATATTCCCTCCATAATTATTGGTTCTTCCTCATCTTCTCATTCGGTCTATAATCTGAACCTCTTGTTAGCAGTCCTCATTAGGTTTCTATCGCTCTTCGGCGTCACTGGAATTCCAAGTTTTATTTTGAACTTCTTGTCCGCTTCAGGATCACTGTCCTGCTCAAGCTCTTATTCCACCTCTCGTGAACCTATCCTCCCTTGAACCTATCTTCCCAATCTGGGTCTGCCATCCTACAAAAGAATTTTACTGTGTTTTAGCCTTATGATGAAGCAAAAGTTTACACAAAATATAAGGCTGTTTAAGGTTATCTTATGTGTAATTAAGTATTTTACGGACTCAAAGATTATATCCTAAGGTAGTTTCCAAACTTCCTTAGCAGCTATAAATCTACAGCTCTGATACCATCTTGGTGACGCCCCCCCAAATCTCTACACTTCCCCTGTAGCAGATCTGGTGCTTCACGTGGAACTATACAAACTATAAATTATGTCAATAAAAATATGACTTCTATTCTATCCAAGGTTCACAGTATCCCAGTAACAGATAATAGCTTCTCCGTCAGAAACGTTATCCCGTGTTTGGATTACCCTCACTTGGGATGTACAAGATTCATATCTTGTGGATATCTCTTTTCATATCGATATTCGCCTATCTATCTGACATTCACAGTTATTAATGATTAAGATTATCCATAAGAACTGAGGGGCGCATTCCGGTACAAGATGGCACCTCACCGGCGGGCTCATTAAGTGTAAACCCCAGAGCTATATAGGGGACGTCTCAACATCATTTAAAATACCCCTCACTTCAGATGTAGTAGTTCGTATAGGGACCACTTGTATTTTAACTTAGTACAACTAGATTCTAAAAGAATTTAAAGAATCAGAGTATTAACGCGATTTCTATAAAACATCAAGGATCATTAAATATATTTAACATAAACATTTTGTTCGGTTACATTCATTCGTTATACTAAGTTATTGACAACAACAAGTCTGTACAAAAGAGGCTTAACAATATTCAATAACAGAAAATAAAAATTTTAATAGTTATGACTTTTCCTCTTTTTTGGTCCCAAACGTGCAAGGGATATCATCTAAAAGCTGCAAAAGAAGCTATGCGCGAAGAATGAGCTAACCAAATGCTCAGGCAAGTTCATCCTTGGAATATGTAAACACCATGTGTTTGATTTGAAAGATGTCAATGATGTATAATTGATTACTGATTGGGGTTTCTGTACCGGAACCATATATTTCAAATTGTACCTGTCAGAGTCCTCAATGACTTTAGAACCTCTTTGAGTTCGGATATCTTGGTAGGTGATCAGGCCCCTCACCAATAATCCTATAGGAGTAATGCATATCATCTACCACATTTTTGGTTTCAATTTTAAGTTAACTTGCCCACTATATTGGTCAATTCAATTTGAATTGTACCAAATTTAACACCTTGATCATTGAAGGTTTGTCGGACCACCTTCCATCTACGGTGTCACCTTATTACTCAGTATAGATGTCGTACCTCCAAAACGCAATGTTGGTTTGACATCAACAATTATGTAAGCTCAAACAAATCAATTAAATGATTTCATTTCTATAAGTTATTGTGAACAAGTAGCAATAACTTCACAACTAATCGATAGCAAGTCCATAAATGAATTGCTTAATATTAAATTGAGAAAAATAGTGTAGGACACTTGCCTTAGCGTTAGCTCACTATGAATTTAACTTCAATCGGTTCAAACGCACGTAGTCTACGTGTATACCAATAATAAGTCCGCTTAGCCCACGGTATATAAACATGTATCACGCTAATCTAAACAAGGTTTCACTTAAGGTTCGACGTTGATTCGGTATCTCGGTTCGCCATCTTAATGGCCTAAACACATAGATTGTTCGATATGAAAACTATCAATTTTAGAAGTCTAATTATTGGTCTTTAAATAATTTAATTATTACTGTTCTAACATTTTTTAGTAAGACTGTGGTTATTATTTTTAATATAAATTTTTCAGAAGCTTGGAAGTATTTTTAAATTAATTTTACAAGCTTAGGAATATTTTTTAAATGATTTTAAAATTTATCATTTTAAAAAATAATTTTAAAACATTTATATATGTTATTTAAATAATTTATTTATCATTTAGAATATTTTTAGATATTTAAAGATATAAATTTTAAATGATTTATTTATCATTTATAATATTTTTAGGAAAGAATCTCAGTAATATTAATTTTAAATGCATTTAATTTATTTCATTAATAATATTTTTAGACTTTACCCTTTATCATTATAAATAATTTATTTATTACTTATAATAATGTTTCAAAACTATAATTTAGTTATTTAACATTGATTTAATTATAATTACATTTAAAATAATTTATTAAATATACTTACATTATACATCTAACATTCTTCCTTAGATATATTATTTTAAATGAATTTATTTATCATTAATAATATATTAAATTATTTTAAATATTTTATTTAATTATTATATATAATAATGTTTATTTACCTTTAATATTCAATTTTTAAATAATTAATATAATATATTTAATAATTTAATATCATTTCTTAAATAATTAAAACATTATACTTTAAATGATTTATCATAATTATTTAATTATTATTTAATTAAAAATTAAATTAATATTTCAGGAAAAATAGAAAAATATTAAAAATAATTTTTTAATATATTTAAAAATGAAATTTTCCGAATTATATTTATTAATTATTTAATATTTATTTGAATATTAATTTATTATTTTATATAATTTATTAAATAATTTTTAATTTAATTGTATATTTAAAATCCGTCGCTAAAGGGCTTTTAGTCGGACGGTGGCTGCTTGATTCCTTAGTTTTCTGGGTTTGCTATGCATTTCGTCGTAAAGGTGTTCTTCAATGAAGAACAGTTGGTCAGTGCGTCCAACAAGGGACGTTTGACCTCAAAATTAATCCCCTAACTGGTTTTGATGTTTTATATGTTGTCTTTTTATTTGTGTTTGATTATTGTGTGTTTGGTTGTTATTAGCCAACATGGCTAGGTGCTACAAACGACATATCAAATTTCATCTCAACATTATATCATATCATTGCTCTTAAAATTGTGTGTATGGTCAAAACCACCGGGTCTTCAAAACTAGGTTCTTGAGTTTCTGGGTTTACCCCAGAAACTTCAAGCTGTCATAACGGTCAACGCCTTTTTTTTGACCTCATTAATAACTCTTTGATTCTGTGTTTTCTAAAATGTGTTTTGATGATTCAAGAATTGTAGTTTTATCATATCCAAAATAAACATGGTTTCCAATAACAAGAAACATACATATTATAATATTCATCTACTTTATAGTTAATGGTCATTTCTGGGTTGATCAAACAGTCACTGTACATGTAAACTGGTCAGACTATTTCAATACGATTTTCTGGGTTTACCCAGAAAATCATGTCTATTCATGGGTCGGTCAATGGGTTTTGACCATTAATAACTTTTCATCCTAGATGATCCCCCCCATAGGATTAAATTTAACACATGCTAACAAGTCGGGCCCTCTTAAAGCTAACATGGCCGTATGTATGTACTGATTATCAAACTTTTAAAAACACATCAAACGCAAAACATTTTAAAGCCGATCAAAAAGTCTTCTGACATAAAATAGGACTAGGGTTTGTCAGACTGTTCTTGACTGCCGAAGAACAGTTTGCTATTTTGGCTTGATTTTCATACCTAGATGTCTATTGTAAAACATGTTTTGACCGCCCCAGGATCACTTTATTAAACACCATTTAATCATCAGTTATTCTCCATAACACAATCTAAAACAACAAAAATTTTTCCAGGGCTTGAAGAAGATCAAACATAAATTTAGGGTTTTGTGCCACCCTTTTTCTTCAAAATTTTGATTTACTAGGCTTCTGATTCTGAGCTTGGTGATTGCATAGGGTTTGTTTAGGCTGGATATGTGAGTGTTATAAGCTTTGAAATTTCGGGCTTAAAAGCTCACGCATCTCACTTCTATTTATTAGGAGTTGGGCCGGGAAATTAGGGTTTCCTAAACTAATTTCCTAACTTTTGCTCCCAAAAAATAATCTAACTCCTGAGAACTTGTGCATGCTTAGGATTCTGGTCTTGGGCACCTACTTGTAGCTGGAGTGTGCCAAGCACAAGCTTGCACTACTCCTAGAGCTTGGATTTTCATTGGGCTAGGGTTTTTATTTTTTTTTTTTTTTCCTTTATTTACCTTACTAATTAAAATTAGATTTTTGTTAATCATAATTAGCGGATGTTAATTTAGGATTAGTAATACCCCTAATTATTGTTTATATAACATTTAAATTTATGGTTGTTAGATTTCATTTTTTTAAATTTTAGGGGATTTTTATTGAAACCAAAATTTAGGGTTTTAGGGGTTTCTAATTAGGGTGTTTAAGGTTTCTTAAATTCACAATTAGGGTGTTCAATCTTTCTGTTTTAGGGTTTTTAATTTATAATTCTTAATACATTCAATATAATTAATATTATTACATTCATGTATTTAAAAATTCTTAATTTATATTAATTAAGATTATTGTACAATTACTTTAGGGTTTATAACTTGATCAATTCGAAAACAATTTATCGCACCAATTAGGGTTTTCAAATTAGAGGTTTCTATTTTAGTTTTTAACATTTTAAACCCTTATTTAACTTATTTTTGAATTTTATTCATTTAATATAATATTTATATTAATGGTTGAAGCCACGACAAATGCCCCACTTTGTTTCAATTCCAAGTACGGGACACTAGCAGCTTACAAATAAATAATTTACCGAAAACGCTTCTCGGTGAATTTACCGGAAAGCACGGACAAATATCATTTTGTCCGATTAAAGCACGACACTAGCTACCTTGGCGCGGAAAAATTTTTTATTTGACCTAATTGTTTAATAAAATTACGCAATCACATAATACAAAGTCAGAACAAGAAATTTCATTTATTAAACACATACTTTACATATACAGATCTTATTAGGGTTCGGAATATTACAGAAGAAATATGCTGATCTAACACAGGAAGTTACAAGATTTCGAACTGGTCGGTAGTCACGTGTTCTTAAAAGTATCTCTGTGGAAGGGGAAAAATACGTTTCGGCAAGAAGGGCAAATTGAGTCCGAGATTTATTGGGCCATTTCAAATATTGAGGAGAATAGGTGAGGTAGCCTATGATGGTAGCCCTACCTCCTGAACTAGAACATTATTCATATACGTGTTTCATGTGTCCGTGTTACGACCGTACAAACCTGATTATAAACACGGTTATCGATTATGAGCCCATTCAAATCGAGAGAGATTTATCGTATAAGGAAGTTTCCTATTAAAATTGTGGATAGGAAAGAACAAAATTTGCGAAATAAAAAGATACCTTCGGTTAAGGTTATCTGGAGAAATCAGAATATCGAGGAAGCTACGTGGGAGCTCGAGAGTAAAATGCGATGATAACTACCCACATTTATTTTCATAGACTGCACTGTAAATTTCGAGGACGAAATTCTTATTAGTGGGGGTGAATGTAATATTCCGAACCCTAAATAAGATTTATAAATATAAACTTATGTGTTTAATAAATGAAATTTCTTGTTCTGACTTGGTATTATGTGATTTCGTATTTTATTAAACAATTAGGTCAAATAAAAATTTTTCGCCAAGTAGCTGTGTCGTGGCTTAATCGGACAAAATGATTTGTCGTGCTTCCGGCGAATTCACCAAGAAGCGTTACGGTAATTTAGTTTTGTAAGCTGCTTGTGTCGTACTTGGAATTGACGAAGTGCTTTGTCGTGCTTCGACATTAATATAATATTATATTAAATGATAAAATTTTAAAATAAGTTAAATAGGGTTTAAAATGTTAAACGGAAATAAAAACCCTAAAATTTCAAAACCCTAATTGATAAAATTATCCGAATTATTTAATCGAAACCCTAATTATTGTATAAGAATTTTAATTGATATACTTAGATTCTAAATAATGAAACATGATATTAATTATGAATTATTGAGGTTAAATTAAAACCTAAAACGAAAGATTTAAAACCCTAATTATAGGATTGAAAACCCTAAACCCTAATTCGGAACCCTAAAACCCTAATTTGGTTCAATAACCCTAATTTATGAAGTGTAAAACGTTAATTATGATATATAACATTACTTAAGGTATTACTAAACTTAAATTAACATCCTAATCATGATTAACAAAAATCTAGATTTAATTAGTAAGTAAATAAGTGAAAAAATAAATTCCTAGCCAATAAAAAATTAAGCTAGGAGTGTGCAAGCTTGTGCTTGACACACTCCAGCACAAGCATGATAAGCTAGGATCAGATTGAGCAGCAACGTTAAGGAGTTAGATATTTGTGGAGGCAAGAGAATGTGAGAGTAAAAATGACCTAAAAACCCTAAATTGGAAGTTGCTATAAATAGAACATCAAGCTGATCATTTAACCTACGAATTTACAAACCCTAAACACCTATAGTACCAGCCATAACAAGCCTCTGCAATCACAAGATCAGTAGCCAAGATCAGAAATCAAATTTTAAAGAAAAAGGTGCACAAAACCCTAATTTATGTTTTGATCTTCAAACCTGCAAATTTTTTGTGTTTTAGATGTTTAGGAATACTTGTTAATATGTTATTTAGTGATCTGGGCGGTCAAAACATGTTTACATAACATCTAGATATGAAAATCAAGCCAAAAAACTCAAACTGTTCTTGGCAGTCAAGAACAGTCTGACAAGCTACTTTGTCAGGCGGTTTGATCGGCTTAATTTATGTGTTAGATCTGTTTTTAATGTTTGTATGTGTAGGCCTGATATGAGGTCTATAATATCCAACTTGAATTGTAGTAAAAGAATGTCTAGAAATGAAGTTATGATCGGTCAAAAGTCCTTTGACCGTTCGGATTGGCAGATTTCTGGGCAACCCAGAAATCTTTTGAAGAACTCTGACAAGGTTTGTCAGAAGTTCATGCTGCCCAGATTTGGCCTAAACGAGATATTTTGGGTAATTTATTTGCTTAGACTTGTTGTATGCTACATAGATAACAACCTCATAACATTAAAACACACATGAACAATAATTAATCTAGCCAGAAATCGTGGTCAAAGTGCCTTGACCGAACCTGACTCATGAATTTCTGGGTTACCCAGAAATTCTCAAGAACAGTTGGTCCCTGCTAGTTTGACCAAATTTAAATGGCATCAAATGATGCTGTTTGATCTCAAACAACACATGTCGTTACTCTCTACCATATAAACTGTAACTAGCAACAAGAATCAAACACAAACCTTTAAGCATCAAGGAGAAATTTGAGATCAAAGTAGGCTGACCAGCGTTGACCAGGTGTTCTTCATGAAGAACACCTTTACCGACGAAATGCATGTGAAAACCCAGAAACTAAGAAAAATAAGCAGACCGTCGCTAAAGCCCTTTAGCGACGGATTTTTAATAAAAAAAAAAATAAAAAATTAATTAAATAAATTATAAAATATAAAATAAATATTAAATAAATATTAATAATTAATAAATAAATCCGAAAAAATTCATTTTTAAATTATAAAAATTTATTTTTAATATTTTTCTATATTCTGAAATATTATTTAATTTAATTAAATAATAATTAATTAATTATGATAACATCATTTAATAATTGTTTTAATTATTTAAAAATGGTATTAAATTATTAAATAATTATATTAATTATTTAAAATGATATTAAGGTAAATAAAATTATTTATATATAATAATTAAATAAAATATTAAATATTTAAATATTATTAATGATAAATAAATCATTTAAATAATATATTAAGTATTTAAAAATTATTTTAAATGATAATTAAATCATTTAAAATATCAAATTAAGTTTTGAAAATTATTATAAGTAATAATTAAATTATTATAATGATAAAATAAATTCTAAGAATATTATTAATGATAAAATAAATCATTTAAATAATATTCTATCTTTCATTAAAAATATTATAAATGATAAAATAAATCATTTAAAATAATATTTTAAATATCTAAATATATTCTAAATGATAAATAAAATCATTTAAATAACATATTAAATGTTTTAAAATTATTCTAAATGATAATTAAATCATTTAAAAATATTCCTAAGCTTGTAAAAAATTATTTAAAAAATAATATAAGCTTCTAAAAATGTTAGAAATAATAATTAAAATTATTTAGACTAATAATTCGACTTTCCAAATGAAGTTTTATCGAACAATCTATGTGTTTAGCCTTTAAGGATGCGACCGAGATACCGAATCAACGTCGAACCTTAATGAAACTTGTGTAGATTAGCGTTGATACATGTTTATGATACGTGCTAACGCTTTATTATTGGTATACGTAGACTACGTGCGTTGACCGATTGTACCTAAAATTATAGTGAGCTACGCTAAGGCAAGTGTCCTCAACCTTTCTCAATTTATATTAAGCAAGTATTATACATCTTGCTATCAATTATTGTGAAGTTATTGCTTCTTGTTCAGTCATAACTTAAGAAATGAATTATTATTCATATATTGCTTGTTCGAGCTTAAATTGTGTGTGTCAAGCCAAATTGTTTGGTACGACATCTGATACTGAGAAATGGAACACCTTGATGTAAGGTGAACCCGAAATTTTTCCTTAAAATAAGGTGACGAAATTCCCTTAATATAAGGTGTCGAACAGTTGATAATATATCAACATAAATTGGCTAGGATGATATGCATACTCCTAGGATATTGGTGAGGCTGATCACCTACCAGATATCCAAAACTCAAATGGTTCTAAGTCATTAAAGACTGATAGAACTAAAATGAAATATATGGTTCATGTACAGAACCCTCAGTATACATCATTGACATCTTTCAAATCAAAACACAATGGTGTTTACATATTTAAATGAACTTGCTGAGCATTTGTAGCTCATTCTTGCGCATATCTTCTTTTGCAGCTATAAATTGATATCCCTGGCACGTCTCGGGACTAACAAGGGGAAAAAGCCATGCTTATTAGCTTTTATTGTTTATTGTTGTATACTTTAAGTCTTTTTAAAGACTTGTTATTGTAATAACTTAGTATAACGAATGATGTAATCCGACACAAAATGTTATGTAATATATTATGATCCTTTATGTTATAGAATGCGTTATACTCTGATCTTTAAATTCTTTAGAATAGTTGTACTAGTTAAATACAGTATCTATATGAACTATACATCTGAATGAGGGTATTTAAATGATGTTGAGGAGTCCTATAAGCTCTGGAGTTTACACTTAATGAGCGCCGGTAAGGTGCCATCTTTACCGGAATGCGCCCCTCAGTTCTATGGATAATTCTTATCATTAATACTGTGAATGTCAGATAGATATGGGAATATTGATATGAAAGAGATATCCACAAGATATGAATCTGTACATCCAAGTGAGGGTTATCCAAACACGGATAACGTTCTGACGAGAATTATTATCTGTTATGGGATACTGTGAACCTTGGATAGATAGAAGTCATATTTTATTGAATATTTATAGTTGTATAGTTCCACGTGAGCACCAGATCTGCTACAGGGGAGTGTAGAGATTTGGGGGCGTCACAAGATGGTATCAGAGCTGTAGATTATAGCTCTAAGGTAGTTGGGGAAATACCTTAGGATATAATCTTTGAGTCCGTTTAAAATACTTAATACACATAAGATAACCTTAAAAGCCTTATATTTTGTGTAAACTTGCTTCATCATAATGCTAAACAAGTAAAATTCTTTTGTAGGATGGCAGGACCCAGATTGGGAAGATAGTTCAAGGGAGATAGGTTCACAGGTGATAGAGCTTGAGCAGGGCAGTGATCCTGAAGGACAAGAAGTTTAAAATAACTTGGAATTCCATGACGCCGAAGCGACAGAACCTAATGAGGAACGCTACAGAGGTTCAGATTATAGACGAAGGAGAAGTATGAGGAAGAACCAATAATATGGAGGGATATATCAGAAGTTCAAAATCAATCTGTAGAAGAATTAGAAGAAGGAAACCCAGAGGAGGAAAACCTACTAGAACAAGCCCAGATAGAAATACATACCTTGAACAATAGGGTAACATATGTGGAAGAAAGGTTGGAGAATGAAGGACGATTGAATATCCGACTTCAGGCACTGTTGTCAAGAAAGGAAAGAGAAAGATATCAAATCCAAGCAAGGCTTGATATGACTAATAAGAATTTCGTGAAAACACTTGTGGATCTGGATAAGCGAAGTAGCGGATTATCCCGTAGAGAATGGAAAAGACTAGATACGACATCAATAGGTGGGTGGTATCCAGTATGTTGTGTGATGAATATCGTAAGATTAAGCTTTAGATAAATCTGGTCACCAAAGTGTGTGTATGTAAATAGTAGTATCTAAACTACTTTACCCAAGTTTTGCGAAACTGGTTTGGGAATGCTAGTAGTACTTATATAAACTACTAGCCGAATATGTAAACCTTCTGTATGAATATACAAATTATGTTTGAACATTATGTGCATTTCATACTTGTAATTATACTAGTTTTCTTACTTATATAACTTAACGCCGCTTGAAAGAAGACCATAGACATTAGTAGAGGCTTAAAATAGAGAAGTAAACCCAACAGTTAATAAATTTAGATATGCCTTGTAAACGTAAAAATTGCAAATAAAGAGATAATTCCCGGTAAAACCATATAGAAATTATAATATAGAAATTAAGAGACATAAGTTTCTTATGAACCTCATTCCTATACAGCTAGGGGAATTCGATATAATCTTAGGCAGGGATTGGTTGGTTAATCATAATACAATGATTGACTACCATCGAAAGCGTGTAAACCTATTGACTGTGTCGAAGTCAAAGGTAGTGTTCAACGGTGGTTGTTCACCTAAACGATCTCGATGTTTGACAGTAATGCAGGCAGAGAGATTGCTTAGGAAGGGTTGTACAGGCTATTTGGCATATATAGTAGATACTCGAAAAGGAGTAAAGCTAGCACAAATACCTGTAGTTAGAGAATTTCCGGATGTGTTTCGAGATGACTTACCCGGTTTACCTCCGGACAGGGAGATCGAATTTGTGATTGATCTAGCGCCGGGTATGACATCAGTTTCCAAGGCACAGTACAGAATGGCACCTATAGAGTTGAAGGAGTTACTTGTGCAGCTACAAGAACTCTTAGACAAAAAGTACATACAACCAAGTGTTTCACCTTGGGGAGCACCGGTGTTGTTTATAAAGAAGAAGGATGGGACATTAAGGTTGTGTATTGATTATAGAGAATTAAAGAAGTTAATAATAAAGAACTAAAATATCCTTTACCACGAATTGATGATTTGTTTTGACCAGTTGAAAGGGGCCGAATACTTTTCGAAAAAGAGTCGACCTTACGATCGGGTTATCATCAATTAAAGGTAAGAAAAGAAGATGTGCCGAAGACAGCGTTTAGGACACGGCTACGGACCTTATGAGTTTCTTGTGATGTCTTTTGGATTAACAAATGCGCCGGCAACATTTATGGACTTAATGAACAGAGTGTTTAAACCATTGCTTGGACAAATTTGTAGTAGTATTCATCGATGATATTTTAGTATACTCGAGAACAAAAGAGGAGCATGCTGAACACTTAAGAAGCGTATTGGAGATATTACGCAAGGAACAACTTTATGCAAGGTTTTCCAAGTGTGAATTCTAGCTTGGAACGAGTCCAGTTCTTGGGTCCATGTAATTGACAAGAATGGAATAGCGGTAGACCCAGCCAAGATAGAAGCGGTTGTGAATTGGGAACAACCAACAACTCCAACAGAAGTAAGAAGTTTTCTCGGTTTAGCAGGGTACTATCGGCATTTTATACAAGATTTTTCAAAAATAGAAACCCCACTAACCAATTTGACTCGAAAGACGGTGAAGTACGTCTGGACAGACAAATGTGAAGAAAGCTTCCAAGAGTTGAAGAAGCGGTTAAGTATGGCACCAGTATTATCTTTTACCAGATGATACAGGAGGCCTCGTTGTTTATAGTGATGCATCACACAAAGGGTTAGGGTGTGTGTTAATGCAACACGGAAAGGTGATTGCATATGCATCAAGACAACTCAAAGATTATGAGAAGAGGTATCCTAAGCATGATCTTGAGTTAGCCGCCGTAGTATTCGCCTTGAAAATTTGGAGGCATTACTTGTACGGGGAGAAGTGTGAGATATACACAGATCACAAGAGTCTGAAATATATTTTCACACAGAAGGAGTTAAATATGAGACAAAGGAGATGGCTAGAGTTTGATAAAAGATTTTGATTGTGAGATCTTATATCATCCAGGGAAAGCCAACGTCGTAGCAGACGCATTAAGTAGGAAGAACCAGGAGAAATTGAAATGTGATGACTGATAACGAGATTGGTACTGATAAAAGAGTTTGACAAACTTGAGATTGAGGTGCGAGTTCCAGTTAACTCTACCCAGAAGTTATTTTTCATCGAGAGTAATTCGACTTTATTGGACAAAGTCAAAGACATTACAGGAGACTGATGCAGAATGTCAGAAGTAAAAGGCAGAAATGACTCAATAAAAGGATGTGAAGTTTAGAATTGATAATGATGGATAACTAAGATCAGAAAATAGAATTGGGGTACCTTCAGTACAAGAGTTAAAAGACGAAATACTGAATGAAGCCCATAATTCTAAAATTCGCTGTACATCCAGGGAGTACAAAAATGTATAAAGACCTGAGCCAACATTTTTGGTGGTCTAACAGGAAGAGAGAAATAGCGGAGTGGGTAAGTAAATGTTTAACATGTCAAAGGGTTAAAGTCTGAACATCAGAAACCGAGGGAGTGGAATTATTACAAACCCTTAGAAATTCCTGAATGGAAATGGGAGCATATTACCATGGACTTCGTAGTAGGTCTTCCAAATACACGAAAGGTCATAATGCCATTTGGAAAAAATTGTAGATCGTCTTACCAAGTTAGCTCATTTTTCTTAATCATCAAAATCAACTTCAGTCTACACCAGTTAGCCGAACTGTACATCAATGAAATTATTTTTAGACATGGAGTCCCTGTTTATATAGTATCAGACCAAAATCCTAATTTACTCCGAACTTTTAGACAAGTTTCCAGAAACACTTAGGAACCTAGTTGAGATTAAGCACAATTTGTCACCACAAACAAACGGTCAGAGTGAGAGAACGATTTAAACACTAGAGGACATGTTGCAAACTCGCAACATGGATTTCAAAGAAAGTTGGGCAAGAATCAATTACCATTTAGTAGTATTTGCCTATAATAATAGTTACCATGCCAGTATAGGAATGCCACCTTTTTGAAGCCTTGTACGGAAGAAAAATGTAGGACACCTTTATGTTGGGACGAGGTTTGGGGAACGGGCAAATGCTGGGAACCGAAATAGTGCAACCAAACCACGGAGGTAGTTCAATTTATACGGGGAAGATTACAAAGCGTCCACAAGATCGACAGAAGATGTGACGCCCCAAATCTCTACACTCCCTGTAGCAGATCTGGTGCTCACGTTGGAACTATACAACTATAAAATATTCAATTAAAATATGACTTCTATATCTATCCAAGGTTCACAGTATCCCATAACAGATAATAGTTCTCGTCAGAACGTTATCCGTTGTTTGGATACCCTCACTTGGATGTACAGATTCATATCTTGTGGATATCTCTTTCATATCGATATTCCCTATCTATCTGACATTCACAGTATTAATGATAAGATTATCCATAGAACTGAGGGGCGCATTCCGGTAAAGATGGCACCTCACCGGCGCTCATTAAGTGTAACCCCAGAGCTTATAGGACTCTCAACATCATTTAAATACCCTCATTCAGATGTATAGTTCGTATAGACACTGTAATTTAACTTAGTACAACTATTCTAAAGAATTTAAAGATCAGAGTATAACGCCATTCTATTAACATCAAGGATCATAATATATTACATAACATTTTGTGTCGGTTACATCATTCGTTTATACTAAGTTATTACAACAACAAGTCTGTAAAAAGGCTTAACAATATTCAATAACAGAAATAAAATTTAATAGTTATGACTTTTCCTCTTTTTGGTCCCAAACGTGCAAGGGATATCATCTAAAGCTGCAAAAGAAGATATGCGCAAGAATGAGCTACAAATGCTCAGCAAGTTCATTTGAAATATGTAAACACCATGTGTTTGATTTGAAAGATTGTCAATGATGTATAATTGATACTGAGGGTTCTGTACCGGAACCATATATTTCAAATTGTCCTGTCAGTCCTCAATGACTTAGAAACCTCTTTGAGTTCGGATATCTGGTAGGTGATCAGCCTCACCAATATCCTAGGAGTATGCATATCATCCTACCACATTTTTGGTCAAATTTAAGTTAATTGCCAATATTGGTCAATTCATTGGAATTGCCAATTTAAACCTTATCTGAAGGTTTGTCGGACCACCTTCCATTCTACGGTGTCCCTATTACTCAGTATAGATGTCGTACCAAAACAATTTGGTTTGACTCAACAATTTTAAGCTCAAACAATCAATAAATGATTTCATTTCTTAAGTTATGGCTGAACAAGTAGCAATAACTTTCACAAATAATCGATAGCAAGACATAAATGAATTGCTTAATATAAATTGAGAAAAAGTTAGGACACTTGCCTTAGCGTAGCTCACTATAATTTAATTCAATCGGTCAACGCACGTAGTCTACGTATACCAATAAATAAGCGTTAGCACGTATTATAAACATGTATCACGCTAATCTAAACAAGTTTCATTAAGGTTCGACGTTGATTCGGTATCTCGGTTTCGCATCCTTAATGGCTAAACACATAGGATTGTTCGATGAAAACTTTCATTTAGAAGTCTAATTTATTGGTTCTAAATAATTTAATTATTACTTCTAACATTTTTAGAAGCTTGGTATTATTTTTAAATAATTTTCAGAAGCTTGGAAGTATTTTTAAATAATTTTACAAGCTTAGGAATATTTTTAAATGATTTAATTATCATTTAAAAATAATTTTAAAACCATTTAATATGTTATTTAAATAATTTATTTATCATTTAGAATATTTTTAGATATTTAAAATATAATTTAAATGATTTATTTATCATTTATAATATTTTTAGAAAGATAGAATATTATTTAAATGATTTAATTTTATCATTAATAATATTTTTAGACTTTACTTTATCATTAAAATAATTTATTTATTACTTATAATAATTTTTTTCAAAACTTAATTTAGTATTTAAATGATTTAATTATCATTTAAAATAATTTTTAAATACTTAATATATTATTTAAATGATTTATTTATCATTAATAATATTTAAATATTTAATATATTTATTTAATTATTATATATAATAATTTTATTTACCTTAATATCATTTTTAAATAATTAATATAATTATTTAATAATTTAATATCATTTTTTAAATAATTAAAACATTTATTATTAAATGATTTATCATAATTATTAATTATTATTTAATTAAATTAAATAATATTTCAGAAAATAGAAAAATATTAAAAATAAATTTTTATAATTTAAAAAATGAATTTTCGGATTTATTTATTAATTATTTATATTTATTTAATATTTATTTATTATTTTATAATTTATTAAATAATTTTTATTTAATTTTATTTAAAATCCGTCGCTAAAGGGCTTTAGCGACGGTCTGCTTGATTCCTTAGTTTTCTTCTGGGTTTTGCTATGCATTTCGTCGCTAAAGGTGTTCTTCAATGAAGAACAGTTGGTCATGGTCCAACAGGGACGTTTGACCTCAAATTAATCCCAACTGGTTTTGATGTTTGTGTTTGATTTTTGTTTGTTGTTATAGCCAACATGGCAGTGTACAACGACATATCAAATTTCATCTCAAATTATATCATATCATGCTCTAAATTTGATGGTCAAACCACCGGGTTCAAACTGTTCTTGAGTTTTCTGGGTTACCCAGAAACTCAAGCAGTCATAACGGTTCAACGCCTTTTGACCATTAATAACTTTGATTCTGTGTTTTCTAAATGTGTTTTTGATGATTCAAGATTGTAGTTTTACATACCAAATAACATGTTTAAAACAAGAAACAACATATTAAATATCATCTAGGTCCATTTCTGGGTTGATCAAAAGTCTGACATTAAAACTGTCAGACATTCATACGATTTCTGGGTTACCCAGAAATCAGTCTTTCATGGTCGGTCAATGGGTTTTGAACCATTAATAACTTTCATCCTAGAGATAATTTAACCATGCTACAAGTCGGGCCTTAAAGCTAACATGGCATAGTACTGATTCAAACTTTAAAACACATCAAACAAACATTTTAAGCCGATCAAAAGCTCTGACAAAATAGCTTGTCAGACTGTTCTTGGACTGCCAAGAAACAGTTTGCTATTTTGGCTTGATTTTCATACCTAGATGTTATGTAAACATGATTTTTGACCGCCCAGATCACTTATTAACACATTAACAAGTATTCCTAAACATCTAAAACACAAAAATTTTCCCAGGCTTGAAGATCAAACATAAATTAGGGTTTTGTGCACCTTTTTCTTCAAATTTTTGATTTCTGGCTTCTGATTCTGAGCTTGTGATTGCTAGGGTTTGTTTTAGGCTGGATATGTGAGTGTATAAGCTTTGAAATTTCGTGGCGTGGCTTAAAGCTCAGCATCTCATTCTATTTATAGGGTGGGGAAATTAGGGTTTTCCTAAACTAATTTCCAAAACTTTGCTCCCAAAAATATCTAACTCCTGAACTTGTGCTGCTTAGGATCTGGTCTTGGGCACCTACTTGTGCTGGAGTGTGCCAAGCACAAGCTTGCACACTCCTAGCTTGATTTTCATTGGCTAGGGTTTTATTTTTCCTTTATTTACTTACTAATTAAATTAGATTTTTGTTAATCATAATTAGGATGTTAATTTAGGATTAGTAATACCCTTAATTATGTTTATATAACATAATTATGGTTTTAGATTTCATAATTTAGGGTTATTGAACCAAATTAGGGTTTTAGGGTTTCTAATTAGGGTTTAAGGTTTTCAATTCTACAATTAGGGTTTCAATCTTTCGTTTAGGGTTTTAATTTAATCTTAATAATTCATAATTAATATTATAATTCATTATTTAAATCTTAATTATATTAATTAAGATTTATTGTACAATACTTAGGGTTTTAATTGATCAATTCGAACAATTTATCACCAATTAGGGTTTTCAAATTAGGGTTTCTATTTTAGTTTAACATTTTAAACCCTATTTAACTTATTTTAGAATTTTATCATTTAATATAATATTATATTAATGTTGAAGCACGGACAAAGCACTTTGTCAAATTCCAAGTACGACACAGCAGCTTACAAAAATAATTTACCGAAACGCTTCTCGGTGAATTTACCGGAAGCACGACAAATCATTTTGTCCGATTAAGCACGACACAGCTACTTGGCGAAAAATTTTTATTTGACCTAATTGTTTAATAAAATACGCAATCACATAATACCAAGTCAGAACAAGAAATTTTCATTTATTTAAACACATACTTTACATATACAAGATCTTATTTAGGGTTCGGAATATTACATTCCACCCCCACTAATAAAGAATTTTCGTCCCTCGAAATTTACCAGTACAAGTCTATGAAAATAAATCGTGGGTAGTTATCCTCGCATTTTACTCTCGAGCTCCCACGTAGCTTCCTCAATATTCTGATTTCTCCAGATAACCTTAACTGAAGGTATCTTTTTATTTCGTAAATTTTGTTCTTTCCTATCCACAATTTCAATAGGAAATTTCTTCATAACGATAAATCCTTCTCGATTTGAATGGGCTCATAATCGATAACATGTTTATAATCAGGTTTGTACGGTCGTAACACGGACACATGAAAACACGTTATGAATATGTTCTAGTTCAGGAGGTTAGGGCTACCTCATAGGCTACCTCGCCTATCTTTGTCAATAATTTGAAATGGCCCAATAAATCTCGGACTCAATTTTGCCCTTCTTGCCGAAACGTATTTTTCCCTTCCACGGAGATACTTTTAAGAATACGTGACTACCAACTTCGAAATCTTGTAACTTCCTGTGTTGATCAGCATATTTCTTCTGTCGATCTTGTGACGCTTGTAATCTTCCCCGTATAAATTCGAACTACCTCCGTGGTTTGTTGCACTATTTCGGGTCCTAGCATTTGCCGTTCCCCAACCTCGTCCCAACATAAAGGCGTCCTACATTTTCTTCCATATAGGGCTTCAAATGGTGGCATTCCTATGCTGGCATGGTAACTATTGTTGTATGCAAATTCTACCAAAAGGTAATTGATCTTCCCAACTACCCTTGAAATACAGGATGCAAGAGCGCAACATGTCTTCGAAAGTGTGAGGGGTTCACTCACTATGACCGGCAGTTAGGGGTGCTAAATTGTGCTTAGCCTCAACTAGGTTCCGACGTGGTTCTGGAAACTTGTCTAAAAAGTTCGGAGTAAATTAGGGATTTTGGTCCGATACTATATAAACAAGGACTCCATGTCTAGAAATAATTTCGTTGACGTACAGTGCGGCTAACTGGTCTAGACTGGAAGTTGATTTTGATGATTAAGAAAATGAGCTAACTTGGTAAGACGATCTACAATTTCCCAAATGGCATTATGACCTTTCGGTGTATTTGGAAGACCTACTACGAAAGTCCATGATAATATGCTCCCATTCCCACTCAGGAACTTCTAAGGGTTGTAATAATCCACTTGGTTTCTGATGTTCAGCTTTAACCCTTTGACACGTTAAACATTTGCTTACCCATTCCCGCTACTTCTCTCTTCATGTTAGACCACCAAAAATGTTGGCTCAGGTCTTTAAACATTTTTGTACTCCCTGGATGTACAGTGAATTTAGAATTATGGGCTTCATTCAGTATTTCGTCTTTTAAACTCTTGTACTGAAGGTACCCAAATTCTATTTTCGTATCTTAGTACTCCATCTTTATCCACCCTAAAACTTAACATTCTTTTTTATGAGTCATTTCTGCCTTATACTTCTGATATTTTGCATCAGTCTCCTGTAATTCTTTGACTTTGTCCAATAAAGTCGAATTACCCTCGATGACAAATAACTTCTTTCTGGGTAGAGTTAACTGGAACTCTCACCTCAATCTCAAGTTTGTCAAACTCTTTTATCAGTACCTATCGTTTATTAGTCATCACATTCAATTTCTCCTGGTTCTTCCTACTTAATGCGTCTGCTACGACGTTGGCTTTCCCCTGTGGATGATACAAGATCTCACAAATCAAAATCTTTTATCAATTCTAGCCATCTCCTTTGCCTCATATTTAACTCCTTCTGTGTGAAAATATATTTTTAGACTCTTGTGATCTGTGTATATTTCACACTTCTCTCCGTACAAATAATTGCCTCCAAATCTTCAAGGCAAATACTACGGCGGCTAACTCAAGATCATGCGTAGGGGATACCTCTTCTCATAATCTTTGAGTTGTCTTGATGTATATGCAATCCACTTTATCCCATGTTGCATTAACACACACACCCCTAATCCCTTGTGTGATGCATCACTATAAACAACGAGGCCTCCTGTATCATCTGGTAAAGATAACACTGATGCCATACTTAATCGCTTCTTCAACTCTTGGAAGCTTTCTTCAGATTTGTCTATCCAGACGTACTTTTACCGTCTTTTGAGTCAAATTGGTTAGCGGGGTCGCTATTTTTGAAAAATCTTGTATAAAACGCCGATAATACCCTGCTAAACAGAGAAAACTTCTTACTTCTGTTGGAGTTGTTGGTTGTTCCCAATTCACAACCGCTTCTATCTTGGATGGATCTACCACTATTCCATTCTTATCAATTACATGACCTAAGAATTGGACTCGTTCCAACCAGAATTCACATTTGGAAAACTTTGCATAAAGTTGTTCCTTGCGTAATATCTCCAATACGCTTCTTAAGTGTTCAGCATGCTCCTCTTTTGTTCTCGAGTATACTAAAATATCATCGATGAACACTACGACAAATTGTCCAAGCATGGTTTAAACACTCGGTTCATCAAGTCCATGAATGCTGCCGGCGCATTTGTTAATCCAAAAGACATCACAAGAAACTCATAATGTCCGTAGCGTGTCCTAAACGCTGTCTTCGGCACATCTTCTTTTCTTACCTTTAATTGATGATAACCCGATCGTAAGTCGATCTTCGAAAAGTATTCGGCCCCTTTCAACTGGTCAAACAAATCATCAATTCGTGGTAAAGGATATTTGTTCTTTATTATTAACTTCTTTAATTCTCTATAATCAATACACAACCTTAATGTTCCACCCTTCTTCTTTACAAACAACATCGGTGCTCCCCAAGGTGAAACACTTGGTTGTATGTACTTTTTGTCTAAGAGTTCTTGTAACTACACAAGTAACTCCTTCAACTCTACAGGTGCCATTCTGTACGGTGCCTTGGAAACTGGTGCCGTACCCGGCGCTAGATCAATAACAAATTCGATCTCCCTGTCCGGAGGTAAACCGGGTAAGTCATCTGGAACTACATCCGAAAATTCTCTATCTCAGGTATTTGTTCTGGTTTTACTCCTTCTTTTCGAGTATCTACTATATATGCCAAATAGCCTGTACAACCCTTCCTAAGCAATCTCTCTGCCTGCATTACTGTCAAACATCGAGATCGTTTAGGGGAACAACCACCGTTGAACCCCACCTTTGACTTCGACACCGTCAATAGGTTTACACGCTTTCGATGGTAGTCAATCATTGTATTATGATTAACCAACCTATCCCTGCCTAAGATTATATCGAATTCCCCCTAGCTGCATAGGAATGAGGTTCATAAGAAACTTATGTCTCTTAATTTCTATATTATAATTTCTATATGGTTTTACCGGGAATTATCTCTTTATTAGCAATTTTTTACGTTTACAAGGTATATCTAAATTTATTAACTGTTGGGTTTACTACTCTATTTTCTGCCTCTACTAATGTCTATGCTCTTCCTTCAAGCGGCGTTAAGTTATATAAGTAAGAAAATTAGTATAATTACAAGTATGGAATGCACATAATGTTCAAACATAATTTGTATATTCATACAGAAGGTTTACATATTCGGCTAGTAGTTTATATAAGTACTACTAGCATTCCCAAACCAGTTTTCGCAAAAACTTGGGTAAAGTAGTTTAGATACTACTATTTACATACACACTTTAGTGACCAGATTTATCTAAAGCTTAATCTTACGATACTCATCACACAACATACTTGATACCACCCACCTATTAATGTCGTATCCAGTCTTTCCATTCTCTACGGGATAATCCGCTACTCGCTTATCCAGATCCACAAGTGTTTCACGAAATTCTTTATTAGTCATATCAAGCCTTGCTTGGATTTGATATCTTTCTCTTTCCTTTCTTGACAACAGTGCCTGAAGTCGGATATTCAATCGTCCTTCATTCTCCAACCTTTCTTCCACATATGATACCCTATTGTTCAAGGTATGTATTTCTATCTGGGCTTGTTCTAGTAGGTTTTCCTCCTCTGGGTTTCCTTCTTCTAATTCTTCTACAGATTGATTTTGAACTTCTGATATATCCCTCCATATTATTGGTTCTTCCTCATCTTCTCCTTCGTCTATAATCTGAACCTCTGTAGCGTTCCTCATTAGGTTCTATCGCTTCGGCGTCATGGAATTCCAAGTTATTTTGAACTTCTTGTCCTTCAGGATCACTGTCCTGCTCAAGCTCTATCACCTGTGAACCTATCTCCCTTGAACTATCTTCCCAATCTGGGTCTGCCATCCTACAAAAGAATTTTACTTGTTTAGCATTATGATGAAGCAAGTTTACACAAAATATAAGGCTTTTAAGGTTATCTTAATGTGTATTAAGTATTTTACGGACTCAAAGATTATATCCCTAAGGTATTTCCCAACTTCCTTAGAGCTATAATCCTACAGCTCTGATACCATCTTGTGACGCCCCCAAATCTCTACACTCCCCTGTAGCAGATCTGGTGCTCACGTGGACTACACACAATGGAACCTATACAACTATAAATATTCAATAAAATATGACTTCTATCTATCCAAGGTTCACAGTATCCCATAACAGATAATAGTTTCTCGTCAGAACGTTATCCGTGTTTGGATACCCCTCACTTGGATGTACAGATTCATATCTTGTGGATATCTCTTTCATATCGATATTCCCTATCTATCTGACATTCACAGTATTAATGATAAGATTATCCATAGAACTGAGGGTGCGCATTCCGGTAAAGATGGCACCTCACCGGCGCTCATTAAGTGTAACCCCAGAGCTTATAGGACTCTCAACATCATTTAAATACCCTCATTCAGATGTATAGTTCGTATAGACACTGTATTTAACTTAGTACAACTATTCTAAAGAATTTAAAGATCAGAGTATAACGCATTCTATAACATCAAGGATCATAATATATTACATAACATTTTGTTCGGTTACATCATTCGTTATACTAAGTTATTACAACAACAAGTCTGTAAAAAGGCTTACAATATTCAATAACAGAAATAAAATTTAATAGTTATGACTTTTCCTCTTTTTGGTCCCAAACGTGCAAGGGATATCATCTAAAGCTGCAAAAGAAGATATGCGCAAGAATGAGCTAACAAATGCTCAGCAAGTTCATTTGAATATGTAAACACCATGTGTTTGATTTGAAAGATGTCAATGATGTATAATTGATACTGAGGGTTCTGTACCGGAACCATATATTTCAAATTGTCCTGTCAGTCCTCAATGACTTAGAACCTCTTTGAGTTCGGATATCTGGTAGGTGATCAGCCTCACCAATATCCTAGGAGTATGCATATCATCCTACCACATTTTTGGTCAATTTAAGTTAATTGCCAATATTGGTCAATTCATTGAATTGCCAATTTAAACCTTATCTGAAGGTTTGTCGGACCACCTTCCATCTACGGTGTCCCTATTACTCAGTATAGATGTCGTACCAAAACAATTTGGTTTGACTCAACAATTTTAAGCTCAAAACAATCAATAAATGATTTCATTTCTTAAGTTATGCTGAACAAGTAGCAATAACTTCACAATAATCGATAGCAAGACATAAATGAATTGCTTAATATAAATTGAGAAAAAGTTAGGACACTTGCCTTAGCGTAGCTCACTATAATTTAATTCAATCGGTCAACGCACGTAGTCTACGTATACCAATAATAAGCGTTAGCACGTATATAAACATGTATCACGCTAATCTAAACAAGTTTCATTAAGGTTCGACGTTGATTCGGTATCTCGGTCGCATCCTTAATGGCTAAACACATAGATTGTTCGATGAAACTTCATTTAGAAGTCTAATTATTGGTCTAAATAATTTTAATTATTACTTCTACAAACATTTTTAAGAAGCTTGGTATTATTTTTAAATAATTTTCAGAAGCTTGGAAGTATTTTTAAATAATTTTACAAGCTTAGGAATATTTTTAAATGATTTAATTATCATTTAAAATAATTTTAAAACATTTAATATGTTATTTAAATAATTTATTTATTATCATTTAGAATATTTTTAGATATTTAAAATATAAATTTAAATGATTTATTTATCATTTATAATATTTTTAGAAAGATAGAATATTATTTAAATGATTTAATTTATCATTAATAATATTTTTAGACTTTACTTTATCATTAAAATAATTTATTTATTACTTATAATAATTTTCAAAACTTAATTTAGTATTTAAATGATTTAATTATCATTTAAAATAATTTTTAAATACTTAATATATTATTTAAATGATTTATTTATCATTAATAATATTTAAATATTTAATATTTTATTTAATTATTATATATAATAATTTTATTTACCTTAATATCATTTTTAAATAATTAATATAATTATTTAATAATTTAATATCATTTTTAAATAATTAAAACATTTATTAAATGATTTATCATAATTATTAATTATTATTTAATTAAATTAAATAATATTTCAGAAAATAGAAAAATATTAAAAATAAATTTTTTATAATTTAAAAATGAATTTTCGGATTTATTTATTAATTATTTATATTTATTTAATATTTATTTATTATTTTATAATTTATTAAATAATTTTTATTTAATTTTATTTAAAAATCCGTCGCTAAAGGGCTTTAGCGACGGTCTGCTTGATTCCTTAGTTTTTTGGGTTTGCTATGCATTTCGTCGCCTAAAGGTGTTCTTCAATGAAGAACAGTTGGTCATGGTCCAACAGGGACGTTTGACCTCAAATTAATCCCAACTGGTTTGATGTTTGTGTTTGATTTTTGTTTGTTGTTATAGCCAACATGGGCAGTGTACAACGGACATATCAAATTTCATCTCAAATTATATCATATCATGCTCTAAATTTGATGGTCAAACCACCGGGTTCAAACTGTTCTTGAGTTTCTGGGTTACCCAGAAACTCAAGCAGTCATAACGGTCAACGCCTTTTGACCATTAATAACTTTGATTCTGTGTTTTCTAAATGTGTTTTGATGATTCAAGATTGTAGTTTACATACCAAATAACATGTTTAAAACAAGAAACAACATATTAAATATCATCTAGGTCATTTCTGGGTTGATCAAAAGTCTGACATTAAACTGTCAGACATTCATACGATTTCTGGGTTACCCAGAAATCAGTCTTTCATGGTCGGTCAATGGGTTTTGACCATTAATAACTTTCATCCTAGAGATAATTTAACCATGCTACAAGTCGGGCCTTAAAGCTAAACATGGCATAGTACTGATTCAAACTTTAAAACACATCAAACAAACATTTTAAGCCGATCAAAAGCTCTGACAAAATAGCTTGTCAGACTGTTCTTGACTGCCAAGAACAGTTTGCTATTTTGGCTTGATTTTCATACCTAGATGTTATGTAAACATGTTTTGACCGCCCAGATCACTTATTAACACATTAACAAGTATTCCTAAACATCTAAAACACAAAAATTTTCCAGGCTTGAAGATCAAACATAAATTAGGGTTTTGTGCACCTTTTTCTTCAAATTTTTGATTTCTGGCTTCTGATTCTGAGCTTGTGATTGCTAGGGTTTTGTTTAGGCTGGATATGTGAGTGTATAAGCTTTGAAATTTCGTGGCTTAAAGCTCAGCATCTCATTCTATTTATAGGGTGGGGAAATTAGGGTTTCCTAAACTAATTTCCAAACTTTGCTCCCAAAAATATCTAACTCCTGAACTTGTGCTGCTTAGGATCTGGTCTTGGGCACCTACTTGTGCTGGAGTGTGCCAAGCACAAGCTTGCACACTCCTAGCTTGATTTTCATTGGCTAGGGTTTTTATTTTTCCTTTATTTACTTACTAATTAAATTAGATTTTTGTTAATCATAATTAGGATGTTAATTTAGGATTAGTAATACCCTAATTATGTTTATATAACATAATTATGGTTTTAGATTTCATAATTTAGGGTTATTGAACCAAATTAGGGTTTTAGGGTTTCTAATTAGGGTTTAAGGTTTTTAATTCTACAATTAGGGTTTCAATCTTTCGTTTAGGGTTTAATTTAATCTTAATAATTCATAATTAATATTATAATTCATTATTTAAATCTTAATTATATTAATTAAGATTATTGTACAATACTTAGGGTTTTAATTGATCAATTCGAACAATTATCACCAATTAGGGTTTTCAAATTAGGGTTTCTATTTTAGTTTAACATTTTAAACCCTATTTAACTTATTTTAGAATTTTATCATTTAATATAATATTATATTAATGTTGAAGCACGACAAAGCACTTTGTCAATTCCAAGTACGACACAGCAGCTTACAAAAATAATTTACCGAAACGCTTCTCGGTGAATTTACCGGAAGCACGACAAATCATTTTGTCCGATTAAGCACGACACAGCTACTTGGCGAAAAATTTTTATTTGACCTAATTGTTTAATAAAATACGCAATCACATAATACCAAGTCAGAACAAGAAATTTCATTTATTAAACACATACTTTACATATACAGATCTTATTAGGGTTCGGAATATTACAGAAGAAATATGCTGATCAACACAGGAAGTTACAAGATTTCGAAGTCGGTAGTCACGTGTTCTTAAAAGTATCTCTGTGGAAGGGAAAAATACGTTTCGGCAAGAAGGGCAAATTGAGTCCGAGATTTATTGGGCCATTTCAAATATTGAGGAGAATAGGTGAGGTAGCCTATGAGGTAGCCCTACCTCCTGAACTAGAACATATTCATAACGTGTTTCATGTGTCCGTGTTACGACCGTACAAACCTGATTATAAACACGTTATCGATTATGAGCCCATTCAAATCGAGAGAGATTTATCGTATAAGGAAGTTCCTATTAAAATTGTGGATAGGAAAGAACAAAATTTGCGAAATAAAAAGATACCTTCGGTTAAGGTTATCTGGAGAAATCAGAATATCGAGGAAGCTACGTGGGAGCTCGAGAGTAAAATGCGAGATAACTACCCACATTTATTTTCATAGACTGCACTGTAAATTTCGAGGACGAAATTCTTATTAGTGGGGGTGAATGTAATATTCCGAACCCTAATAAGATTTATAAATATAAACTATGTGTTTAATAAATGAAATTTCTTGTTCTGACTTGGTATTATGTGATTTCGTATTTTATTAAACAATTAGGTCAAATAAAAATTTTTCGCCAAGTAGTTGTGTCGTGCTTAATCGGACAAAATGATTTGTCGTGCTTCCGGCGAATTCACCAAGAAGCGTTACGGTAAATTAGTTTTGTAAGCTGCTGTGTCGTACTTGGAATTGACGAAGTGCTTTGTCGTGCTTCGACATTAATATAATATTATATTAAATGATAAAATTTTAAAATAAGTTAAATAGGGTTTAAAATGTTAAACGGAAATAAAAACCCTAAATTTCAAAACCCTAATTGATAAAATTATCCGAATTATTTAATCGAAACCCTAATTATTGTATAAGAATTTTAATTGATATACTTAGATTCTAAATAATGAAACATGATATTAATTATGAATTATTGAGGTTAAATTAAAACCTAAACGAAAGATTAAAACCCTAATTATAGGATTGAAAACCCTAAACCCTAATTCGGAACCCTAAAACCCTAATTTGGTTCAATAACCCTAATTTATGAAGTGTAAAACGTTAATTATGATATATAACATTAATTAAGGTATTACTAAACTTAAATTAACATCCTAATCATGATTAACAAAAATCTAGATTTAATTAGTAAGTAAATAAGTGAAAAATAAATTCCTAGCCAATAAAAATTAAGCTAGGAGTGTGCAAGCTTGTGCTTGACACACTCCAGCACAAGCATGATAAGCTAGGATCAGATTTGAGCAGCACACGTTAAGGAGTTAGATATTTGTGGAGGCAAGAATGTGAGAAATGACCTAAAAACCCTAAATTGGAAGTTGCTATAAATAGAACATCAAGCTGATCATTTAACCTACGAATTTACAAACCCTAAACACCTATAGTACCAGCCATAACAAGCCTCTGCAATCACAAGATCAGTAGCCAAGATCAGAAATCAAATTTTAAAGAAAAAGGTGCACAAAACCCTAATTTATGTTTGATCTTCAAACCTGCAAATTTTTTGTGTTTTAGATGTTTAGGAATACTTGTTAATATGTTATTTAGTGATCTGGGCGGTCAAAACATGTTTACATAACATCTAGATATGAAAATCAAGCCAAAAACTCAAACTGTTCTTGGCAGTCAAGAACAGTCCTGACAAGCTACTTTGTCAGGCGGTTTTGATCGGCTTAATTTATGTGTTAGATCTGTTTTAATGTTTGTATGTGTAGCCTGATATGAGGTCTATAATATCCAACTTGAATTGTAGTAAAAGAATGTCTAGAAAATGAAGTTATGATCGGTCAAAAGTCCTTTGACCGTATCGGAATTGGCAGATTTTCTGGGCAACCCAGAAATCTTTGAAGAACTCTGACAAGGTTTGTCAGAAGTTCATGCTGCCCAGATTTGGCCTAAACGAGATATTTTGGGTAAATTTATTTGCTTAGACTTGTTGTATGCTACATAGATAACAACCTCATAACATTAAAACACATGAACAATAATTAATCTAGCCAGAAATCGTGGTCAAAGTGCCTTGACCGAACCTGACTCATGAATTTCTGGGTTACCCAGAAATTCTCAAGAAACAGTTGGTCCCTGCTAGTTTGACCAAATTTAAATGGCATCAAATGATGCTGTTTGATCTCAAACAACACATGTCGTTACTCTCTACCATATAAACTGTAACTAGCAACAAGAATCAAAACACAAACCTTTAAGCATCAAGGAGAAATTTGAGATCAAAGTAGGCTGACCAGCGTTGACCAGGTGTTCTTCATGAAGAACACCTTTACCGACGAAATGCATGTGAAAAACCCAGAAACTAAGAAAAATAAGCAGACCGTCGCTAAAGCCCTTTAGCGACGGATTTTTAATAAAAATAAAATAAAAATTAATTAAATAAATTATAAAATATAAAATAAATATTAAATAAATATTAATAATTAATAAATAAATCCGAAAATTCATTTTTAAATTATAAAAATTTATTTTTAATATTTTTCTATATTCTGAAATATTATTTAATTTAATTTAAATAATAATTAATAATTATGATAAATCATTTAATAATTGTTTTAATTTATTTAAAAATGGTATTAAATTATTAAATAATTATATTAATTATTTAAAATGATATTAAGGTAAATAAAATTATTATATAATAATAATTAAATAAAATATTAAATATTTAAATATTATTAATGAATAAATAAATCATTTAAATAATATATTAAGTATTTAAAAATTATTTTAAATGATAATTAAATCATTTAAATATCAAATTAAGTTTTGAAAATTATTATAAGTAATAATTAAATTATTATAATGATAAAAATAAATTCTAAGAATATTATTAATGATAAAATAAATCATTTAAATAATATTCTATCTTTCTAAAAATATTATAAATGATAAATAAATCATTTAAATAATATTTTAAATATCTAAAAATATTCTAAATGATAAATAAATCATTTAAAATAACATATTAAATGTTTTAAAATTATTCTAAATGATAATTAAATCATTTAAAAAATATTCCTAAGCTTGTAAAAATTATTTAAAAATAATATCAAGCTTCTAAAAATGTTAGAAATAATAATTAAATTATTTAGACTAATAATTCGACTTCCAAATGAAGTTTTTATCGAACAATCTATGTGTGTTTAGCCATTAAGGATGCGACCGAGAATACCGAAATCAACGTCGAACCTTAATGAAACTTGTGTAGATTAGCGTAGATACATGTTTATATACGTGCTAACAGCTATTATTTATTGGGTATACGTAGACTACGTGCGTTGACCGATTGTACTAAAATTATAGTGAGCTACGCTAAGAGCAAGAAGTGTCCTAACCTTTCTCAATTTATATTAAGCAAGTATTATACATCTTGCTATCAATTATTGTGAAGTTATTGCTTCTTGTTCAGCATAACTTAAGAAATGAATTATTATTCATATATTGCTTGTTCGAGCTTAAATTGTTGTGTCAAGCCAAATTGTTTGGTACGACATCTGATATGAGAAATGGAACACCTTGATGTAAGGTGAACCCAAAATTTTCCCTTAAAATAAGGTGACGAAATTCCCTTAATATAAGGTGACGAACAGTTGATAATATATCAACATAAATTGGTAGGATGATATGCATACTCCTAGGATATTGGTGAGGCTGATCACCTACCAGATATCCAAAACTCAAATGGTTCTAAGTCATTAAAGACTGATAGAACTAAATGAAATATATGGTTCATGTACAGAACCCTCAGTATACATCATTGACATCTTTCAAATCAAACACATGGTGTTTACATATTTAAATGAACTTGCTGAGCATTTGTAGCTCATTCTTGCGCATATCTTCTTTTGCAGCTATAAATGATATCCTTGGCACGTCTGGGACTAACAAGGGGAAAGGCCATGCTTATTAGCTTTATTGTTTATTGTTGTATACTTTAAGTCTTTTTAAAGACTTGTTATTGTAATAACTTAGTATAACAAATGATGTAACCGAACAAAATGTTATGTAATATATTATGATCCTTTATGTTATAGAATGCGTTATACTCTGATCTTTAAATTCTTTAGAATAGTTGTACTAAGTTAAATACAGTGTCTATATGAACTATACATCTGAATGAGGGTATTTAAATGATGTTGAGAGTCCTATAAGCTCTGGGGTTACACTTAATGAGCGCCGGTAAGGTGCCATCTTTACCGGAATGCGCCCCTCAGTTCTATGGATAATCTTATCATTAATACTGTGAATGTCAGATAGATAGGGAATATTGATATGAAAGAGATATCCACAAGATATGAATCTGTACATCCAAGTGAGGGTATCCAAACACGGATAACGTTCTGACGAGAATTATTATCTGTTATGGGATATTGTGAACCTTGGATAGATAGAAGTCATATTTTATTGAATATTTATAGTTGTATAGTTCCACGTGAGCACCAGATCTGCTACAGGGGAGTGTAGAGATTTGGGGGCGTCACATCATGTCCATAAATGCTGCTGGCGCATTCGTTAACCCGAATGACATTACCAGGAACTCGTAATGGCCATAACGAGTCCTGAATGATGTCTTAGGTACATCTTCCTTCTTCACCTTCAATTGATGACAACCCGTCCTCAAATCGATTTTGGATAAATGTTTCGCTCCCTTCAACTGATCAAACAAATCATCTATTCTGGGTAGTGGGTATTTGTTTTTGATCGTCACTTTGTTCAAGTCCCGATAGTCGATACAAAGTCTCATCGATCCGTCCTTCTTTTTCACAAATAAAATTGGTGCTCCCCAAGGAGACACACTCGGTTGGATATACTTCTTATCTAATAACTCATGCAGTTGTACCATCAGCTCCTTCATCTCCACTGGTGCCATTCTGTATGGGGCTTTCGAAATCGGTGCCGTTCCAGGTACTAGATCTATAACGAATTCAGTCTCCCTATCTGGTGGTAGACCTGGCAAATCCTTCGGGAACACATCGGGAAACTCATTTACAACAGGTATCTGCCCCATCTCTGCTTCCACCCTCTGGGTATCAACAATATGGGCAAGATAACCTACACAGCCTTTTCTCAACAATTTCCTAGCTTGCATCATCGTCAAACAACTCGAGTGTCTAGGCGATTTGCTACCATAGAACACTACCTTAGACTGATTAGGAGTCTGAAGGTTTATACACTTCTTCTGGCAATCTATTATTGCCCCATGGTTAAATAACCAGTCCATACCTAGTATTACATCAAATTCTCCTAGTTGAATTGGAATTAAATCCACAGGCAACTTATGCCCACTTATATCTATAAGACAATTTCTATGAATATGGCTAACGGGAATTATTTCTTTATTCGCAACTTCTATATCCATAGGGTGTTCTAATTCTTCGTGAGGTAAGTTTAATCGTTGGGAGAATTCATGTGATACGAAGTAACAAGTAGCACCCGAATCAAATAATATGTATGCAGATATATCATTGACCGGAATGATACCTGAAACCACATCCTTAGATGCGACCGCGTCCTAAACTGTCATGTTGAAAGTCCTTTTTGTTGGTCGATTTTGAGTTGGTGGTCCCAAAATTGTGAGATTTCCACCACTTGATCCCCTTCCTCCATTTCCTCCACCTGTATTTTTCTTTGGGCAATTCCTGGCTTGATGATCTAATGCTCCACAGTTGAAGCATCCATTCCTCTTTGGTGTGGGGCAATTGGGAGAGATGTGCCCCTCCTGTCCGCAATTGAAGCATACATTCTTTCCCTTTAGGCAAGCGCCTGAGTGACTCTTTCCACACTCCTTGCAAGCCTCCGTTCTTTTCTTCGACTCTCCAGTCTTACTTCCAAAACTTGCTGGGTTATTGTTGTTGTTGTTGTTCCACTTCCTTTTGTTCGCACCACTGCTGCTACCTTCCCCTCTATTCCCTACTTCGTTCCTCTTCTTCTTTTCTTTGTTGAACTTCATCAGGGCTTCACTTCTGCCCTCAGCAATTATGGCTTTCTCCAGGAGAGTAGCGAAGCTGTTCGTTTGCAACACTGAAAGTCTGCTATATAACCATAGCTTGAGACCCTGCTCGAACCTCCTCGTCTTTCTCTCTTCAGTGTCGACCTGATGAGGTGCAAACCTTGCCAGCTCGTTAAACTTTGCGGCGTATTGGGGTACCGTCATGTCATCTTGCTTCAGTTTCAAAAATCGCATCTCCATGCGACTCTGCATACTCACATGAAAATAATTTTCGAAAAAGACCTCTTTAAACCTCTCCCAGGATATCACACCTTCTCCAGCCCTGTTCTGGTTTGCCTCCCAGCAGAAGTTAGCTTCACCTTTCATCATATACGTGGCGAAGATCGTTTTCTGATCATCTCCTACTCGGGCGATTGCAAACGCCTTCTCAATTTCTTTGATCCATGACTGGGCTTCAATGGGTTCTGTGGTCCCTTTAAATTCAGGGGGTCCCACACTTTTGAAGTCCTTAAATATTGCCACTTGGGCCGTCGGAGGGTTATTGTTATTATTCGGGGTCCGATTCTGTAGTGCCCCAACTAGTAGGCCTACAAATTGTTGCATAGGGTTAGGTTGATCCCCAGCACTACCGGCTGATTCTTCTGGTGATTGTTGACGTCTAGGTCTTCCTCTAGGCATTTTCTGTTTAATAAAAATTTACATGTTATCATCTCATAACTTAATCTTACAACATTTATAGCTTATATATATAAGCTTAATCATCACATCACACATATAAATAAACATATCTTATTAATATGAAAAACCATAAACCAAAGTACTTAACATCTTATGGCAAAATGCCATTTACATCCCTTAACTTAAGACTGAAATTTAAATATTTACATCAGTAGATAAGCGTTCGATACGACGCTAATAAAAAGTTCATAACAATATAAACTCAAAGACCCCTCCTAATGGCATCTTCATGTTCCTCATCAGCTATGTCCAGAACTAGTCCCCGACTTATAGCGTGTCTAGACCGGTGCTCCTCACGCAAAAAATGATACACCCTGTGTTGGAACCTGCCATGCGCCAATCTAAATGCGTACTGCATTCTATCCATTCTAACCTTCTTGTTTCTTACCTCATCCTCTAACTCATCCCTCTGGTTTTGAGCCCTTACACGACCTTTCATCTCATCCCTCCAATAAGTGGTAATCAACTGTTTGTCTGTTTGGAGGCTCTGAATTCTTGTCTCCATTCCGTTTATCGTATTTCCCAAGTGGGACCGGATGGCCTCCTTTTCTACCCTCAACCTATCTGCCTTCTGTTCAGATGCACGCAGCTTGTCAGCCAGATCTACGTTCCTAACCATCATATGATGCACCAATGCCCCGAGCAGTGCCACTGCCCCCTTCTCTTCCTGATACTGTTCCTCTAACCCATGAACTCGTTCGTCCAACTCTGTGTTCCTGTCCATCAACTCATCTAGCAACCTATCCCCCGGTGCTTCCTCAGAGTCCTCCTCGGATGATCCTCCAGAATCCTCCTCAGGGTCCTCATCTGGGTCTGAATCAACTGCTGCCTCAGCTATGGGCGGAGGTATAGCTGCTACTAACTGCTCACTAACCACATGGATATCTCTAATCTCCTCTTCTCCTGACATCCTACAATCAAAACAAATAACTAGATTAGTATTTTAAAAATAAACTTTTTTTTAGTAAAAATAACTAGACTCAACACTTTAAACTCTATGTGAGTTCATCTCTTTCTATCTCCACTAATTTCTCTACGGTTATAATATAAGATTCTCCTACCTAAGGTTTATAACCTACAGCTCTGATACCAACCTGTGACGCCCCCGAATTCGTGTATCATTAAACACAAGATATGGTGCTCACGATACATCTTACACCATCATCTTTCTAGTAAAACTCCATAAATTAATAATAATAATAATAAAATATACACCAACATCCAAATAAAATCTCAGGTTTACATAACCTTAAATAATCTTAAACTTAGCGTTTATCGCTACATTACATCAACGCGAAAATCTAAATCTATTACAAAAATAAACTTTCAATTCTTCATCTTATCTTTTCCCTTGTCCTTGCTTAAAGCTCTCTGCCTTCTCTCCCTTAACTGAAATGTTAAAGCAAGAATGAGCATAAATTGCCCAGCAAGTAATAAAATAAATTGATAAAGGACATCAAAGATAGGATCATCTGTTTTGGCATTTCTCAATAATCGAAAGAATAATTAAGAAATCGTGTCGAATGTCAAAGACAAGAGTTCTAGAATTTTCAACAGCGTACTAAGGGGTATAAGAACCCTGAACATTGTTTTTAATTCATAGAAAACCATCAGAAGTTTCGACAATCAAATAGACTGTAAAAACATTCTCCGCAAGTACTCCAGGAGATCAGCCTTTCGTACCCTACATTGTGCAAAAGTATAAAATTTAATCGCATAAGCGTAAATGGGACTATATGCCCGTCATCAGTTTTACCCCGTTAATCGGGTTGTTCATCTTAGTATTCATGCGGAACCGCACCAAATAATTTGGATTCGTAAACTTTAATTAACTACAATGAATTTGAGTAATTCAAATGACAACAGTATCTAGCCGGAACAAAAGGCCAGAAGGCAATCTAAAGAAACAGTTCATAATCAAATAAAACTTATACGCAATTGAAACTGAGTTATCATCGATTGAACTTGAACATGATATGAACTCGAATGAGATATAACTTGCAAATGAGGACTTTGTACACAAATTTCACAAATTAGGAAACTTACTTTCGTAGAAACAAAATGAATTAAGATAGAATACTTGCCTTTCGCGTAGTTTACGATTATTGCTTAACTTTACTGCAAATATCCTATATATATATTTATATATAGATATTCATTAGCCACTCATTCACATTAACAGATTCTCAAATTCTATTCACTCAATACATACCTAATGCAACTGTTCCATGTTTATAGATATGTATTACAAACATACATTTAACCAAATATACATTTAAAGCAAATCATCATATATCACAAATTGTTGCTTTTGTTTTTACTCCAAAAGTTTCGTTTATAAATCCCGTTTAAACCATTTGAAACCTTGGTTATATATAGTCATTACATACTTAAACAGTACAAACATCCCAATTGGCACATAGTAAAACTTAAAAGAGCGTAATACATATGTACCAAGCTTCAGTTCATAAACAGACCCTTTTGGCAACTCTGCAGCACGGCGCGGCCGCGCTGCTTTTATGCCTGGGAGTGGCACGACCGCGCTACTCCCATTCAGACCCAGAACTGAGCTTTCCAATGCATAGCTCTCTCTCTAGCATATTGAGGTCTTAGTATACAACAAATAACAAATATTCACATTATTTTGAAGATTTAAAACTAAATTAGGTCACAGTTGAAGCATCCATTCCTCTTTGGTGTGGGGCAATTGGGAGAGATGTGCCCCTCCTGTCCGCAATTGAAGCATACATTCTTTCCCTTTAGGCAAGCGCCTGAGTGACTCTTTCCACACTCCTTGCAAGCCTCCGTTCTTTTCTTCGACTCTCCAGTCTTACTTCCAAAACTTGCTGGGTTATTGTTGTTGTTGTTGTTCCACTTCCTTTTGTTCGCACCACTGCTGCTACCTTCCCCTCTATTCCCTACTTCGTTCCTCTTCTTCTTTTCTTTGTTGAACTTCATCAGGGCTTCACTTCTGCCCTCAGCAATTATGGCTTTCTCCAGGAGAGTAGCGAAGCTGTTCGTTTGCAACACTGAAAGTCTGCTATATAACCATAGCTTGAGACCCTGCTCGAACCTCCTCGTCTTTCTCTCTTCAGTGTCGACCTGATGAGGTGCAAACCTTGCCAGCTCGTTAAACTTTGCGGCGTATTGGGGTACCGTCATGTCATCTTGCTTCAGTTTCAAAAATCGCATCTCCATGCGACTCTGCATACTCACATGAAAATAATTTTCGAAAAAGACCTCTTTAAACCTCTCCCAGGATATCACACCTTCTCCAGCCCTGTTCTGGTTTGCCTCCCAGCAGAAGTTAGCTTCACCTTTCATCATATACGTGGCGAAGATCGTTTTCTGATCATCTCCTACTCGGGCGATTGCAAACGCCTTCTCAATTTCTTTGATCCATGACTGGGCTTCAATGGGTTCTGTGGTCCGTTTAATTTCAGGGGGTCCCACACTTTTGAAGTCCTTAAATATTGCCACTTGGGCCGTCGGAGGGTTATTGTTATTATTCGGGGTCCGATTCTGTAGTGCCCCAACTAGTAGGCCTACAAATTGTTGCATAGGGTTAGGTTGATCCCCAGCACTACCGGCTGATTCTTCTGGTGATTGTTGACGTCTAGGTCTTCCTCTAGGCATTTTCTGTTTAATAAAAATTTACATGTTATCATCTCATAACTTAATCTTACAACATTTATAGCTTATATATATAAGCTTAATCATCACATCACACATATAAATAAACATATCTTATTAATATGAAAAACCATAAACCAAAGTACTTAACATCTTATGGCAAAATGCCATTTACATCCCTTAACTTAAGACTGAAATTTAAATATTTACATCAGTAGATAAGCGTTCGATACGACGCTAATAAAAAGTTCATAACAATATAAACTCAAAGACCCCTCCTAATGGCATCTTCATGTTCCTCATCAGCTATGTCCAGAACTAGTCCCCGACTTATAGCGTGTCTAGACCGGTGCTCCTCACGCAAAAAATGATACACCCTGTGTTGGAACCTGCCATGCGCCAATCTAAATGCGTACTGCATTCTATCCATTCTAACCTTCTTGTTTCTTACCTCATCCTCTAACTCATCCCTCTGGTTTTGAGCCCTTACACGACCTTTCATCTCATCCCTCCAATAAGTGGTAATCAACTGTTTGTCTGTTTGGAGGCTCTGAATTCTTGTCTCCATTCCGTTTATCGTATTTCCCAAGTGGGACTGGATGGCCTCCTTTTCTACCCTCAACCTATCTGCCTTCTGGTCAGATGCACGCAGCTTGTCAGCCAGATCTACGTTCCTAACCATCATATGATGCACCAATGCCCCGAGCAGTGCCACTGCCCCCTTCTCTTCCTGATACTGTTCCTCTAACCCATGAACTCGTTCGTCCAACTCTGTGTTCCTGTCCATCAACTCATCTAGCAACCTATCCCCCGGTGCTTCCTCAGAGTCCTCCTCGGGATGATCCTCAGAATCCTCCTCAGGGTCCTCATCTGGGTCTGAATCAACTGCTGCCTCAGCTATGGGCGGAGGTATAGCTGCTACTAACTGCTCACTAACCACATGGATATCTCTAATCTCCTCTTCTCCTGACATCCTACAATCAAAACAAATAACTAGATTAGTATTTTAAAAATAAACTTTTTTTTAGTAAAAATAACTAGACTCAACACTTTAAACTCTATGTGAGTTCATCTCTTTCTATCTCCACTAATTTCTCTACGGTTATAATATAAGATTCTCCTACCTAAGGTTTATAACCTACAGCTCTGATACCAACCTGTGACGCCCCCGAATTCGTGTATCATTAAACACAAGATATGGTGCTCACGATACATCTTACACCATCATCTTTCTAGTAAAACTCCATAAATTAATAATAATAATAATAATAATAATAATAATAAAATATACACCAACATCCAAATAAAATCTCAGGTTTACATAACCTTAAATAATCTTAAACTTAGCGTTTATCGCTACATTACATCAACGCGAAAATCTAAATCTATTACAAAAATAAACTTTCAATTCTTCATCTTATCTTTTCCCTTGTCCTTGCTTAAAGCTCTCTGCCTTCTCTCCCTTAACTGAAATGTTAAAGCAAGAATGAGCATAAATTGCCCAGCAAGTAATAAAATAAATTGATAAAGGACATCAAAGATAGGATCATCTGTTTTGGCATTTCTCAATAATCGAAAGAATAATTAAGAAATCGTGTCGAATGTCAAAGACAAGAGTTCTAGAATTTTCAACAGCGTACTAAGGGGTATAAGAACCCTGAACATTGTTTTTAATTCATCGAAAACCATCAGAAGTTTCGACAATCAAATAGACTGTAAAAACATTCTCCGCAAGTACTCCAGGAGATCAGCCTTTCGTACCCTACATTGTGCAAAAGTATAAAATTTAATCGCATAAGCGTAAATGGGACTATATGCCCGTCATCAGTTTTACCCCGTTAATCGGGTTGTTCATCTTAGTATTCATGCGGAACCGCACCAAATAATTTGGATTCGTAAACTTTAATTAACTACAATGAATTTGAGTAATTCAAATGACAACAGTATCTAGCCGGAACAAAAGGCCAGAAGGCAATCTAAAGAAACAGTTCATAATCAAATAAAACTTATACGCAATTGAAACTGAGTTATCATCGATTGAACTTGAACATGATATGAACTCGAATGAGATATAACTTGCAAATGAGGACTTTGTACACAAATTTCACAAATTAGGAAACTTACTTTCGTAGAAACAAAATGAATTAAGATAGAATACTTGCCTTTCGCGTAGTTTACGATTATTGCTTAACTTTAATGCAAATATCCTATATATATATATTCATATATAGATATTCATTAGCCACTCATTCACATTAACAGATTCTCAAATTCTATTCACTCAATACACACCTAATGCAACTGTTCCATGTTTATAGATATGTATTACAAACATACATTTAACCAAATATACATTTAAAGCAAATCATCATATATCACAAATTGTTGCTTTTGTTTTTACTCCAAAAGTTTCGTTTATAAATCCCGTTTAAACCATTTGAAACCTTGGTTATATATAGTCATTACATACTTAAACAGTACAAACATCCCAATTGGCACATAGTAAAACTTAAAAGAGCGTAATACATATGTACCAAGCTTCAGTTCATAAACAGACCCTTTTGGCAACTCTGCAGCACGGCGCGGCCGCGCTGCTTTTATGCCTGGGAGTGGCACGACCGCGCTACTCCCATTCAGACCCAGAACTGAGCTTTCCAATGCATAGCTCTCTCTCTAGCATATTGAGGTCTTAGTATACAACAAATAACAAATATTCACATTATTTTGAAGATTTAAAACTAAATTAGGTCCATGCATTCGATATCTAATATATCGTTTTGAAATTTCTTTTCAAAAACAAGCTTAATAGCTCTTTTCCTTAACGACTAGCCATGATCATACTTGTCCCTCATTTTATTGTTACATAGGTTGTGATACGCATGCTCAAATGTTAATAAAACATATTTACGTCGTTTCTTCAATTCAAAATAGCTTTTCCTAAACAAAATATCTATCAAATCATAGTTTACAAATCAACTTTGTGGTAACATACTCATGATATATCTTAATACATGTTTAAGGCTTCTTCATGCTCATTATACAAGGTTAAGTTGGGTTCTAAGGGCTGAGCAAATAAATAAAAATAGCAGTTCAGTTCTGGTGTAGGCGTGGCCGCACCCTGTTTAGCCTTGGTACCAGCGCGGTCGCGCTGGTACGTAGACATAGGTGATGCAGGCTGCTGCTGCGAACCAAACTACTAAAAACCTATGCAATCGCTATTTGGACACATGCTGATATTATAAACTCAACTAAAACAACATAACTTATATACTTAATGTAGACACCCAAATTTTGCGTTTCCTTCTACTAACCGTGACAGGAGGGCGAAATCGTCAATTGAACCAGCTTGCAGGAGCAAAAGAGCGGGCACAAGGGCGAGCGCCCGGCCCCGCCGCAATGTTTTGGGCAAACCAAGTTTACGTGACAATAAAGCCATCCGAAGCAGGCACTTCCGAATGAGGTGGCACGTCTCCCGGAAATTCCCGGACTGCAGAATACGAGCCTGTCAGCGAAAACCGACGTTGCGGTACGAAAATCGAGGCGTGGCACGAAAATCGAGAAAGTCAGGCCCGCCAGCCGCGGATAGATCTGCGGCCAAGTGGGTGCGCCAGCACGGAAACCAGGAAACCAGGCACTACCAGCTGAGTGCGATGGGAGGCGTGCCAGCTGGCCAGCCGCAGATCTATCTGCGGCCAGCCGCAGATAGATCTGCGGTTGGCTTTGGCCAGCCTATTTAAGCCAGCTTCGGCAGCATACAGGAAGTTCAGCAAATTTTGGAGAAGAAGAAGAAAAACAGCAAACAGCAGCACGGAATTTGAGAGAAAAATAGTAGATTTTGCAACAAAAATAGGAAGAAAAGAGAGGAAAAAGAGAGAAATTTTACTCCTTTAATTTTGATTGTATCAAATATATTTCTCATCCTATTCAAATACCAAGACTTCATCCTTTTTGAGATCATTTTTGCAAGGTAAAAAATTCCTTTTGTTATAACAATTCATATCATCTTATTTGCTTAGATGGGATGTAGTTTTCATGTATATTGTTGAAACAATCATGGATTATGGATTATTAGGGAGGGTTCCATCGGAACAAAATTCTTCCTAATAACCCGAGGATATCCAATTGATAAAATTTTCTAGCTTGTTTGTGATAATTTATTGGGTGTAATTTATTTAGATTGTCATTTCCGGATATCATGGTATAATTAGATAAACCCGGGTTGGTTAGTTATGTAATATTCATTTTGTAGGCATGTATTAATCTTCGTGTGAGCCTAGGGAATGCGACCCCGAGGTCCAAATCCGATGATGGACGTTTTGATGTATGTGATAGATTCAAGATGCTCGTTTTGTAACATGTAACCTTTGGGCCTTAAAACGACGCCAAGGCGGGAATCGTGTTTAAGGCCCCGAAATAGTGAAATTTGTGATTGTTGGGCGTTCGGGGATATTTTGATGGCTTACATGCCCATGAATAGCCCCGACGCGTTGTTTATGCTCGATTCGATTTATGACGCGAAATTGATTATCAAACCTAAATGATAAGATATTCATAAAAATCAAGCAAAGTAGGATATTAGAATCACGTGGTTAAAATTTGAGAAAATGTTAATGAATGTCGATTCCTATCTAAACGAGGAAGCTAAAGAAAGATCGTTTTCCAAAACACCACACAAAAATGATTTTGCAAATAAGTAACGTTTTTATTAAATTCTTTGTGCATAGGGTGAAAGAGATCCTAGAAATTGCCCGATCGTTTCACGAAAGCAATGTATAGATCTCGATTCCTATTTTGACGAAGGTTTAAAATTCTTCTTTTGCCAAAACGACATTTAATGAAAATCTCATAGTTTTGGACAATTAAAACCAAACCTTTCTCATAAAGAATAAAGCTTTCTCGGGTATACCGAAAAGACATTCCGAAGCATACTCAAATTAAAACACGATTTTCCCTAAAATCCAAATGACTCTTTCATACAAACTCACCACAACATTCACATAGGCACACACACACACACGCGCGCACCTACATACACATATTCATGAATTAAAGGATAGGAAAGCATTAAGATTGCGGTAACCGTGTTTCACGGAAGTCGAGGGGTGCCTAACACCTTCCCCTCACTTAAGCAAGCCCCGAACTCTATGAATCTCAATTCGCAGACCAAATTAAGTCGGAGTCACATATGAGCCAGCGATTTACGAAAGAGCGAAAACTCGGATGAGTTGGTACATCCATTTCAAATATACCAACTGGCGACTCTGGTTAATTGGCTCATCATAAAAACGATCTTTCAAAACCCCGTCGACCTCAATGCCGACCTTTTCCAAAAATCATCTAAACCAAAAGGCTAAAATTGGAAAAGACCAGACAGAGAAAGCGAAAAACCCGGCGTCGACACTTAACTATTCTAACAGCACCAACAACTCTATTAGCAAACTTAGAACCTCTAAAATCAAAATTCTTACTTTTTAAACAATTTAATCACATTTAAGCAATTTTAACCAACATGAAACATGTTTAGCATTTCTTGACTGAATTCAGAGCACACATGGCATGATTAAACTCAGATTTTTCATCCTTTAATAATATAAAATCATCAGTTAATAACAGCATAGCAACACATAACCCAATCAGAACATTTATCTCGACGAATAAGTTCTCATCATTTCTTGTATATATAATGAAAGTTCATAGATTTTACCTCTAAGATGAATTCTTCTTCTTGAATTTACTTGATAATATTTCTCTTCTAGCTTGATTAATCCTCTGCAATCTCCAGAAAGCTTCTATCTCTCTCTCACTCTCAATTCTTCTCTCGGTATAGAATTAACAAAATGAGGCTAATGCTTTAGGTAGAGAGTTTTATACAGATTTGATAGTAATTGAGTCCCTCCACGTCCCTCCACCCTTCCAATTCCATTCCATCAGATTGAACCCCTTTACATTCTTCATCAATTTCATCAGTTACTAGAGAGAGAGAGAGGTTAAGAAAATGAAAAGATTTTGGGTTTAAAGGAATGAAATAACTCCCTCCTTCTTCAATTTTGCAATAACCGTGCTCTCCCCTCTCATTTGTCCCAATTTGATAGTCACTTGGGTCCCTCCAAATTCAGCTGATACAATTTTAATTAATAAAATATTATATTAATCAATTAATCAATTAAATAAATTATTTGACCATTTTGCCCTCCGGAATTCAATATTTTTGTTACTAATATCGATTCCTACTAAAATTGACGTTTCGAACGTCGTGGGAATATTCGTTTGGTCAAAATCATCCCCGTTCACGAGTTTGACTTTTTATCCGAAAAAGTCAACCGGTTGACTTTGACCAAAAAGTCAACCCCGACACATTTTGTGATTACAGTCTATTCTGACTAATTTCGATGTTTCGGACTCAAATATACAGTCCGCATTTTCAATTTTCACTTTGAACTCAAATTTGAGTTTTAACTCCATTTCTTGAATAAAATTGTTAACTACTTAGTTAAATTCAAATAATTAAATTAATCCAAACCAACTATCTAAATACATCTCATCATATAACTCAATATAATATATATATATATATATATATATATATATATATATATATATTTAACGCATACACATATATTTATTAAAATCACTCAATAGATTCACATAAATTCAATTTATTAATTTCATTAAATTATATAATGATCTCGGGTATTACAATACACTTCCTGTTAAGTTATGCTAACTATTTCAGATTGTTAATCAAGAACTCATCAATATTTATAACCATCTCTCGATGTAACATAAACGAATCAACTTAAATCTACGAAGGTTAGAATTAAGGTGAATACCCTAGTTAACTAATTCACTATATCTCTATGTGAATTATAATTAAAAAGGATTTAAAGCACAAGTTCTCTTTCAGATTACATGCAGCGTATAAGCATATCTCTATCCTAGACACAAATTATGAATTTCATCACCAATGCAGAAAACACAATCACATGTTATTATAATCAGGTCTAAATCTATAATCCATCTCTCGAGTTCATATAGATTACCATGGTAATTGTTGATCAGGCAATTAATCACAAATCATAATAGACAATCCGATAATAATCAACAATAATTAACAAGGAAGCATATCAATAAAAGCTACGCAATAAGTTTTATTGTAATCTTAAAAAGAAATTACTTCATGATTAAATTAATAACCACAATCCACAAGTAAACCATCATCCAAGAATTACAAAATAAAAAGATAAAAGGAGAAAGGAAAAACTCTTTTGAAGCAATCCTTGATATCTTCCTTAGCCTCCTATCTTGATCTTCCATCGTAATAATCTCTTACTTCAAGCCTCCAATCCTTCTTCCATTCTAGGGTTAGCAAAAAGTAGTAAGATCTCCTCTATTCTATGCCTCACATCATGTATTTATAGGTTCTAGTTAAATTCCTAAATCAATTAGAAGTTACAATCCTTGTTCCATTCAGTTTAGATAAAAATCAAGTTTTTTAACAACCCGACCCAGTGCGGTCGCACCCAAATTTGGCCTAGAAAGCAGCGTTGTCGCGCCCAAATGCTAGAAACTAAGTTTTTCCTTCTACACATCAGTGCGGCCGCGCCCAAAATATAATAGGAACTGGCGCGGCCGCGCCCGGCAAAATTCTGTTGCGACGTCTGTTGGTAAAATGGTCATAACTTTTGATTCGGGAGGAGTTGCAAGACCTTCCACCTATCAAATCTAAGATCTCGACGAGATCTACAACTTTTATTCTTTGAGAATTTAGAGATACTGATTGGATCAAGGTTGAAATTGGGATTCAAGTGGCTGCTATGTAAATTTAAAAATGACAGCTTCAAACTACTGGCACTACTTGTTCCTCCTCGGGATCGTCCTCTGAGACTTCCACAGGATTTTCGTTTATTCCTTCATTTAATTCCATCTCGTTATATTTGTCTAGATATTCTATCGGATACTCTTCAGGATCACTCTCTAGCATTATCACTGGCTTATTTACTGGTTTATTTGTTATGACTTCATATACGTCTCTGAACTCGTGTTCATGATGAGTGGGTTTTATTCCTACGAATTGAGTACGTTTGGCTTGATAATTTGCGAGTTTAAGTATTTTAAGTTAGTATTAGGTATTTATAGTATTTTTATGTTATTTTGTAGCAAGAAGTAAGGAAATGCAATCCGGACATCTATTGGAGTAAAATATGCAAGCAAATGCAAGAAGGGAAGATTGCAGGGCTTTTAACACTAAGTTGGATGCATGTTCTTGGTTTGGAACTTGGATTTTATTGTAGATCTACTTTTTAGCTTTCCGGAACATTTTGAATCGTCCCAATCGGAGTTTTTAATGCGAGAGTTATGGCCTTGATATCAACAGAGATCAAACCTTTAGGGTATATCAAAGGGTATACTTGGGTATAATAAGTTATACATGGAGATAGGTAAATGATCAACAAATAATCTATCGCTTTTAGTAAAAGGAGAGAATGTCCTATGTGATTCGATAAATGACAACTCAGTAGTCCTTGGCCAAGCTAGAATGAAATTAGAAAGTAGTTTCTAATTTGCATTATTTAGAGTTGTACATTTGAGAATCGAAATACATATAATTAAATAAAATAAAACTTGACAGTAATTCCATGTCATATATTTAATTGGGATATTGTTTGGTAGAATGATTGAATTGTACGGTAACTATTCACTGAAAGGTTCTTTTGTGATTAATGTTGAAATCTATATTATCTGAAAAGTCGTTGATCGCTAAGGGGGCTTAACCTTATTATAGAATAAATATTATTTATTTAAATGAATTAAATAGTTTAATTTATTTGTTTAAATAAGATTATAATTGTTCTAATTGATTTATTCACAACCGGTTTAATATGGAGAACCTAAAGGGTCACACCGCAAAAGAAAAATATTTATTTAAAAAGTAAATGGCATAATCGTAATAATAAGTTAAGTATATTTAATTTAATCTATGATGAAGAATAAATTAAATAGCTTAATATTTATTATTTAATATTTTGAAAATATTAAATATAAATTAATAAGAGGAGTCTTATTATTATTATTATTATTATTATTATTATTATTATTATTATTATTATTATTATTATTATTACTATTATTATTATTATTATTTAATTCCTAAAAAGGTTTGGAAATTGTGACAATTCGAATTTTTACGAATATATATATATATATTGATAATAAATAAATGCTTATGTTATAAATTGTACTACATACATAAACATATACGATGTAATATGTGTATGTATGTGATGTGGTGAATATATTAAATATATTTACTACGTAAAAATACCTTGTTAAGAACAACTTATATTACGAAAAGGATATAATTAAATTATGTATACCGAATTAGCATATACATTAAATAAGGTGTATTAAAATATTTTATGATATTAAATTATTTTAATATGGTAAAATTACTGCATTAAATAAATTATTTTTATTTAATGAATAGCTTCATTTTTATTGAAAATAGTATGAGATGTAATATATAGTAAATTTTAATGTATGTATGCATTGAAATATTATGTATTATGTATTATATGCTATGTGTATTATGTACATTATGTACAACATATTATTATATTACTAATATGTAATATAAGTTATACGTATTATATATATATATATATATATATATATATATATATATATGCATCGTGTATATGTAACCTCCAAGTAATTTAGAAGTTGTCTGTAATCATAAGTAGGAGCTGGCAAACAGAGTAATCACCAAGCAAAAGTCGTAAGGAGCAAGAATACTTGAAGAGTAACCCCAGCAGTTGGCGCAGTGGTTCAATGTGGCCCCAGGGCGAGCCGTAAACTCGGACGTCTTGAGATCGAATCCCACTTGCAACAATTGTCAAGGCAGCAATGCTCATGGGGCCACGGGCCACCCATCGCAAGCTGGGAAGCAGACCGCCTCGGTCCGAGCTGGGGAGATTAGTCCGACTACGGTTGGGAAACTCCACATTATCAAAAAAAAATACTTGAAAAGCAAGACCAAATTGTGGGCAGCAAGAAATTTTCGTATTGGCCAAGGCTAGGGAACCATATATATATAATAGCTATTTCTTTCCTTCATCCTTCTTAGATGAATAAGTTCACTACATCCAACCTTTTTTATTTCATTTTCTATATTAAGTTACAGGAATTGAAGCCTTAATCAAGAAACATCAAGCAAGAGGTAATCCTTGTAATTGTGCAGTGTTCATAGAATTGGGCAAATTCACATATTATAATAATGAAATTAAATTAGTTGGGTGTTGGTAATATGTGGATAGAACTTATATGGAAAGGTTTCTATGAAATCTAGACTAAACCTCTACTAAAATTCATTAAAGTCAGAATTTGAAATCATGCCCTTTAAGTGTTTGCTAAATTGTTCAAGAAAAGAACTTTCCTAGAAAATGTGGATTTAGAGAATCAATGAATGTGATTTTATGTTTTTTAAAATCTAAAACTTAGAGTAATGTATCTGAGCATGTAATTGGTATAGATATGATACTTAAGAAATGAGAAAGTTAAGCCAAGTGGCCAAATTTCGAGCTCTGCTGAAACAGAGCCTGTTTTGAAACTATCCTGAGGTGGCGCAGCTGCGCCACTTCCCAAGGCAAAACCAGCGCAGCTGCGCTGGTCCCCACTAATGAAATTTTGTTTTTTTTTGGTCTTCTGAACCTCTAGACATGTGTAATAGAGACCTATATGCATGAATATAAGTCTGATATGAAGTCTAAGCTAGCTATGCATGAATAAATTATTCAAACTAAGATTTCAAAGGTTATGTTAAGTTATTTTCAAAAGAGGACCCAAATCTGGCTTAAAGTTTTCAGCAGTCCTATGTTTGTGTGTTGTAGTAATGTTATAGGATTCCAGAATGCTAGAAGAGCAGCTATGAATTGAAAAACTCTGTTTTTAAGCCCAAAAGGGAGTAGCGCAGCTGTGCCACTCCCTGGCTTATGTACAGCGCAACTGCGCCGCACTGCAGAACTGCCAAGATAATTTTTATGCTACCTGAGATTTGGTGCATGGTTGTGTGAATCTCTTGAGTCTCTTTACGTGTCCATAATCATGTTTAGTCACTATAATAGGGTTGTTTAAGCAATCATATGACTTGAATATATACATGGGTAAATATATGCCTAGAATTGTATATTTGTAAACATGATGTAGTTTCGTCGAATAAAAGTTTACAAGAAGTTCTTAAATGAATAATTTTCAAATAAAACAAATTTAGAGATAATGTAAACTAAGTGTATGTGCAATATGTATGTATAGCTTATTGACTTGTGTACATCATGTATAACTAATATATTATTATACATGAACAAAACTATGTAGGATACTTGAAGCGACGTTAAACTAAAACTATAAGCGTAATCTACGAACAAGGCAAGTTTCTTCACTTACTCTTCTATTATAGTTGAGCAAGTATACTAACGTTCAACTTATTTATAATTACGCAAGTATCCTGATCTTAATTACTCCCAGGCAAGTTTCTTAATTTCATTCAAACCTTGAATGTAAATATCTCAATCTCTGAACACTATTTCTACATTGTACAAAGAAATTTCTATATAAGCAAGTTTCTTTCAACTTTGTATTAAATTCATGACGGTGCAAGTGTTCTAGCCTTGCATCGTATTCCTATGCAAGTATCTTAACCTTTACAATGGTCTTTCTTTATGAGCAAGTATCTTTGAACTCATTTATCTATGAGCAAGTTTCATCATTAAATCCAAGTTTTCTATATTACCTTTGAGGTTTATGTTGATAAGTTATGTTAAGAGGCATGTTTTTCGTTCTTATTGAATATGAACTGTTTAAACAACCAGTTTAAGCCTTTGTTATGGCTAGACTAATGTCCTTTCTCATTTGCAAGTCTTTACACATTATTGAGATTAGGTAGAGCTTTCCAATCAGATTGTTTTGGTTTGGAATTCAAGTCTGAGTATGAACAATCCTTATTTGGAAAAAAATTTATGCGCCAAAGGCGGTCATGATGAACGCAAATGTCGTTCTAGTAGCTAGTGTTGATCAACGCAGGGCATAACGGGCTGATCACCCATCGTACCCGTAAGTCAGACGGTTTACAGATGAATTTTTGTTCAAACCTTATCATAAATTTGAAAACACAAGTTCTTGGTCTTTTGACCACTCAACATCAATAGTCAATATGTTATTTCAAAAATGCGAATGATTTGATATGATATTCAAAATTGGTTTCAAATACTTCATAACTATTGATTCGTTATAGAAGTACATCTCAAATGAAACATTTAATCCTTGTACACGATGTTTATTAACTAGTATTACTTATTGAGCAATTGAATGCTCATTCTTGCTTTGAAATTAAATATTTTCAGCTAAGCAGGAACGTATTGAAGGGTCCAGGAAGGATAAAGGGAAAGGGAAGCTAAATGAGTAGTTGGAAGGCGTTGTTTGTAGTATGATAATATTTCATCTATCATGTAATGAAATACTTAAAGGTCTTCGTACTTGGGATAGCAAACTCTGATGTAATCTTTTTATTATTTATTATAATAAGCAGTTTCAATGAATGGTATCGTGTAACGCCAAGTACAGGTTTCAAGTACCCAGATTTGGGAGCGTCACAAAAATTAATTAATAAAAGTACTCTCATAAATTCCTAATTGGATTAGGAGTTTAATTAATTAAAATAGTTTAATTAAAATAAAAACTGTAACGATTGTGAATTTTGTAAATAATTTAAAATATTTATTGAGTTAATTAAATTAAACTTATTAATAATTAAGTTTAATTAGAATTTAAATAAGTGTGACATGACTTAACTTATAATAAAAAGAATATTAAAAATAATTTAAAATGGATTTTAGAGGGGTTTATAGGATTGCAAACAAGGCCTAAGAGACCTTTGGTTTCTTTAACTGATGAAACTCCTCCCAACTTAAAAGATACGTAAATATTTTATCAGTTTATTTTCATTAGCTAAAGAAACTACATAGAAGAAAGGAGAGAAGAAATTCTCTACCAAAAGTTAGAAAGAAGAGTTCTAAGAATCAAAGGAGGGAGATAGCTAAGAAACAACAAATCATCTAAGTCTAGTGCAAAGAAGAAATTGAAGGTATAATTTAGTTTAAAGTTTTTATTCAAGTTATTCAAAATTAGTTTTCTGTAATTGATTTTGGCTGGCTAATTTGTAAAAGAGTTGTTAAATTTGTTAATATGTATGAATAATCTGTTATATAATATTTAAGTATGGTTTTGAGTGATTTAATTCATGAAAACAAGTTTGTGAATGAAGAAAATTGAGTTTTGGTTAATATATATGTTTTGGTCTACTTTGGGTCTATAATTGTGTGTCGAATCATGCTTAGAATCTGAAATTGAGGGTTGTATGTTGTAGTTCATTGAAATACAAAAAACTTTGCAAAAAGAATGGACTAAAATGGTTGAAAACGGATTCGTGGTGCTTGATTTCATTAAGTGTGTAAAAATATGAAAAGTTAGCAAAAACTTTGATTTTAGGCCTCTAAATTTGGTTGTTGAAGCTTTAGGTATTGTTAGAATCAATATGTATGTGTTAGATTTTAGTTTAATAATATATATGATGATTGGGTAAGTTTAACTTATTGAATTGATGAAGAAATTGGAGATTTTTGGTCTAAAAGTTGCTGAATCGCAAAACAGAGTAGAGAACTGTGTCGTGGCGCCGCAGCACCGCTGGGCAGGCATAACTGGGCGCAGCAGCGTCGAGGCACCGTAACGCCATTATAAGGAGTAAAACTGGCGCCGCATCGCCAGGCTCCGGATCCGTTGGACTCGGGTCAGGCCAGCGCCGACTCCAAGGCCAAACCTGGCGCCGCAGCGCCGGTCCGGGTTTTCGGGTCGGGTCGGGTCAGGTCAGATCGGGTCGGTCAGAAAATGAAATTTTTCCAGCATTTAAAATAAAAATAATTTTACATATGTGGTGCAACATGTAATGCAAGTAGAATAAATAGTATAAAGGCATTAAGAATATAGTTTTTAAAGTGGTTAAACGATTAGTTTGAATTAAACTGTGATCGTTGATTTCTCAAATGTGACCTCAATGTATAGGTTATTCGTGGGAACAAGTAAATAGCATTATTGTTGAAGACGTGTCAGGCAAGTTCTTTTATCCCTGTCTTGATTAAAAATGTCGCAGCTTTCTTACTTTACTTCCATTGAGCAAGTTCTTAACCTTTGCTCTTTTATTGATCAACAAGGTTATTTAAATTGATGTAATGCCAATATTCTTCTGAAAAGCATTTCAATTCTCCTGAAAGCGTTATCTTGATAAATGAAAATTGTTAAATTGTTAACCCTTGATATCCAATCATTGCTATAATACATTGTTTAAGATTACTTATTATCAAACCTTGAATGATTATTGAACCCATTTTGATTTAACTAGTCCATAGTTGATGTGCGTTCCAAAGATTTGGATTTTCTTCGAAGCTGTTCCAATCCAAATTTCTTTTGGTACAAACTCCGATGTCAGAACTGAGATGAACAACCCTAATATAGGGGAATAAGTTACGCGATGGCGTTAAAGTGTATGTGCACACTACATTGTACGAAGGGCTGATCCCCCGGAGTACGAGACGGTAGTCCTATAGTCTATAAGACTGTTGTCGACGCCGGGTTTTTCTCGTCTCTTTTGTCTTTTCCAATTTTAGCCTTTTGGTTTAATGATTTTTTGGAAAAGATCGGCATTAATGTCGACGGGGTTTTTAAGGATTGTTTTTATGATGAGCCAATTTAACCAGAGTCGCCAGTTGGTATATTTGAAATGGATGTACCAACTCATCCGAGTTTTTATTTTTATAAATCGCTGGCTCATATGTGACTCCGAATTAATTGGTCTGCGAATCGAGATTCATAGAGTTCGGGGGCTTGCTTAAGTGAGGGGAAGGTGTTAGGCACCCCTCGACTTCCGTGAAGCACGGTTACCGCAATCTTGATACTTTCCTATCCTTTAATTCATGAAATGTGTGTGTGCGCGTGTGTGTGTGTGTGCCTATGTAAATGTTATGGTGAGTTTGCATAAAAGAATCATTTGGATTTTTTAGGGAAAATTGTGTTTTTCTTTTGAGAATGCCTTAGAATGTCCATCGGCTTAAACGAGAAAGCTTTATGAAAAAGGATTGATTTTATTTGGCAAAAACTATGAGATTTTCCTTAGGTGTCGTTTTGGCAAAACAAGAGTTTTAAACCTTCGTAAAAATAGGAATCGAAATCTATACATTGCCTTCATAAAATGATGGGCAACTTTTAGGATATCTTTCACCCTACGCACCAAGATTTAATAAAACGTTGTTTTATTTTTATAAAACCATTTTTGTGACGTTTGAAAACGACTTTCTTTAGCCTTCTCGTTTAATAGAAATCGACATTCATTAACACCTCCAAATTTTAGCTACGTGATGCTAACCTCCTAGTTTGCTTGATTTTAAGGAAAAACCTTCATCGTTTAATCTTTGAAATTATTTTTTGTGTCACAAAATCCAATCAAGCATAAACACGCGTCGGGGCTATCCATGGGCATGTAAACCATCAAAATAACCCCAAACGCCCACAATCACAAGTTTCACTATTTCGGGGCCTTAAACACGATTATCGCCTTGGCGTCGTTTTAAGGCCCGACGATTACATATTTACAATAACGGATACATCCACCCGATTACATACATTCAAAAATGTCCATCATCGGATTTGGACCACGGGGTCGCATTCCTAGGCTCACATCCGAACTTATTGCACAACCACCAAATGGATATAACGAAAATAAACAACAACGGGATGCCTAACACTCTAGGATATCTTACAATGATGATCGAAATACACTATGAATGATACCATATCATAATAGCTAAGATTTGCACCAAATGGATATCATCGGGCTATTAGGGGGAATTTCATTCCGATGAGACCCTCACTAATAGTCCCCTAACCCATGGCTTCACAATAACATATGAGAAAAAAACTACATTCAAGGTAATTCGGATGACCAAAAGATTAACAAAATGGTATAACAAAATGCTAAGAACAAATGGTTTTTTTCACCTTGCAATTACTCCCCACAATATGTATGAATTTGTGTATTGAGTAGAGTAGAAGATATGCGATATAATCTCACAAAATTGGTACAATTCCTCACTCTTTTTCACTCTTGTCTCTCCTAATTTTTGCTGTTTTCTTGCTGTTTTTTCTTCTTCTCCCGAACTGCTGCTGCTGCTGCTGAATCCTCTCTCTTTTCTTCCTGTATGCGAACTGGCCTAATATAGCACTGCCAAGGCCAAGGGCAAGCCGCAGATCTATCTGCGGCTGGCCGCAGATATATCTGCGGCTGGCCCTTGGTTCTCCCCCCAGCCGCGCTCGAGTCCCGTGCGCTTCGAGTCCCGTGCTGCCTCGAGTTCCGTCCTTGGCCGCGAATTGATCTGCGGCTAACTGTGCTGATTTTCTCGTCTTCCGTGCCTCATCTCGATTTTCGTGTCGTACCGTTGTTTTCCGCTGACGGGTTTGCGCTCGGCAGTCCGGAACCCGTCGGGAAACGTGCCACGTCATCCGGGCAAGCACAGTGATCAGTAACTGACTCTCGACATTCGCTTGTTGTCGTGTCGGCTTCAATATCATCCCGTCGTGGTGGTTTTGAGGGTTCGTCTTTATGTCCACCCTTTATTCTCGTGTGCCGGGTCAAATTGACGATTTTGCCCTCCTGTCAGGGTTAGTATAGGAAATGCAAAAATCGGGTGTCTACAGCTGCCCCTCTTTATCATGTTTATGAAATGATAAATGGAATGAACAGGATAAAGAATAGACACTCGATGCATGAATGACAGTGCACAAGAATGCCAATACATACGTGATTTGCTTGGATCTCAGCCCTTCCCAGGGTTGTTGTTGGTTTGGATCCTAGCCCTTCCCAGGGTTGTGGTTTGTTTGGATCTTAGCCCTTCCCAGGGTGTTAGTTTGGATCTCAGCCCTTCCCAGGGTTTTTAGTTCGGATCTCAGCCCTTCCCAGGGTTTTTGTTTTGGTTGGATGCCTTCCCAGGTTTGCTCACCACTCTGTCGCGGTTTGCTTGGATCTCAGCCCTTCCCAGGGTTTGTCGTTTTTTGTCTTTTTTCTTTTGTGGATATCAGCCCTTCCCAGGGTTGCTCACCATCTTGTTGTGGTTCGCGTGGATCTCAGCCCTTCCCAGGGTTTGCTCACCCAACTTGTCGCAGTTTGCTTGGATGCCTTCCCAGGCTTGCTCACCACTCTGTCGCGGTTTGCTTGGATCTCAGCCCTTCCCAGGGTTTGTTGTTTTTTGTCTTTTTTTTTTTTTCTTTTTGTGGATATCAGCCCTTCCCAGGGTTGCTCACCATCTTGTTGTGGTTCGCGTGGATCTCAGCCCTTCCCAGGGTTTGCTCACCACTCTGTTGCGGTTTGCTTGGATGCCTTCCCAGGTTTTCTCACCACTCTGTCGCGGTTTTGCTTGGATCTCAGCCCTTCCCAGGGTTTGTTGTTTTTTGTCTTTTTTTCTTTTTGTGGATATCAGCCCTTCCCAGGGTTGCTCACCATCTTGTTGTGGTTCGCGTGGATCTCAGCCCTTCCCAGGGTTTTGCTCACCACTCTATCGCGGTTTGCTTGGATGCCTTCCCAGGTTTGCTCACCACTCTGTCGCGGTTTGCTTGGATCTCAGCCCTTCCCAGGGTTTGTTGTTTTTTGTCTTTTTTTTTCTTTTTGTGGATATCAGCCCTTCCCAGGGTTGCTCACCATCTTGTTGTGGTTCGCGTGGATCTCAGCCCTTCCCAGGGTTTGCTCACCACTCTGTTGCGGTTTGCTTGGATGCCTTCCCAGGTTTGCTCACCACTCTGTCGCGGTTTGCTTGGATCTCAGCCCTTCCCAGGGTTTGTTGTTTTTTGTCTTTTTTTCTTTTTGTGGATATCAGCCCTTCCCAGGGTTGCTCACCATCTTGTTGTGGTTCGCGTAGGATCTCTCAGCCCTTCCCAGGGTTTGCTCACCACTCTATCGCGGTTTGCTTGGATGCCTTCCCAGGTTTGCTCACCACTCTGTCGCGGTTTGCTTGGATCTCAGCCCTTCCCAGGGTTTGCTCACCACTCTGTCGCGGTTTGCTTGGATGCCTTCCCAGGTTTGCTCACCACTCTGTCGCGGTTTGCTTGGATCTCAGCCCTTCCCAGGGTTTGCTCACCACTCTGTCGCGGTTTGCTTGGATGCCTTCCCAGGTTTGCTCACCACTCTGTCGCGGTTTGCTTGGATCTCAGCCCTTCCCAGGGTTTGTTGTTTTTTGTCTTTTTTCTTTTTGTGGATATCAGCCCTTCCCAGGGTTGCTCACCATCTTGTTGTGGTTCGCGTGGATCTCAGCCCTTCCCAGGGTTTGCTCACCACTCTGTCGCGGTTTGCTTGGATGCCTTCCCAGGTTTCTGTCGGGTCTTGCCTTGATTTCGTCGTGTTCGACGTCCGACTTATTCAGAATTTTGTATTTTATTTCACATAACGAGTCATGTATGATGCATGCTTTTATTCATGGATAGAGAATGACCCCTGTACAGTCTTTTTGATACTATTTTCCACAGGTGTCGTCGCCAGATGCCGTGGTATGCTTGGATCTCGATCCCCCCACAGGATTGGTCGGTGGCTTCTCCGCTGATTGGACGGTTTGTCGCCGGTGACAGAGATATGGCAGATGATCTTCCGGAACGTCGATGCTTCAGATCTATCCACCACTTTATCCATCCTGCTTCGATTATTTTCAAATTGGTAGATCATTTTATTTCCTGCATGGACTGTGTCAGTTTCATCGGTTATCAAAAGAGAAACCATGTAACAAAATGACTTATTTATATAGACAGGTATTTAAATTTAGTCATTTTCCCTTTTGTCGTATCGTTGCCTTTCACTGGACCCTCATTTTATCCAGCTAACCATGATTTTGATATTTCGCCTTCTTTCTCTTCTCAAGTCTTGATGGGGACTTGTCAGATATTGCCGTATATCCTGTCGATTTCATCGGCTGAGTCTTAGATTCGGGCTAACTGCTTGGTTGGGTTAGGGCTAGGTTATTTGAGATGAAAACTGATCAGGTGGCTGGTTTCGGGAGAGTTTCGAGGGTGTCGGAAGGTTTTCTGGCTGTTGGGAATCGGTTTTGATAGAAGAAAGGGTTATTTGTAAGGAATGGGACCGTGCCACAATGGCTGCCTACGTACCCCCACAAGTCGGGAGATCAGGTCCTACGTAGTTCGTTCCTTCAAAGAACGAGGAGAAAAATGATGAGGGATATTTTTTTTTTTTTTTTTTTCTTTTTTTTTTTTTTTTTTTTTTTTTTTTTTTTTTTTTTTTATGCATAGAACCGCTTCACCGAGTCGGAATTAAGGGGTTGTGGAAACACCTCCCCATCCATTTCTTGTAGTATGAGGGCTCCTCCGGACAGCACTTTCTTAATCACAAAAGGCCCCTCCCAGTTCGGGGCAAACTTCCCTTTGGCTTCGTCTTGACAAGGCATTACTCTCTTTAACACTAGGTCATTTTCTTTGAATTTTCGAGGTCTTATCTTCTTGTCATATGATCGGGAGATCCTTTGCTGATATAACTGACCGTGCAACACAGCGGCCACCCTCCTTTCATCAATTAGGGCCAATTGGTCGTACCGACTTTGCATCCAATCCTCCTCGTTTATCTGAGCATCAATCAAGATTCTGAGGGACGCCATCTCAACCTCAACCGGCAGAACCGCTTCCATTCCGTATACCAGAGCGTACGGGGTTTGCCCCTGTAGAAGTACGTACCGACGTTCTGTATGCCAGCAAGGTGAGAGGTAGCAGATCCGGCCATCCCCGATGATTAGCGGACATTTTCGCCATGATCTTCTTGATATTCTTATTTGCAGCCTCCACTGCCCCATTCATCTTAGGACGGTAAATGACAGAATTGAGGTGCTTGATCTTAAACTGGTCGCATAATCCCTTCATGAGGGCATTGTTCAAATTCTTGGCATTGTCGGAGACTAAAACCTCAGGTTGCCCGTATCGGCAGATGACATTATTCCTGATGAAACCGACGATGATCTCTTGAGTTACTTTGGGGAAGGAAGCTGCTTCTACCCATTTAGTGAAGTAATCGATCATGACGAAGATGAATCGGTGGCCGTTGCTTGCTTTGGGCTCTATTGGTCCGATCACATCCATACCCCACATTGAGAATGGCCAAGGTGAGGTCATACAGTGCAGTTCATTGGGGGGCGCATGGATAACATTACCGTGCGCCTGGCATTGGTAACACCGTTTGACGTGATCATCACAGTCGGCTTTCAGCGTCAACCAGTAATGCCCAGTTCTCAAAATCTTCTTGGCCAGCATCGGCCCACTCATGTGTGGCCCACACACTCCACCATGTACTTCGTCCATAATCTTTTGGGCCTGTGTTTCATTTACACATCGTAGCAATCCCAAATTGGCATCCCTTTTGTACAGTGAATCTCCGCTCAGATAAAATTTCATTGCCATCTTTTGAATTCTCAACCTCTCCGCTCGGCTGGCTTGGTCGGGAATGGATCTATCCCTCAGATATTCCCTTATGTCGTGATACCAAGGCTGCTTTGGCAGAACCCCCTCGTCCGATAGTACCGCCACGTGCTCCTCGTATGCCGGGGCGTTCTGCACTGCTATCTCAATCTGTGGAACGTCCCTGCTCTTGATTGTGTGGATTAGGGAAGCTAAAGTCGCCAATGCATCGGCGAAATCATTTCGTCCCCGGGGGATATGTCGGAAAGCGATATCTTCGAACTCTTGCATCAGTTGGATAACGCAACGGTGGTATGGAAGCAACCGGAGCTCTTTAGTGTTGTACATCCCGATCGCTTGTCTGATTACCAGCTCCGAATCCCCGAACACCGCTAACCTTTTCACTCCCATGTCACGGGCCAAACGGAGTCCCAAGATACACCCCTCGTATTCAGCGGTGTTGTTCGAGTTACTGAACTGCAATTTAGTGGCTACGGGGTATTGCTCTCCTGTGATAGAGACCAAGACTGCTCCGGCTCCTGCCCCCTCCGCATTCATGGCACCATCAAAATATAATTTCCAGAACTGCCCCTCGTCATCTCCTCTCGCGCGCAAGATCCAGAATACATCTTCGCCCGGCAGAGGAGTGTCTAAAGGCTCCATTCCCCCTGATGGCGCTTCTGCCAATTGATCTGCAATTCCCTGCCCCTTCATGGCTTTCTGAGTTACGTACACAATGTCGAACTGCTGTAAGATTAACTGCCATCTTGAAAGTCGACAGTTCAGCATGGGCCGTTCAAAGATATATTTCAGGGGATCCATCCTTGATATCAGATACGTGGTGTGCCCGTGGAGATAATGCTGTAATCTCATTGCAGCCCAAGCCAAAGCACAACAGGTCCTTTCGATAGGGGTGTAATTCTGTTCACATCGACTAAATCTCTTGCTGAGGTAATAAATGGCCTGCTCTTTGCCTGATTCATTCTTCTGCCCCAGCATACAGCCCATCGCAATGTCATTGACTGATATATACATGAATAGAGGGATCTCATCCTTCGGGGGTACCAGCACGGGTGCTTCCGTCAGCTGCTTCTTAATGATCTGAAAGGCTTCATGGCATTGCTCATTCCATTCTTGGGAGACATCTTTTCTTAACAGCTTGAAAATTGGCTCGCACGTGGTTGTCAAATGGGATATGAAGCGGCTGATGAAATTTATTCTTCCTAGAAATCCTCTTATTTCCTTTTCAGTGCGGGGTGCCGGCATATCCACAATGGCCTTAATCTTGGCCGGATCCAACTCGATGCCACGATCACTAACCAGGAATCCCAAGAGTTTGCCCGATTGCACTCCGAAAGCACACTTTGCCGGATTGAGCCTTAAATTGTATTTTCTGAGCCGGTCAAATAGCTTTTGGAGATGGGTCACATGATCAGATTCTATCTTTGACTTCACGATAATGTCATCCACGTAGACCTCTATCTCCTTGTGCATCATATCGTGGAACAGGGCCATCATAGCTCTTTGATAAGTAGCCCCTGCATTTGTGAGACCGAAAGCCAACCGTCTATAGCAGAAAGTGCCCCAAGGGGTGATGAAGGCTGTTTTCTCCCGGTCCTCCTCTGCCACCATTATCTGATGATACCCCGCAAAGCAATCAACGAAAGAGTACATCTCGTATTGGGCTGTGTTATCCACCAATATGTGTATAAAAGGTACTGGGAAATTATCCTTGAGACTGGCCTTGTTCAGATCTCTATAGTCAACACATACCCTCACCTTTCCTCCAGGCTTAGCCACTGGGACCACATTGGACAACCATTCTGGGTAGGTGGACACCATGATGATTCCAGCCCTGAACTGTTTGATGATCTCCTCCTTTACCTTCAAGCCCCATTCCGGTTTTAGCTTTCTTAGTTTTTGCTTGACGGGCTTGAAACCTTCCTTGATGGGCAGTTGGTGTACCACAATGTCGGTGGATAATCCGATCATGTCCTCATGAGACCAGGCGAACACATCCTCATACTGGCGTAGCAATTTGGTCATTTCTACTTTCTGGTTAGGGGTCAGGTCTGTCCCGATCTTGAGCTCTTTGGGTTGGTCAGGGGTTCCGATATTTATGGTGATGGTTTGGTCTAAGTTGGGTTTGGGTTTATCCTCGACCCACCCTTTGATCTCGTCAGGCGCGTCGTCGTAATCTGTCTCGTCCTGCTCAATACCCATTAAATCGAAATCCAGCTCGATATCAAAATCATAGTCATCATTCAAATTTGAGGGATCGCTTGTTAAGCAAGGAATACTCAAATTGGTACACCTGACATTGAAACAAAATACTGTCATATATATAATTCATCTTTCCACAATGGTTGCTCTTAAAATAACATGACAAACTAACATAGTTATGCAAAATATAAAATAAAGAACCAAAACTGGTAGACATTCATCCCCCACTCTCCGGGGTCTACCACCCCGATACCGTGTTTTACCCTTGTCTGGATATTATTGGCTCCACCGTCCAGTTATCGGTGGTCAGATCAGCCGGGATGCGACATATGACAGGCGGCTGCGCACCAGAGACTTCCTTGACGACTACCGCCACATCGTATCGGTCCTCCCTCATAGCCTTGTTAGGGATAACTAACCCTGCCCAATCGATGACAGGCATACTCTGTTGGGCTCCCGACGTTGTGGCCGTATCCTTCCCCTCTCCAATGTTTATTGATGGACCAGAGATATAGCATTTGGTTTCGAACTGCTGCATGACCTCCCGCAGGAAACTCTTCCTTTTGACTGCCTCATCATCCGCAGGAGTCAAATCTTTACCTTCTAATTCGGACACGGGCTTGTCCACTCCTTGTTCATTATGGTCCCTCGGCATTAGGATTCCAGTCGATCGAAATGGGGCTTCCCTTTGAGAGTGGTTCCGCTCTATGCCTCCATGATATCCCAACCCTGCCCTGCCTGTCTGGTTGGGCAGTTGAATAGGCGTGGAAATTCCTTGGCTGTCTTTTCCCAACCCCTGCCCAGGTTGAAACTTCATCTTCATCATTTCTCTAGCAACGAAGGTGAGCTCAGGGGAGGCTTTCGATTTTATGACTGGCGCTCCCAGACCTCTATAGTGGGGAGTGCTGATTTCGAGTGCTTGAAAACTGGCAGGCGCCGCGGATTCGTCCACATTGATTACTGGCAGACCATTCTTGGACGGGAACGGGTCATTACGCTCTGCGGAGATTGTTACCAGATTCCCGCTGACGATGAACTTGATTTGTTGGTGTAGTGTAGAGGGAACTGCCCCAGCCATATGTATCCATGGTCCTTCCCAATAACATGTTATAACTGGCCGAGATATCCAATACCTGAAAGGAAATATCGAAAGTACACGGCCCTATCTCCACGGGCAACTCTATTTCTCCCAATGTATCCTTCCGGGATCCATCGAAGGCTCGCACCACCACGTGACTGGCCCGCAAGCGCTTGGGATTAATGTTCATTTTTCTCAGTGTACTGAGGGGACAAATATTCAGTGCTGATCCCCCATCAATCAATACCCCATTCATGACATACCCTGATGAGATCACTGCGATGTGCAGCGGTCTCCGATGCCCCCTTCCCTCTTTCGGGATATCGTCATCTGTGAATGATAGCACATTGTTCTCTAGCAGATGATCCACTAGGCGGCCGAAACTTTCTTGGCTAATTGTCTTGGGGATGTGAGCCTCCCCTAGGACTTTGGCCAAGATTCTGCAGTGGTCGCTGGATGATAACACCAAATCCATGATCGACGTTAGAGTCGATTCCTCGCTCACTGCCCTGATCCCCCTTACTTCAGGATGATCCATCTTTTCCAAGAACTCCACGGCTTTCTCCTCGGATATCCTCTCGTTCTCCTTTCTCTGACTCTCGAGGACTCTTCCAGGAAGATACAAGGGATTCCCCCTTGATGTTACGGAAGCACAACTGGCCGCCTCCTCTAATACACCCCCGTAGTTCCATGGTACTGTTTTTAGATTGCAAACAGGGATCTGTGGTCTCGCTGCGATGATGAGAGGTTTTGGAGCCGCTAACTTGATAGGCCCCCCTGTGATACTCCGGCTTGCACCCGTCAACCTAATCGGTGCCCCTTGCATATTCTCCTGACTACCCGTCATGCCAACCATCTCATAAATCCCTGTCATATAATTTTGCCTTGGCGGTCCTTCGGTTTCGATGGCTTCCACCATATTGACCCCTCCCCCATCATGCTTCGGCAGAGGATTGATTTTAACATTTGGCGGCTCGGGCTGTTCCACCACGATCTCCCCGCTATCAATCATGTTTTGAATTATGTGTTTCAGCGTCCAACATTCCTGAGTGTCATGACCCGGGGAACCCGAATGATATGCACACTTTTTACTGGGGTCAAATTTTCTTCCCTTCGGGTCACATGGAGGTGCCAAATCGACAATCTTCCTCTGTGATATCAATATTGCCAAAATCTGCTCAAGAGGATCCCCAAGCGGGGTGAATACCCGCCTCTGTGTGGTCTCAAACCTCCTTCGTCCGTTCACCGTTTCTGGGATTATCAAAATTGGGTTGTCGGGGCGGCACAAATCTCTGTATTTGTACAGGAGGGCTATTCTCCACTTTCCTGGATGATCCCTGCAGCACGAGAGAGACATCTTCCTCTTTTCGCTTTTGGGGCCTGCGGGAAGTACTGCCATAATTCCCACTTTGGATTTGTTCCGCAGCCGTTTCGAGAGCTGTGAAGTCCCGGATTTTACCCGATTTCAACCCCATGTCCACCATTTCTCCGTGTTTTATCATCTCGGCGAAAGGTCTTCCAACCCCTGATATGACCCGCTCATAATAAGGTGCTTCCTGTATATCCACGAAGGTCATTACCATCTCTGACTCACTCATTGGAGGATTCACTTGTGCAGCCATACCCCTCCATCGTTGGGCATAGTCCCTGAAGGTTTCCCTTGGTTGCTTCTTGATTTTTGTCATTTGATATCTATCAGGGGCCATCTGTGCCTGAAAACTATACTGTGTCAGAAAGGTATGGGCCAGCTCCTCCCAATTATGAATCCGGGCATTATCGAGACGGGCATACCAGATCCTCGCCTCCCCCGTCAAGCTTTTTCTGGAATAATTGCATCCTTAATCCTTCGTCCTCCGCATAGGACCCCAGTTCTCCAATATATATTTTCAGGTGAGTGTAAGGATCCCCTTTCCCATTGTATTTCTCGAATTCGGGGACCTTAAATTTCTCTGGATATCTGGTTCCGGGGAAGACACACAAATCTGCATAATTAACCCTACCCAAGGAGCCTATGCCTCTTAGAGATTGGATGGTCTCCTCCATCTGCTTCATTTTTCTGCGAAGGTCATCAGTATCTCCCTCCTCTGGAATCGTGATTACTGTTTTGTTGAGGGCAGGAATGACCTTTGGGAGGATCGGCTCGTCCTTAAGCTGATGTTGGTTATTTTTAAATAGGATTGCATCATCCTTAGGAGGATTCTGGTCACCCCCTGGCGGTGGTACATTGTGCGGTCCCTGGTTTGACGGATCCTGTCTGATTAAGAACTGCTCTTTTAGCATTGTGGCCATTTCCATCATCTGCTTCCTAAAGTCATCAAACTCTTCTCGAGATACAGAACTATGATTGGGGAGATCAGCCATTTCAGAGTTAGAGACCTGGGCTTTCTTAGACTGCGAACGGGTTTGAGGAGCAATCCTGCAGGCAAACGGTTCGAAGTTTCAGTCTTGGGCAATGAAAGGATGCGGATGCATGCTAAAGCTGTAAAAAATTTTGTGTTTTGGGTTTTTTTTAATCTTTCCCTGCAAAAGAGAAAGTTAGTAGTCTTTTAGTGCAATAACAAATGCTAATCATGACTTTATTATGCTTCCCCAGCTGTTTCCTGCAAAACATGGAGGTCAGTATTCTCTTTTGACAACAGGGGAGGTATATATGAAATGGGATCATGACATTTTATTCGCTTGAACGTAAAAAGGGCATGAAGAGACTTTTCCTGCGTTGGGTTTATCAGAGGCTGACCTACCCTAGGGTTACTCTCACGGGCTTTTCGGCATGAAGGTTCCCAAATCTTCGCAATCTACTCGTTTGAGCCCTTTCGATTGGAGCGGATTTGAGTGGTGCGTTTCCTGAGCCATCTCCGGGGAGCAGCCCCATCGAGTCCAGTAATAAGCAACCGACGGGTTCGCCTCAGGAGGAGGTACTCTCTCAACATACATTCACATTCATCGTCCTCACCGCATGCAAATGATTACTTTGAAGTAAAGAAAAACCCATTCAATCATTCATTCATTGGACAACAACACACATTTACACAACAATAAATAAAAGACGTCAAAATGTCATACGCACATACACAATTATAAATTTTAAAGGATAGGATAGCATCAAGATTCGAATGCGGCTTAAGCCCTCTAATATCCCCAGCAGAGTCGCCAGCTGTCGACGCCGGGTTTTTCTCGTCTCTTTTGTCTTTTCCAATTTTAGCCTTTTGGTTTAATGATTTTTTGGAAAAGATCGGCATTAATGTCGACGGGGTTTTTAAGGATTGTTTTTATGATGAGCCAATTTAACCAGAGTCGCCAGTTGGTATATTTGAAATGGATGTACCAACTCATCCGAGTTTTTATTTTTATAAATCGCTGGCTCATATGTGACTCCGAATTAATTGGTCTGCGAATCGAGATTCATAGAGTTCGGGGGCTTGCTTAAGTGAGGGGAAGGTGTTAGGCACCCCTCGACTTCCGTGAAGCACGGTTACCGCAATCTTGATACTTTCCTATCCTTTAATTCATGAAATGTGTGTGTGCGCGTGTGTGTGTGTGTGCCTATGTAAATGTTATGGTGAGTTTGCATAAAAGAATCATTTGGATTTTTTAGGGAAAATTGTGTTTTTCTTTTGAGAATGCCTTAGAATGTCCATCGGCTTAAACGAGAAAGCTTTATGAAAAAGGATTGATTTTATTTGGCAAAAACTATGAGATTTTCCTTAGGTGTCGTTTTGGCAAAACAAGAGTTTTAAACCTTCGTAAAAATAGGAATCGAAATCTATACATTGCCTTCATAAAATGATGGGCAACTTTTAGGATATCTTTCAACCCTACGCACCAAGATTTAATAAAACGTTGTTTTATTTTTATAAAACCATTTTTGTGACGTTTGAAAACGACTTTCTTTAGCCTTCTCGTTTAATAGAAATCGACATTCATTAACACCTCCAAATTTTAGCTACGTGATGCTAACCTCCTAGTTTGCTTGATTTTAAGGAAAAACCTTCATCGTTTAATCTTTGAAATTATTTTTTGTGTCACAAAATCCAATCAAGCATAAACACGCGTCGGGGCTATCCATGGGCATGTAAACCATCAAAATAACCCCAAACGCCCACAATCACAAGTTTCACTATTTCGGGGCCTTAAACACGATTATCGCCTTGGCGTCGTTTTAAGGCCCGACGATTACATATTTACAATAACGGATACATCCACCCGATTACATACATTCAAAAATGTCCATCATCGGATTTGGACCACGGGGTCGCATTCCTAGGCTCACATCCGAACTTATTGCACAACCACCAAATGGATATAACGAAAATAAACAACAACGGGATGCCTAACACTCTAGGATATCTTACAATGATGATCGAAATACACTATGAATGATACCATATCATAATAGCTAAGATTTGCACCAAATGGATATCATCGGGCTATTAGGGGGAATTTCATTCCGATGAGACCCTCACTAATAGTCCCTAACCCATGGCTTCACAATAACATATGAGAAAAAAACTACATTCAAGGTAATTCGGATGACCAAAAGATTAACAAAATGGTATAACAAAATGCTAAGAACAAATGGTTTTTTTCACCTTGCAATTACTCCCCACAATATGTATGAATTTGTGTATTGAGTAGAGTAGAAGATATGCGATATAATCTCACAAAATTGGTACAATTCCTCACTCTTTTTCACTCTTGTCTCTCCTAATTTTTGCTGTTTTCTTGCTGTTTTTTCTTCTTCTCCCGAACTGCTGCTGCTGCTGCTGAATCCTCTCTCTTTTCTTCCTGTATGCGAACTGGCCTAATATAGCACTGCCAAGGGCAGCCGCAGATCTATCTGCGGCTGGCCGCAGATATATCTGCGGCTGGCCCTTGGTTCTCCCCCCAGCCGCGCTCGAGTCCCGTGCGCTTCGAGTCCCGTGCTGCCTCGAGTTCCGTCCTTGGCCGCGAATTGATCTGCGGCTAACTGTGCTGATTTTCTCGTTTTCCGTGCCTCATCTCGATTTTCGTGTCGTACCGTTGTTTCCCGCTGACGGGTTTGCGCTCGGCAGTCCGGAACCCGTCGGGAAACGTGCCACGTCATCCGGGCAAGCACAGTGATCAGTAACTGACTCTCGACATTCGCTTGTTGTCGTGTCGGCTTCAATATCATCCCGTCGTGGTGGTTTTGAGGGTTCGTCTTTATGTCCACCCTTTATTCTCGTGTGCCGGGTCAAATTGACGATTTTGCCCTCCTGTCAGGGTTAGTATAGGAAATGCAAAAATCGGGTGTCTACAACTGTTAAAGGTTGCAGTAGAAATACTCGTTAACCTAAGGACATAGTTCATGGTCTTGTGACCCTTAGATGTACTTTTGATCTCGAAATATAAACTTGATTCAAAAGCAGAGTTTCTTATCGAGCGAACAGTTCTTCATCTATGTTTGGTTGAATTCAAAAAGGTTTATACTATTCATTTGAATTTATTCACCGATTATTCATATGAAATTATTGTTATCTTTGTGGGCAATTGTTTGCTCATTCTTGCATAAATATTTGCAGCTAAGAATGGAAAGACAGATGAGCCGTCCTCGAGTAAGGGCAAGGGCAAGATGAATAACTGAAGAATATTAGTTTAAAGTTTAAGCAATTTGAATTGTGTAATGGACTTAATTTAATTATGTTATTCCGTTGTTTTGATGTAATAATTAAGGTTAGATTACCTGGGATCGTATTGGTTATGTAATCAAACTTGGTTTGGATTATGTAATTTTTATTTAGTTTACCATGTTTGGTTTATATTATCTTTGTCATGGGTAGTTAGATGTGATTGTGAAGTATCGTGAGCACCAGATCTGTGGAATTTAAATACCCGGATTTGGGGGTGTCACAAAAGCCCTATTCCTAAATAGTTTAGGAGGGTTGCCTACATCTATAAATAAGAGGAGTTTTATTATAGATTGGGGTTACATACGCTTCCATAAGATTTGGGAGAGTACTTACAAATTCTATAGAGATAGAAACTAGGGTTTTGCCAACACCCAACTTCTTGAATACATATTATTCCTTGGTGGATCACCTTTAGAGACCAAACACTTGGGTGGCTAACGTTGATCAAAGAAAGGAATCTAACCAGTGAATTCAAGGAGAACGCGAAGGATTTGGAGTTGAACTCGTACTTGAGGAAGCACGGTTCTACGAGGGTATGATTCTTATTCTCTATCTCTTTCGTATAATTGATAATTGCGCGTAAAGATTTATCCTGGTTATGCTTTGTAAAAAATTTAAATTCTGATTTTACCATGCTTCCGATATTTATATGGAATTTGATTGTATGTTCATGGATTTTACAAACCAACAGTGGTATCAAGAACCAAACTAGAATAAAAGTTCATAATCAATCCAGGTAGAATATAGTATTCTATATGTGCATGTTTACTATATATATTATATATTATAAAACATGTTTCGCGTGTTAAATAATATGACGCGTATTTTATATATGTGTATGATGAAAGTAGTATGCACACAAGCCAATCATATTTGATATGATGTAGCATATACTTTGTAATCTTATTCGGTTATTAATAAAATAATTAATTTATTAAAGGCATTTTTATTATCTACATGATACTGTTATATTAAGTGTGATAAACCCTTAGTTTTGAGCAATGCTTTTAGAATCATGATGATGATCATGCTAATAATATCTAAATTATAGATAGCTTAAAACTAAAATCGTTCCTAATCGTTGGATTACTAAAAAGGGGATTAGTGAATCCGGATAGATTAGTACATACTTTGTTTGCTCTTAGAAAGAGGATGATTGATCTCATAATTATTTGTGTGGAGACACTAGAGCAAGTATGTAGGTGTTTATTAGAGAATAAGTTCACTGAACGTGGCTCGCTAAAGGAATACCTTGTAACGCCCCCAAAACCGGGTCTCCTCTCTATCCCGACTTCGGTGCGTACGATACTATCTTGAGTCAGCTTTACTCCATAATACAGTGTAATAATAGCTGAATATACGAACAATTTAAAAAGTTTATATCTTACTCGCTTTCGTTCCCTGAATCGCAAATAAAAATTTTAAATTGTTCGTATATTCAGCTATTATTACACTGTATTATGGAGTAAAGCTGACTCAAGATAGTATCGTACGCACCGAAGTCGGGATAGAGAGGAGACCCGGTTTTGGGGGCGTTACATACCTAATGGAGTTTTATGTGTCTGTCAATAGGAATTCCTTAAGTGATAGTAGTACAAGTGATCCTTAGACTTGAGATCATCATAGTATCTTGTGTATGATGAGTTATACGTTGACATGTCCTTAAGACCCTTAGGCTATGTTTGTTTACAAGGATTATACTTGGGATAGGACTATTAACCCCAAGTGGCTTGTTTGTTTTTAAATTTGAGCTTGGGACTATTAGTCCAAGGATTATAAAATGGGTGAAAATGAAGGATTATTTAATACCATCTACTATCAGGTATTATAATCCCTGCCATTTGGGACTAAATTTTTTTAGACAAAATTACCCCTGACCTTTTACCATAATATCCTATTTTATCCATTTATCAGTCGACTGAATATACGATCTCTCTTTTTATCCTCTAATCTCTAATCGTCTCTTCTCGCTCGGCGGCAACAACCACCACCCTTGAAGGATTTCTTTTGTTCAAATTGATTTTTCTGGTGAGAATCCTTCATCTCTCTTTCTTCTAATATGCATTTTTCAGCTAGGTTTGTGTAATTTTACTTTGTATTCGTCTGATTTAAGATCTGAAATTAAGATCTATATAGTTATCACTCTTTTTGTCTCTCTCTTGAATACACCGATTTGAACTTTTTATTCTGAAATCATGTCTTGAAATTTTCTGATTTGAACTTTTTATTCTGAAATTTAAGTTTAGGGTTTTAATGACCAAATTAGGATTCTAATTCAACTTCAATTTTGACACTCAAGCTTCGGTTCTGTTTCAGATTTTATATGAACTTATGTTGAATTGGACTTTTGAAACATTCAAGCTTTGGTTCTATTTCAGATTTTTATTCTGAAATCTTAATTTGTTCAAGTGTTCTGCTGCTGGGTATCATTTAATGTGCTGCTCTTGTATCTGAAACATGTTATGGGTATCAAAGTCACTCGAGTATTTACTATTCAAATAACAAATTGGATATTATAAAAGTGCTACTACTCTGAATTAAAGTGTTATTATAATAGTGCTACTACGCTGAATCAAATAACACATTGGATATTTTTTTTTGCTGAAGTGTTAAAGATTACATTTGTTTGCCCCAAATCTGGAAATGGGTATTCTATATTCTATTCTCTGATTGTATCAATTTGTTGAGTTTTTACTGTTCAAATAACACATTGGATATTAAAATAGTAATGTTATTTTATGGAAAAAAATTTGTGCGAATTAAAGAGCCTCTGTTAGATCTTATTGTTTGCGTGGAATGAATATTGGCCGCTTATTTGCGTAGCAGTCCCAGTAGCTTTTATTAATAAGATCATAGTCATCCCATTTATAGGCCCTCATCAGCTCATGAGAAAATATTATGAAAGTCACTTGCATCGCTAGCATGAGTGCATTTTTTTCCCTACTACACTGTTTGTTGTGGCAGAAAAATGGTGCCTGAGCCGCAAGAACACTATATGGTAGTGTTCAGCTTAGGTTGTCTTAGCTGTCAGGAGATCCTATATATATATATATATATAAGTTTTTATATATATATATATATATATATAAGTTTATATATACTTATACTAATATACTACTAAGGTATGTCTAATTACATGCTTACATAGGGAAGATGAATTGATGAGGTCCACAAAATAGTTGTTCTTACTTTGAGCTTACAAAATTTATGCCTAATTACCTTATTAATTTAGTGTTATTTGGGTTGATGATGCAATTCTAAATACATACATATAATAAGTAGTAGTATAACAAAAACAATCTAATTAATAAACCAAAGTGATTGTGATAGTTCCAACAATTGTTGCTCCAATTTTCAGAATCTGAAATTAAGTTGAGTGATACAATTTATGTGCCTAAGGGTTCTGTTCTATTTATAGTACTATTTTCCACGTGTGTTTTCTACTTTATCTTCACTCTTTCAAGTTTCTAAGCTAATAGTACAATATTGTAAACATAGCTCAAATTTAAAGCATGAACATGGGCAGCCCCGGATTTTTAGACTGTTTTGATTTGAGTTTCTCTATTAGTTTTATATTTACTTAGAATCTTAAACTTCAATTTGACCTCCTTTCTCTGTTATTTTTTTATTTGTGTAGAAAGATCCTGATATAGTTAAGTTGCGAAACAAGCCATTGACATGGTATGAGGACTGCAATAATTTTTTGGTAAGGACCGAGCTACGGGAGAACACCCAATCTTCTTAAATACATATTATTTCTTGGTGGATCACCTCTAGAGGTCAAACACTTGGGTGGCTAACGTTGATCAAATGAAGGAATTTAATCGGTGGAATTCAAGGAGAACACGAAGGAATTGGAGTTGAACTTGTACCCGAGGAAGCACGGTTCTACGAGGGTATAATTCTTATCCAATATCTCTATCGTTTAATTAATAATTGTGCATAAAGAAAGATCATGGTGATAGTTTGTATAAAATTTTAAAATCTGATTTTATCGTGCTTCTGCTCATTTGTGTAATTTGATTGCATGCTCACGTTATATACAAACCTAACAGTGGTATCAAGAGCCAAACTTTATACGAATTATTAATTGTTTTGATTCCGTATATGTATGGGTATGTGTTTAGAACAATTTAATTGGGCATTATTGTTGGTATAAAATCTTGTTTTTGGAGAAAAACACAAAAAAAATCGCGATTTGTAAAAAATCTGGAAAACCAGAATTTCGTCGTGGCGCGGGGCGCGCCGTCGATCCAGCAGAAAATCCGATTTTTCTAATTTTATGCACCTTTCAAAAATAAGATAAAAAATTTATTTTGATTTGCAATTGGATTAAAATAAATAAGTTTATTTTAATTGAAATTGGATTTCATGTTTTTCAGTAATTCTAAATTAAAAATAAAGGAGTTTATTTTAATTTGGAATTGGATTAGAATACAGATGTTTATTTTAATTGGAATTTGATTCCATGTTAAATTAAAATAAAGGAGTTTATTTTGATTTAAAATTGAATGAAAATAAATGAGTTTATTTTGATTCAAAATTAGATTTCATGATAACCAATTAGAGTTGGAATTGGATTTCATGCTAACTAATTGGAGTTGAAATTGGATTTTTCACTAAACAAATTGGAGTTGAAATTGGATTTCATACAAACTAATTTGATTTGGTATTGGATTTCTTACTAACTATAATTGCTCATTAAATGATATCAATACATATATAGAATGGTTTTATTATTCATGAGATGAATATTATTTATTGATGTATATGGTGATATGTATGATAATAAATGGGATTGATTATGGACTATTGACCAATATGTGATTGGATTTTATTTTATGAGGATGCATGAATGAATGGGTTTTATAAATGGGGTATGTGTACCTCGTCTTCTCTAATTTTTATTAATGTAAATTCTATCTCCCTCCTATGTACTTCTGCTTGACTGCTGATCAAAGTTTCTATTTATTGAAAAATAGTAAATATAATAGGTTTAGTTAGAATTATTTTGAAGAATTGGCGACAAAGGAGCAAAGTGCGCTTGAAGACCCGTTTGTAATGGAGCCTGGATTTAAATGTAATAGTTATATTTAAATTCAGTTCTTCCACCCTAGATTTGACCTTTTGGTTCACTTGGTGGCTCTAGTGAACCAAACTAGAATAAAAGTCCATAATCAATCCGGATAGAATATAGTATTCTATATGTGCATGCTAACTATGTATATATTATATATTATCCAACATGCTTCGCAAGTTAAATAATATGACGCGTATTATATATATGTGTGTGTGTGTGTGTGTGCATACGCGCTAAACAAGATGAGACAAATAATAACAAACCCCTTAAAGAAATTATATTAAGTCCTAAATGTTCAAAGATATTTGGAATATCGAATGTCGCCTTCTAGCATGGTAAAGCAATAGAGTATTGAATATTTAATATGAGTTTGTTGAGTCACCACAAGGCAAGTATTAAATATTTAAGATGTTGCCTTATCACATTTGATGCTTATTAAGGAATTGAACATTACTATTTTGTTGTGTCACCACAAGGACGGTATTTTTCTCTTCACATATTTGGAAGTGCTAGGTTGGACTTAACTTGGATAATTTTGATTCGGATGTGTCACCACTTGATCAAAATAATCTAAGAGACAAAATACAAGGTGTTACATAGTGATGTAATTGACAATAGTTGTCTGCCTATTTATTTATATATCGTTTGTTGTGTCACCACAAGGCTATATACATTTAAAATAGGATCCTTATTCTCACTAGCAAATCTTTAATTAGATTTGTCGAACTATATATTGAGGGTAATAATAGTTTGATGAAAATAGTGGGAGATACTAATTTAAATAAAGACCTAATTTATTTTGGTAATTAAGAAATGAATGTATGCAAAAATGTTGTTAAGTTACAAATTCATTTCCAAAATTTTACAATGTCTAATTTACTATCACTGTAGAGCATATTAGATGCTAATTAATCGGACCGAATTACACAGACTAGTTAAGGAATTTGCGAATAGTTTTCAAGGCTGAAAAGCTATCTTATGTCCTTAATACGCCTGTCCCTACAACTGTTGTAGAAACAGCCTCTGGGGAAGAGATTGCTACTTTTAGAAAGTGGCAAGATAATGCACAGTTGGCTCAATGCATCATGCTCGCATCCATAAGTAACGAGCTTCAGTGTCAGCATGAAACTATGGATACTCCTACTATACTCCTGCACCTTCAAGGAGTTGAATGGTGAGGAAAGTAGGACTATTAAATATCAGATATCTAAGGAGTTCTTCCAATCTAGAATGACCGATGGCACTACAGTACAGACACATGTCCTCAAAGTGATCAATCTGATTGAACAATTAGGATAACTGGGTTTTGTAATGGATGGAGAATTGATTCAAGATCTGATCTTGTAATCACTTCTGAACTCTTTCTCACAATTTGTTGTGAATTTTCACATGAACAAGCTATATGTCAGACTACCTAAGTTGCTTAAACATATTGAAAACTGTAAAGAGTCACTTTTCAACCGAGAAAGACCAAGTCTTACTAGTAGATGATTCTTCCCGGAAGCGGAAGAGGGCCAAAGGATCTTCTGAAAAGAAGAACAATTCAAAGAAGGCATAAAGAAAGGCAAAAACAAAGGACACTAAGAACAAAACTGATGCGAATAGCAAAGGAGTTTGCTTCTACTGCAATAAGCCTGGACATTAGAAAAGAAACTGTAAGGAGCATCTTACAGAGGCGCAGAAGAAGCTTAGTGAAGCTTCGGTTACAGATATAGGTTTGTTCATGATTGAAATAAATCTTTCTGTAAGTCAAGGTTCTAGTTGAGTATTGGATATCGGTTATAGTTCTCACATATGCATTTTGATGCAGAGACTAAGCAGAAGTAGAAAGCTAAACAAAGGGGAAGTAATCCTGAGTTTACCATAATATGGAGTATGAAAGAAAATGATATTCCTTACGAATATGCATGAAAATAATATCCCTTACAAGTATGAAGAAAATGATACCTTTTACAAGTATGAAAAAGAAATGATAACCTTTTACAAATGTGAAGGAAAATGATATTACTTACGAGTATCAAAGAATGATAACCCCTTACGAATATGAAATAAATGATATCCCTTTTGTCAGAAAGTATGCAATCACTAATATATATACCAGTATTACTATACATATACAAATATACATGTACGAAACTACAAATGGATTTTCACCCGTCATTCGGTAATCCGCGTAGACAGATCATTTCCACAAAAGGCTAATAAGGAATGAATACGAAGAAATATTCACCAAGCATGCGGTAGTCCGCATAGGCAGGTTATTTCCACAAGTTAATAGATAGAAATAAAATGACAATCCTTACGAGTATGAAATAAAATGATATCCCTTTACGAGTACAAAAGAAATGATATCCTTTACGAGTATTAAAGAATGATAACCCCTTACGAGTATGAAATAAAATGATATCCCTTTACTAATATATAAGAAACTGACATCCCTTTACGAGTAAGAAAGAATGATAACCTTTTTACCTTGATATTGTGAAAAACCAAATTAATAGTTAAACGAATCCTTCCATGTTCATCTTTGCGGCAGTAAAGAATCTAATTTTCGGATCTTCTAGAGTTTTCAAAATCTCTTTATGTTTTCACGAAACGTAGCTCTCGAAAAGATGCACGAAATAGACTCAAGAATCACTCCATTTGGAGTTAATGTGACTGCGCTATGAACTTTATAAATTTAGGCTGAAACTAGTGTCGAAAATTAAGACATGTTACGGTTTTTAGCATTTTAAGACATGAAGATGACATCAAATGACTTTGCTTCTTTTTCAGAGTTGTAGAGGACCAAAATTTAATGAAAATAGGCTTTTGAATCACTCAATTCCGATAAAGGATGAATTTACTACGATTTTTCTAAGGAACTATTGTATATAAGAAAATTCCACTCGGGAATTCAAAGAAGAATGCAACAAAAGATTTCAAAACTAGAAATGGCTTGGAATATAAATGTAGCACTCTACTGATATTTACTAACATTTAAGGTAGCTTAGCATACTTAGAGAGAAACTTACACGAAGAAATTTTTAGGGAGTGGAAAAAAATGCAAGTAAGGAAGTTATGAATTTCCTTATGTTAAGGCTTCCTATTTATAACCAAAATCTATCACATTTAATAAATATATTATTCCTTCATTATCAATACTTAATCAAAAAGATTAATTCATTATCATTATTTATTCAAAAGATAAATCATTCTTTATTCAAAAGATAAATTATTATCATTATTTATTCAAAAGATAAATTATTTATCAAAAGATAAATCAAAAAGATAAATCATTATCATTATTTATTCAAAAGATAAATCATTTATCAAAAGATAAATCATTTTTTATTCAAAAGATAAATCGTTATCATTATTTATTCAAAAGATAAATCATTTATCAAAAGATAAATTATTTTTTATTCAAAAGATAAATTATTATCGTTATTTATTCAAAAGATAAATCATTTATCAAAAGATAAATCATTATCATTATTTATTCAAAAGATAAATCATTTATCAAAAGATAAATCATTCTTTATTCAACAGATAAATCATTATCATTATTTATATCACAAATATTATAGACTAGTAATTCCGGTAACCCGATTGTTCCCAGGAAAGAGAGGGTCTTCCATATAAACGGTGTGCAATTAAATAACTCATTTCCTCGACAGAACTTCTTGATATTGTCAATAATGCAAACTATCTTTTTAATATCATATCAAATAATATGAGTTATTGCTGTTAGGTTTGTATAGCGCGAACATGCAATCAAATTACATAAATAAAGCGGAAGCGCGATAAAATCAGATTTTAAAATTTTATACAAACCATCACCATGATCTTTCTTTATGCACAATGTCGACGCCGGGTTTCTCGCTTCGTGGGTCCTTTTAGTCTTTTCCAATTTTAGCCTCTTGATTAAATGATTTTTTGGAAAAGGTCGGCATTAATGTCGACGGGGTTTTGAAAGATCGTTTTTTATGATGAGCCAATTAACCAGAGTCGCCAGTTGGTATATTTGAAATGGATGTACCACTCATCCGAGTTTTCGTTTTTTATAAATCGCTGGCTCATATGTGACTCCGAATTAATTGGTCTGCGAACCGAGATTCATAGAGTTCGGGGGCTTGCTTAAGTGAGGGAAAGGTGTTAGGCACCCCTCGACTTCCGTGAAATACGGTTACCGCAATCTTGATGCTGTCCTATCTTTTAATTCATGAAATGTGTATATGTGCAGGTGTGTGTGTGTGTGTGTGCGCTTATGCGAATGTTGTGGTGAGTTTGTATGAAAGAATCATTTGGATTTTTGGGAAAGTCGTAATTTAATTTGGGAATGCTTCAGAATGTCTTTTCGGCATATACGAGAAAGCTTTATGAAAGAGGATTGATTTAAATTGTCAAAATTAGGAGATTTTCATTAGGTGACGTTTTGGCAAAAAAGAGGATTTTATTAAGCCTTAGCAAAAAATAGGAATCGAGATTTATACGTTGCTTTCATAAATGATGGGCAATTTCTAGGATCTCTTTCGCCCTATACCTCAAGGTGTAATAAACCCTTTAATTTCTTTTATAAAACCCATTTTTATGCCATTTGAAAATAACCTCTTTTTAGCTTCCACGTAGAATAGGAATCAACTTTCATTAACATTTCCAATTTTTAGCCTCGTGATGCTAATATCCTACTTTGATTGATTTTAGAAAAGATCTTTATCGTTTAATCTTTTGAAACCATTTTGGTGTCACGAAATATAATCAAGCATAAATACGCGTCGGGGCTATTCACGGGCATGTAAGCCATCAAAATATCCCCAAACGCCAATAATCACATATTCCACTAATACGGGGCCTTAAACCCGATTCTCGCCTTGGTGTCGTTTTAAGGCCCGATGGTTACATGTTACAAAACGAGCACCTTGAATCTATTACATACATCAAAACGTCCATCATCGGATTTGAACCACGGGGTCGCATTCCTAGGCTCACACGAGATTACGACATGCCCACAAAATGAATACTACATAACTAACCAACCCGGATTTATCTAATACACCATGATATCCGAAAATGACAATCTAAATAAATTACACCCAATAAATTATCACAAACAAGCTAGAAATTTCATCAATTGGATATCCTCGGGTTATTAGGAAGAATTTTGTTCCGATGGAACCCTCACCAATAATCCCTAATCCATGATTGTTCAACAAGATCCATGAAAGTTATATCTAACTTACCCAATCAATATGACATGAATTACTAGAACAAATAGAAATTTTTACCTTGCAATTGATCTCAAATGGGTGTGAACTTGTGTATTTGAATAGGATGAAGAGTGTATTTGATACAATCAAAAATTAAAAGAATTAAATTCTCTCTTTTTTCTCTCTTTTCTTCCTATTTGATTGAAATTTTTTTGCTCTTTCTCTCTATTTCCGTGCTTCTTCTTGTTGCTGGAATTCTTCTCCTTCCAAAACCTTCAACTTCTTCCTCTCTCCCTGTATGCTGATCGAAAATGAGCTGAAATAGGCTGGCTGGCCGCCTGCCTTCCACTCACCCCGATTTTGAGTTCCGTGTTTCGGGATCCGTGTTTTCATAAGGCGCACTATTTGGCCGCAGATCAATCCGCGGCTGGACGGTTTGACTTTCTCGTTTGCCGTGTCACGCCTCGATTTTCGTGTCGTAACTTCGGTTTTCGCTGACAGGCTCGTATTCGGCAGTCCGGGAATTTCCGGGAGACGTGCCACCTCAGTCGGGGACGTCTTCTCTGGATGGCCTTATTGTCACGTCAGCTTTGGTCGCCAAACATTGCGGTGGCGTCGGGCGCTCGCACTTGTGCCCCCTCCTTCGCTCCCGCAAGCCGGTTCAATTGATGATTTTGCCCTCCTGTCATGGTTAGTACAGGGAACGCAAAATTTGGGTGTCTACAGCTGCCCCTCTTTATTATGTTCATGCAATGTTTAATGAAATGAACAGGATAAAGAATAGACACTCGATGCATGAATGACAATGCACAAGGATGACAATGCATACGTGATGCAACACATATGATTTATGATGCAACGCAAGATGCCATTGATGCAAAACATTCAGAAAAGGGTGTCGAGGCTGATGATCGTCTTGTCGGGGCCGGGTATCGTCGCCGGTCACCCATCTCGTAACCCCCGGTTATCGTCGCCGGTTGGTTATCTTGTCAGAGCCGGTTTTCGTCGCCGGACATCCATCTCGTAATCGCCGGTTATCGTCGCCGGTCGATTGTCTTGTCGGGGCCAGTTATCGTCGCCGGTCACCCATCTCGTAACCCCCGATTATCGTCGCCGGTTGGTTATCTGGTCGGAGCCGGTTTTCGTCGCCGGACATCCATCTCGTAATCGCCGTTATCGTCGCCGGTCGATTGTCTTGTCGGGGCCGGTTATCGTCGCCGGTCACCCATCTCGTAACCCCCGGTTATCGTCGCCGGTTGGTTATCTGGTCGGAGCCGGTTTTCGTCGCCGGACATCCATCTCGTAATCGCCGGTTATCGTCGCCGGTCGATTGTCTTGTCGGGGCCGGTTATCGTCGCCGGTCACCCATCTCGTAACCCCCGGTTATCGTCGCCGGTTGGTTATCTGGTCGGAGCCGGTTTTCGTCGCCGGACATACATCTCGTAATCGCCGGTTATCGTTGCCGGTCGATTGTCTTGTCGGGGCCGGTTATCGTCGCCGGTCACCCATCTCGTAACCCCCGGTTATCGTCGCCGGTCGATTGTCTTGTCGGGGCCGGTTATTATCGCCGGTCACCCATCTCGTAACCCCCGGTTATCGTCGCCGGTTGGTTATCTGGTCGGAGCCGGTTTTCGTCGCCGGACATCCATCTCGTAATCGCCGGCTATCGTCGCCGGTCGATTGTCTTGTCGGGGCCGGTTATCGTCGCCGGTCACCCATCTCGTAACCCCCGGTTATCGTCGCCGGTTGGTTATCTTCGATTGCCGGCCTCGTATCCGGTCACTTGGTCGAAACGAGAAGCCGTGTTCGACACCTGATTCATCAAAATCTCGTATTTTATTATCACAATCTGAGTCCAATAGGCTTTAGAATCGATTCAGCTTGCAATGAACCAATGGGAGAGCGCTGGGCCCAGCCGCAGATTCCTGCGATTTTGCTCGTTTGCAAGGACCCTATGTCGAGTTTCCCAACTTTTCTATAAAAACTGCTCCGGTAGGATCGTTCTACGCGCTACAGGTAACACTTTGACCGTTTACTTTTCAATTTCGTCAATGTTTTGCTATACATTTGGCTATTTACATGCTATAGATAGAAGATGTATGCTTTACAATGCTATATTATGTATGATCATATATACATGCTATGTATCAACTGTGTGAGTCCTATTTTATGCTCATGATGCGGTCCCACATACTGTTATTCCTTTTCTGCAAGAAAATCATGCATTTCATGCTGTAATTACACTTATGAATGCAATTTTGATCTGTTTGAGGCTTGGATTGATGGAAAACATGTTTGGCTTATGCCTGGGATGTCCATTTTACAAACGGAACTCTGCCGATTTTTTTTTTTTTTTTTTAAATGCACATACCATAAACATGCATCATGTTGCATTAATTATATGATGAGGGTAGGAATTTAGAATATTCGTGACATAATTCAAAAGGGAACTTACCTTCCTCTTTGCCTGTTCTGTTCCAGCTATGGATCCCGATGCTCATAGTAGCTCCTCCGTATCACGGATCTCGGGTGTTCGCCGCCGTAGGGCTGCACCTGCTCCTGTTCCTCCTCGGACCCGTTAGGCTCGTCGCTTGGCGGAGGCTGTCATTCGTCCCGATCATCCAGACGTTGAGGAGGCTGTTCCTCCGGAGGTCGCGGCAGAGGGGCCATCCTCCAGCGCACCGGCTCCATCTACTCATCAGGCTCCCACTGGCGTCCCTGTGCAGATACCCGATCTTCTGGGTCGGGATCTCAGTCGACACCCCTCAGCATCTCTCGTGGCTAACGAGGTATATCCCATTCTATTCTGATTTTACTCTCAATTTCTCAATTCTCCTTTTATCCGGACTGACCCATTGGTGATTGTCCCAGGTGCCCGAGTTTACTCAGCCGAGGGGTAACTGGTTCAACATCTACTCCCTCTACGCGGCTCTGCACAGCGACTACCGGGCGATGGTGGATTCTTGGGGGTTCCGTCACTTCTTCACTATCATCCCCCGGCAGTGCCCCTGGGGTTACATGAGGGCTTTGTTCGAGAGATGGTTTCACCAGACCCAGTCCCTTCACCTTCTTGACTGCGAGGTTGTGCTGACCCCATGGGACTGGAGGTACCTTACGGGCATAGAGTTTACCGGGTCCCGCGTTCCTCTAGATCTCGACATCACTCCTGCGGAGGTTCGGGCTTTATTGGGCTTCGCAGCTGAGGACCGGGTCTTTAAGGCCCGTAGTATTCGGTCTGGTGCCTTGGCTGTTGATGCAGTCGGGGGTCTCTACGCGCTGCCCATTCCAGCGGATCAGGGTACCCGGGACATTCTGCTCCGACGCTTGTTCCTGACCATCATGAGGGGTTGTTTCCTAGGGAACAACTCCTCCACCATTCATTTCAGCGTCGTGGGAGCGGTCAGAGACGTGGATCGCATCAGTGACTATGACTGGGGGTCATTCACCTTTGCCTATTTCCTCCACGGTATGCGTCTACGCTCGGAGGGCCAGACAGATGCTTGGCTCGGATTTTATCACTTCCTGCTGGTGAGGTTTCTCTTTCCCTCTTCTTATTGGACTTTCCTTCATTTATTTTCCCTTTTCTGCATTTATAGGTTACTCATGCTTTTCACTGTTTCGGCTCGCAGTCCTGGGCCTACGAGCGTCTCCCATGTCTGAGGCCTGTCACCACTCTTGGCTTGGATACCTATCCCCGGGGTCGGCGATGGCATCATAGCACCCTGGAGGAGGTCCCGGTATCTGGCAGTTTTGCACACTGTCGCATCCAGCTGGAGCTGATCACGGCTGCAGGGGTCGTCTGGAGGCCTTATCTTTCTGAGCATCTGGATGTGGGGTTTATAGATGGGCATCCTACCGGCCCGGAGTTTGCACTTTCCACCCGTCGCCTCACTTTGCAGAGTGTTGGAGGATGGGTTATATACTTGGGGGAGCGCGCCTTCAGATGCGTTACAGGAGAGATCCGCATCCCGCACTCCCTTCCTTTCGCTACTTCCTGGCCGCTGGACTCTCAGCCTTCAGAGATCATGCTTGCGGGGGAGGACGGCCGGATGCTTTCGACGGGTCCCAGTACCAGTGATGCCTTCCGTACTTGGTGGGTGCCCCGCACCATTGGTCCTCAGACCCGGGCCACATTCTTCCTCGGGGATATGGTTCCCGGCTCGGTGATGATGACTGACTGGGCAGCCTGCGTTCGGACTCCCACTCATGCCGAGCAGATCGCCACTTTGACCCGCCAGGTGGACCAGTTGTCTCTATATCTTCGGGTGCTGGGCCGGACTCCAGAGGATGCTTATGCTTATGATCCTGACGGTACGGGTTATGATGCGGGCCCGAGCTCGTCTGATGCCACAACGCAGCCCTACATTCCGGATATGAACTTCGGTCCTCCGACCTCGACAACCCCGGGGGATCAGTTTGAGGATCCCGCTTTCATAGACGAGATTGATTTTATTTAGACCAGGATAGGATAGGGCTTTTGTACCTGTACCTGTTCAGTTTTATTTTTCCATTTTATGCACTATGTACCTAAACTCATTTTCATTTATGCACAGTCTTTTTCTTTTATGTCTATGAAATTCATTCATCTTGTCATTATTTGTACGATGCATGCTTTTATTTATGGATAGAAAATGACCCCTGTACAGTCTTTTTGATACTATTTTTCCACAGATGTCGTCCTCAGATGTCGTGGTACGTTTGGATTTCATCCCTTCCACAGGGTTGGTTGGCAGTCTCCTTCGCTGGTTGGACAGTTTATTGCCGGCCGACAGGGTCATCGCAGATGGTCTTTTGGGCCATTCTTGGTCCTTATTAACCTTTCAGGTGCCCATGGGCTTTGTGGAGGGTATTCTGAGCTATTGGGCGCCCGCCCGTCAGGTGTTCAGGTTAGGGATGGTAGAGCTGACCCCCACCCTCGAGGAGAATGCTCGCTTCACCGGCCTGCCTTTGGATAGACCTTGTGCCAGGGTCACGGCTGGTTCCATGCGCCGTCAGTTCTTGACCTTTACCGGTTTGCGGAGGGCTGTCTTGTTACCGGTGATCACATCAGACCATATGGTTCCCCTTCAGTTCTTGATTGACCGATTTGGCTCACCTGACAGTTTTCGTCTTTTCTTCGGTGATTTTTCTGTATCTGAGGAGTGCTGGGGCGCTTCAAGAGTATATGTTCTGATGGCCTGTGTCGTCTCAGTTTTGTACTTGCCGGCAGGACCTGATCAGTTGGACATGCGGGTTGTCGCGGCTGTTCAAGCCCTTCAGGAGGATCACACCATTCTTCCCATGATATTGGCGGATACCTATATGTCAGCTTCATGCTGTCAATCCTTCCGAGGCAGGGTATTCAGAGGGAGTTCGACCTTATTGTATATTTGGTTCATGAGTCATCTTATTCCCATCGGTCATTTCCATCGCCAAGGGTTTTGCTTCGGCCATGACATAACCACGCAATTTTCGTTTCGTCCCGCGAGCTGTACTGATGTGGCCTCCTGGACATCATTTTTGTTTGTCATTGAGGATCCCTTTCATCTATTGGTCTACTCTGGCTGTTGCTCCTTTATGAGCTTCTTGACTCACGTGCCCACCTTGGATTTCATCCCTATCGCTGGCTTGAGGGGTGTGACGACTTATCATCCCCTGGCGGTTATGGGGCAGTTTGATCAGACACAGGATTTACACCCCTTTGCGGGTGCAGCCGCCTACCGATTCCTTATATCATCCCGTTCAGAGAGGGATCTACTGCGGGTATACGATCTTTGGTCTCGCAGGATCTTTGCTGAATACAGTGAGAGCTGTCACATCCAGACATTTCCTTATGTGCAGTGGTTGCGCGGAGACTTGGATCCGGCTGGTTTGAGTCAGACTGGGGCTTTAGACGACTCTGGAGTGATTTCCCCAGAGGATACCACCGATCATTCCATCTCAGCTGATTATGCCCCAAGTCGGGTTACTGAGGATACCCGACTCCACCTGGCCCTGATTACTGCTGAGGCCGAGAGGGATGCCGCTCTTGTCGAGAGAGACGATGCCATTCGGGCTAGAGACGCTGCCATTGTTGACAGAGAGGCCATTGTACTTCAGACCAGGGCAGTCGTAGATGCTCATTTTGGGACTGTCAGCCAAGCCACTGCTTTATTGGATCGTATTGATCTGATGGGGCAGCAGATTGCAGGAGATGCTGATGCTTCAGATCTATACACCACCCTGTCCATCTTGCTTCAGCTAGTTTCAGATTTGTAGATCATTTTATTTCCTGCATAGGCTATGTTAGTTTCATCAGTTATCGAAAGAGCAATCTTGTAATAAAATGACTTATATATATAGACATGCATTTAAATTTAGTCATTTTCCCCCTTTTGTCGTATCATTGCCTTTCATTGGATCCCATTTTATCCAGTTGACCATGATTTTGACATTTCGCCTTCTTTCTCTTCTCAAGTCTTAATGGAGATTTGACAGATATTGCCGCACACCTTTTGATTTCATCGGATTGAATCTCAGATTTTGGATAACTGTTTGGTTGGATCAGGGTTATGTCCCTTGGGATGAAGCTGGTTAGGCAGCTGGTTTTGGGAAGGTTTTGAGGGTGTAGAAAGGTTTTATCTGGCTATCGAAAATTGGTTTTGGTTAGGGAAATGATTATTTTTTTTAAGGGATCGGACCGCGCCATGATGGCTGCCTACGTACCCCCACAAGTTGGGAGATCAGGTCCTACGTAGTTCGCTCTCAAAGGAAAAAGGAAACTGATGGTTCAAACGTAGAATCGCTTCACCGAGTCAGAATTGAGGGGTTGTGGAAATATCTCACCATCCACCTCCTGCAAAATGAGGGCCCCTCCGGATAACACTTTCTTAATCACGAACGGCCCTTCCCAGTTCGGGGCGAACTTCCCCTTGGCTTCGTCTTGACAAGGCATGACTCTTTTTAGCACCAAATCATTTTCCTTGAATTTCCGAGGTCTTATCCTTTTGTCATATGATCGAGAGATCCTTTGTTGATATAACTGACCGTGCCAAACAGCAGCCACCCTTCTTTCATCAATTAGGGCCAATTGGTCGTATCGACTTTGCATCCAATCCTCCTCGCTTATCTGAACATCGATCACTATTCTGAGGGACGCCATCTCAACCTCAACTGGTAGAACAGCCTCCATTCCATACACCAAAGCGTAAGGGGTTGCCCCTGTAGAAGTACGCGTTGATGTTCGGTATGCTAGCAGAGTGAGGGGTAGCAGTTCCGGCCATCCCCGATGATTGGCAGACATTTTGGCCATGATCTTCTTGATGTTCTTATTTGCAGCCTCCACTGCCCCATTCATCTTAGGACGGTAAATGACGGAGTTGAGGTGCTTGATTTTGAACTGATCACACAGTCCCCTCATGAGGGCGTTGTTTAAATTCTTGGCATTGTCAGAGACCAGAACCTCAGGTTGTCCATATCGATAAATGACATTATTCCTGATGAAACCGACGATGACCTCCTGAGTTACCTTGGGGAAAGAAGCTGCCTCTACCCATTTGGTGAAATAATCGATCATGACGAAAATGAATCGGTGTCCGTTGCTCGCTTTGGGCTCTATTGGTCCGATTACATCCATTCCCCACATTGAAAATGGCCACAGGGATGTCATACATTGCAGTTCATTGGGAGGCGTATGGATCACATTACCGTGCGCCTGGCATTGATAACACCGCTTGACATGATCCTCGCAATCGGCTTTCAGCGTTAACCAATAATGCCCTGTCCTCAAGATCTTTTTGGCTAGCATCGGTCCACTCATATGTGGCCCACACACTCCACCATGTATTTCATTCATAATCCTTTGGGCTTGCGTTTCATCTACGCACTGCAACAGTCCCAACCCAGCATCCCTTTTGTAGAGTGAATCCCCACTCAGGTAAAACTTCATCGCCATCTTTTGAATTCTCATCCTCTCAGTTCGACTCGCCTGGTCGGGAATGGATCTATCTCTAAGATATTCCCTTATGTCGTGATACCAGGGCTGCCTTGTCGACACCACCTCGTCTGATAATACTGCCACATGCTCCTCATATGCCGGGGCATTCTATACGGCTATCTCAATATGTGGACTGTCCCTGTTCTTGATTACGTGGATTAAGGAAGCCAGAGTTGCCAATGCATCAGCAAAGTCATTCCGTCCCCGGGGAATATGGCGGAAAGCGATATCTTCGAACTCTTGCATCAGCTGGGTAACACAACGATGGTATGGAAGTAACCGAAGCTCCTTAGTGTTGTACACCCCGATCGCTTGTCTGATTACCAGTTCTGAATCCCCAAACACTGCTAGCCTCTTCACTCCCATGTCGCGAGCCAAGCGGAGTCCCAAGATACATCCCTCGTATTCAGCGGTGTTGTTCGAATTGCTGAAACGCAGTTTAGTGGCCACGGGGTATTGTTCTCCGGTGATAGAGACTAGGACCGCTCCGGCTCCTGCCCCCTCGGCATTCATGGCACCATCAAAATACAGCTTCCAGAACTGTCCCTCGTCATCACATTTCTCGCGTGATACCCAAAATATATCTTCGCCCGGAAGAGGAGTTTCCAAGGACTCCATCCCTCCTGATGGGGTTTCTGCCAACTGATCTGCAATTCCCTGCCCTTTCATGGCCTTCTGAGTCACGTACACCATGTCGAACTGTTGTAAGATCAACTGCCATCTTGACAACCGACAATTCAGCATGGGCCTTTCAAAAATATATTTCAGGGGATCCACTCTTGATATCAGGTACGTCGTATGCCCATGGAGGTAGTGCTGTAATCTCCCTGCAGCCCAGGTTAGAGCACAACAGGTCTTCTCGATGGGAGTGTAATTCTGCTCACATTGGCTAAATCTTTTGCTGAGGTAATAGATGGCCTGCTCTTTACCCGCCTCATTCTTTTGTCCCAGCATACATCCCATCGCGATGACATTGACTGATATATACATAAACAGAGGGATCCCATCCTTCGGGGGTACCAGCACTGGTGCCTCCGCCAGCTGCTTTTTAATGGTTTGAAAAGCCTTCTGACATTGCCCATTCCACTCCTGGGAAGCCCCCTTTCTTAACAGTTTGAAAATGGGCTCACATGTAGTCGTCAAGTGGGATATAAAACGGCTGATAAAGTTTATCCTCCCGAGGAATCCTCTTATCTCCTTCTCTGTGTGAGGCGCCGACATATCCACAATGGCCTTAATCTTTGCTGGATCCAACTCAATGCCCCGATCACTAACCAGGAATCCCAAAAGCTTACCCGACTGCACTCCGAAAGCACACTTGGCCGGATTGAGTTTTAAATTATACTTTTTGAGCCAATCGAATAGCTTTTTGAGATGGGTTATATGGTCAGATTCTACCTTCGATTTCACAATAATGTCATCCACGTAGACCTCTATCTCCTTGTGCATCATATCGTGGAATAGGGCCATCATGGCTCTCTGATAAGTAGCCCCCGCATTTGTGAGACCAAAAGCCAATCGTCTGTAGCAGAAAGTGCCCCAGGGGGTGATGAATGCGGTCTTTTCCCGATCTTCTTCCGCCACCATTATCTGATGATATCCCGCGAAGCAATCCACAAAAGAGTACATTTCGTACTGGGCTGTGTTATCCACCAGGATGTGTATGAAGGGCACCGGGAAGTTATCCTTGAGACTGGCCTTGTTTAGATCTCTGTAGTCTACGCATACCCTCACCTTTCCTCCAGGCTTAGCCACTGGGACTACATTGGACAGCCATTCCGGGTAAGTGGATACCATAATGATTCCCGCCCTGAACTGCTTGATGATCTCCTCCTTTACTTTTAAGCTCCACTCCGGTTTCAACTTTCTTAATTTTTGTTTGACAGGCCGGAAACCCTCCTTGATGGGTAATCGGTGTACCACAATGTCGGTGGACAATCCGATCATATCCTCATGAGACCAGGCAAAGACATCCTCATATTGTTTTAGCAACTCAGTCATTTCAGCTTTTTGGTTGGGGGTAAGATCCGTCCCTATCTTGAGTTCTTTTGGCTTGTCAGGGGTTCCAATATCAATGGTGACGGTTTGGTCCAAGTTGGGTTTGGGTTTATCCTCGACCCATCCTTTGATCTCGTCAGGCGCGTCGTCGTAATCTGTCTCATCTTGTTCAATGCCCATTAAATCGAAATCCAGCTCAATGTCAAAATCATAATCATCATTCAAATTTGAAAGACCGTTTGTTAGGCAAGGATTACTCAAATTGGTACACCTGACATGAAACAAAATACTTGTCATATATAAATCATTTTTCCCGACGATCGCATTTTCAAAATAACACGAAGAAACGACATAATTATGCAGAAAAAAAACAACAACAAAAATAAACTTTTTCATTCCCCCATTTTCTGGGGTCCACCACCCTAACGTCGGGTTTTACCCTTGTCTGGATATCACTGGTTTCATGTTCCAGTTTTCGACGGTCAGGTCAGAAGAAATGCGCTGGATAAAAGGGGGCCTCACACCGGACACTTCCCCGATGATTACGGATACGTCGCCTGAGTCCTCCTTCCTATCTTCTCCAGGAATAATTAGCCCTGCCCAATCGATGACGGGCACAACTTGTTGGGCTCTTGGTGGTGTGATAATATTCGTCCCCTCCCTACTGCTTGTTGATTGTCCGGGGATATAGCACTTGGTTTCAAACTCCTTTGCGACCTCTTGCAGGAAACTCTCCCTCCGGGCCGATTCATCATTTGCGGAGGTCAATTCATCATCCCCAGACTCAATTACGGGTTTATTGATCCCTTGTTCACTGTTAACCCCGGTCACCAGATTGCCAGCCAGCCGAACCGGCGCTGCACCCTGACGGTGTCTCCGTGCTACGCCACCACGATACCCCAATCCCGCTTTGCCTATCTGCTGTGGTAGTTGGATGGGCTCGGTGATTCCTTGACTGCTCCTCCCCAGTCCTTGTCCAGGCTGGAAGTTCATTTTTATCATTTCCTTGGCCACAAAGGTAAGTTCTGGAGAGACCCTAGGTTTCACAGCTGGAGCTCCCAAGCATCTATAGTGGGGAGTGCTAATCTCCAGTGCTTGAAAGCTGGCAGGTGCCGCCGACTCATCTACATTGATCACGGGTAGGCCAGTCCTGGGAGGAGAAGGGTCATCACATTCGGCCGAGATTGTTACCAGATTCCCATCGATGATTAGCTTGATTTGCTGGTGGAGCGTAGAAGGAACTGCCCTGGCCATGTGTATCCATGGCCTCCCCAATAACATGTTATAACTGGCTGCAATATCTAGGACCTGGAAAGATATATCAAAAGTACAGGGTCCTATCTCCACCGATAATTCAATCTCTCCAATTGTATCCCTCCGGGAACCATCGAAAGCTCGTACCACCACATGACTGGTTCGTAGGCGCTTGGGGTTGATGTTCATCTTCTGCAAGGTACTGAGGGGACAGATATTCAATGCCGATCCTCCATCAATCAGCACCCCATTCATTATATAACCCGAGGAGATTACCGCAATATGTAGCGGTTTCTGATGCCCCCTTCCCTCTTTGGGGATGTCCTCATCTGCGAAGGATATTACATCGTTCTCCAATAGGTGGCCCACCAGCTGGCCGAAACCTTCCTCACTAATTTCCTTGGGCACGTATGCTTCTTCCAGAATCTTCGTTAGGGATTTGCAATGCTCATTGGATGACAACACCAAGTCCATGACTGATGTTAGGGTTGACTCCTCATTTAAAATCTGGATCCCCCTTGTTTCTGGATGATCCATCCTTCTCAAGAATTCTATGGCCCTTTCTTCGGAAATCTTTTCATTTTTCCTTCTTTGGCTATCCAGGACTAGCCCGGGAAGATATAAGGGGTTCCCCTTTGTCGTCACCGAAGCACAGCTGGCCGATTCCTCTGGCATTCCCCCGTAATTCCAGGGTACAGTCTTTAGACTACTGATAGGGATTTTCGGCCTTGCCGCAAGGATGATGGGCCTGGGAGCCGTCAACTTGACAGGTCCCTCTGTGCTATTCGTACTTACCCCCATCAACCTGATGGGCGCCACCCTTGCATTCCCATGATCATGTATCACGTTGATCATTTCCTCAATTTTCTGCACATAGTTCAACCTTGGCGGCCCTCCAGCTTCACTCGCCTCCGTCGCATTGACTCCCCCTCCATCATGTCTTGGCAGGGGATTTGCTTTAACATTCGGGGAGTCTGGCTGTTCCACCACAATTTCCCCATTGTTAATCAGGTTTTGGATTCGATGCTTCAACGTCCAACAGTCTTGTGTATCATGGCCAGGGGAACTGGAGTGGTATGCACACCGCTTGCTCGGGTCAAACCTTCTACCCTTTGGGTCACTCGGGGGTGCCAAACCAACTATCTTCTTTTGGGCTACCAATACCGCTAATACCCGTTCAAGCGGCTCCCCGAGCGGGGTGAATACTCGATTTTGCGAGGCCTCATATCTTCTTCGCCCCTCTGCCCTTTGATCTGTGAAGTTTGGCTGTCGGGATGGCCCCTGTAGGATGAGGGAGACATCTTCTTCCTTTTTCTTTTGGACCCTCCGGGAAGTGCTGCCATAGTTTCCATTCTGTATTTGCTCGGCAGCAGTTTCTAAAGCAGTAAAATCCCGAATTTTACCCGATTTCAATCCCATATCTACCATCTCTCCATGTTTAATCATTTCAGCAAAGGGTCTTCCAATCCCCGAAATGACTCGCTCATAATACGGTGCCTCCTGAATGTCTACAAAAGTCATCACCATCTCCGATTCGCTCATCGGGGGGTTCACCTGTGCGGCCATGCCCCTCCACCGTTGCGCATATTCCCTGAAGGATTCCCTAGGTTGTTTCTTTACTTTTGTCATTTGGTACCTGTCAGGGGCCATCTGGGCCTGAAAGCTGTATTGGGTTAAGAAGGTATGGGCCAGTTCCTCCCAGTTGTGGATTCGGGCGTTGTTAAGGCGGGCATACCAGATTCTTGCCTCCCCCGTTAAGCTTTTCTGGAACAACTGTATTCTCAACCCCTCGTCCTCGGCATAAGACCCGAGTTCTCCAATGTATATTTTCAAGTGCGTGTAGGGGTCCCCCTTCCCATTGTATTTTTCAAACTCGGGGATTTTAAATTTCTCCGGGTATCTGGCTCCGGGGAAGACACATAAATCTGAATAGTTAACCCTGCCGAGGGACCCTATGCCCTTTATAGATTGGATGGTTTCTTCCATTTGTCTCATTTTCTTCCGCAAGTCATCTGTATCTCCCTCTTCCGGGATAGTAATCACTGTTTTGTTTGGTATGGGAACGGCCTTCGGGACGACTGGCTCGCCCTTAAGTGGATCCTCCTTAGGTAATTCCTGCCTGGGTAACAACTGCTCTCTTAGCATTATGGCCATTTCTAACATCTACCTCTTAAAGTCATCAAATTCCTCCCTAGATATGGCACCGGAATTGGTAGATGGAATATCAGCCATTTCAGATATGGAGTTTTGGGCCCTTTTAGACTGCGAACGGGTTTGAGGAGCAATCCTACAGAAACCAAGGTTCAAAGTTTAGTTGTGGGGAATAAAAATGCGGATGCATACTAAAGCTGTAACTTCTGTATTTTGGGGTTTTTTAATCTTTCCCTGTAAAACAGAAAGTTAGTAGTCCTCTAATGCAATGACAGATGATAAACATGGCTTTATTAAGCTCCTCAGTCGTTCCCTGCAAAAGATAGAGGTTAGTAATTTCTTCTTGACGAACAGGGAGGCATGAATGAGATCATGACATTTACGCGTGCAATGTAAAAAGGCATGAAGAAACTTTTCCTGCGTAGGGTTAATCTGAGGCTGACCTATCCTAGGGTTACTCTCACGGGCTTTTCGGCATGAAGGTCCCCAAATCTTCGCAATCTACTCGTCTGAGCCCTTTCGATTGGAGCGGATTTGGGTGGTGCGTTTCCTGAGCCATCTCCGGGGAGCAGCCCCTTCGAGTCCAGTAATAAGCAACCGACAGGTTCGCCTCAGGAGGAGGTACTCTCTCAACATACATTCACATTCATCGTCCTCACCGTATGCAAATGATTACTCAAAAGAAAAGCAATTCCATTCGATCATTCATTCATTGGGCAAAAACACACATTTACACAACAAAAATAAGAATCAAAATATCGCACGCACACACATTTCATGAATTTTAAAAGGATAGGATAGCATCAAGACCTGAACGCAGCTTAAGCCCTCTAATGTCCCCAGCAGAGTCGCCAGCTGTCGACGCCGGGTTTCTCGCTTCGTGGGTCCTTTTAGTCTTTTCCAATTTTAGCCTCTTGATTAAATGATTTTTTGGAAAAGGTCGGCATTAATGTCGACGGGGTTTTGAAAGATCGTTTTTTATGATGAGCCAATTAACCAGAGTCGCCAGTTGGTATATTTGAAATGGATGTACCAACTCATCCGAGTTTTCATTTTTTATAAATCGCTGGCTCATATGTGACTCCGAATTAATTGGTCTGCGAACCGAGATTCATAGAGTTCGGGGGCTTGCTTAAGTGAGGGGAAGGTGTTAGGCACCCCTCGACTTCCGTGAAATACGGTTACCGCAATCTTGATGTTGTCCTATCTTTTAATTCATGAAATGTGTATATGTGCAGGTGTGTGTGTGTGTGTGTGTGCTTATGCGAATGTTGTGGTGAGTTTGTATGAAAGAATCATTTGGATTTTTGGGAAAGTCGTAATTTAATTTGGGAATGCTTCGGAATGTCTTTTCGGCATATACGAGAAAGCTTTATGAAAGAGGATTGATTTAAATTGTCAAAATTAGGAGATTTTCATTAGGTGACGTTTTGGCAAAAAGAGGATTTTATTAAGCCTTAGCAAAAAATAGGAATCGAGATTTATACGTTGCTTTCATAAATGATGGGCAATTTCTAGGATCTCTTTCGCCCTATACCTCAAGGTGTAATAAACCCTTTAATTTCTTTTATAAAACCCATTTTTAGGCCATTTGAAAATAACCTCTTTTTAGCTTCCACGTAGAATAGGAATCAACTTTCATTAACATTTCCAATTTTTAGCCTCGTGATGCTAATATCCTACTTTGATTGATTTTAGAAAAGATCTTTATCGTTTAATCTTTTGAAACCATTTTGGTGTCACGAAATATAATCAAGCATAAACACGCGTCGGGGCTATTCACGGGCATGTAAGCCATCAAAATATCCCCAAACGCCAATAATCACATATTCCACTAATACGGGGCCTTAAACCCGATTCTCGCCTTGGCGTCGTTTTAAGTCCCGATGGTTACATGTTACAAAACGAGCACCTTGAATCTATTACATACATCAAAACGTCCATCATCGGATTTGAACCACGGGGTCGCATTCCTAGGCTCACACGAGATTACGACATGCCCACAAAATGAATACTACATAACTAACCAACCCGGATTTATCTAATACACCATGATATCCGAAAATGACAATCTAAATAAATTACACCCAATAAATTATCACAAACAAGCTGGAAATTTCATCAATTGGATATCCTCGGGTTATTAGGAAGAATTTTGTTCCGATGGAACCCTCACCAATAATCCCTAATCTATGATTGTTCAACAAGATCCATGAAAGTTATATCTAACTTACCCAATCAATATGACATGAATTACTAGAACAAATAGAAATTTTTACCTTGCAATTGATCTCAAATGGGTGTGAACTTGTGTATTTGAATAGGATGAAGAGTGTATTTGATACAATCAAAAATCAAAAGAATTAAATTCTCTCTTTTTTCTCTCTTTTCTTCCTATTTGATTGCAATTTTTTTGCTCTTTTTCTCTCTATTTCCGTGCTTCTTCTTGTTGCTGGAATTCTTCTCCTTCCAAAACCTTCAACTTCTTCCTCTCTCCCTGTATGCTGATCGAAAATGAGCTGAAATAGGCTGGCTGGCCGCCTGCCTTCCACTCACCCCGATTTCGAGTTCCGTGTTTCGGAATCCGTGTTTTCAAAAGGCGCACTATTTGGCCGCAGATCAATCCGCGGCTGGACGGTTTGACTTTCTCGTTTGCCGTGCCACGCCTCGATTTTCGTGCCGTAACTTTGGTTTTCGCTGACAGGCTCGTATTCGGCAGTCCGGGAATTTCCTGGAGACGTGCCACCTCAGTCGGGGACGTCTTCTCTGGATGGCCTTATTGTCACGTCAGCTTTAGTCGCCAAACATTGCGGTGGCGTCGGGCGCTCGTACTTGTGCCCCCTCCTTCGCTCCCGCAAGCCGGTTCAATTGACGATTTTGCCCTCCTGTCATGGTTAGTACAGGGAACGCAAAATTTGGGTGTCTACACACAATTATTAATTAAACGAAAGAGATGGAGAATAAGAATTATACCCTTGTAGAATTCTAGCTTCCTCAGGTACAAGTTCACCTCCAATTCCTTCGCGCTCTCCTTGAATTCCACCGATTAAATTCCTTCCTTTGATCAACGTTAGCCACCCAAGTGTTTGGCCTCTAGAGGTGATCCACCAAGGAATAATACTTGTTCAAGAAGATGGGTGATGGCAAAATCCTAGTTTCTATCTCTATAGAAATTGTAAGTACTCTCCATAATTCTTATGCAAGAGTGTGTAACCCTAATCTATGATAAGACTTCTCTTATTTATAGATGTAGGAAAACCCTTCCCTAAACTATTTAGGATTAGGGTTTATATTTTAACTAAATTCCTTTAATTAAACTAAACTCCTAATCCAATTAGGAATTCATGTGAGAGTACTTCTATTAATTAATTTCCAATCCCTATTAGGAATTAAATAATAGTAATAGTAATAATAATAATAAGACTCCTCTTATTAATTTATATTTAATATTTCTAAAATATTAAATAATAAATATTAAGCTATTTAATTTATTCTATCTCCATAGACTAAATTAAATACACTTAACTTATTATTACAATTATGTCATTTACTTCTTAAATAAATATTTTCCTTTTGCGGTGTGACCATTTAGGTTCTCCATATTAAACCGGTTGTGAATAAATAGATTAGAACAATTCTAATCTTATTTAAATAAATAAATTAAACTATTTAATTCATTTAAATAAATAATATTTATTCTACAATAAGGGTAAGCCCCCTTAGCGATCAACGACTTTCCAGATAATATAGATTTCAACATTAATCATAAAAGAACCTTTCAGTGCATAGTTACCGTACAATTCAATCCTTCTACCATACAATGTCCCAATTAAATATAAGACATGGAATTACTGTTAAGTCTTATTTTATTTAATTATATGTATTTCGATTCTCAAATGCACAACTCTAAATGATGCAAATTAGAAACTCTTTTCTAATTTCATTCTGCCTTGGCCAAGGACTACTGAGTTATCATTTATCGAATCACATAGGACATTCACATCTTTTACTAGACGTGGTAGATTCTTTGTTGATCATTCACCTATCTCCATGTACAACTTATTATACCCAATCATACCCTTTGTTATACCCTAAAGGTCTTAAGGGACATGTCAAAGTATAACTCATCATACACAAGATACTATGATGATCTCAAGTCCAAGGATCACTTGTACTACTATCACTAGAGGAATTCCTATTGACAAGCGAGTAAAACTCCATTAGGTATTCCTTAGCGAGCCACGTTCAGTGAACTTATTCTCCAATAAGCACCTACATACTTGCTTTAGTGTCTCCACACAAATGATTATGAAATCAATCATCCTCTTCTCAAGAGCAAACAACGTATGTACTAATCTATCCGGATTCACTAATCCCCTTTTTAGTAATCTAACGATTAGGAACGATTTTAGTTTGTGAGCTATCTAGAATTTAGATCTCATTAGCATGATCACCATCATGATTCTAAAAGCATTGCTCAAAACTATGGGTTTATCACATTTAATATAACAGCACTATGTAGATAATATAAAATGCCTTTTAAGAAAATCAATTCTTTTATTAATAACCGAATAAGATTACAAAGTATATGCTACATCATATCAAATATGATTGGCTTGTGTGCATACTACTTTCAATTGTGTCGTGTCAATTATTGAATTAATAATATAAAATATTGTGCAGATGTTACTGTAACAATTATTGAGATAGAATACTATGCAATTGCTACTGTAACAATTATTGAATCAATAATATGAAATACTATGCAATACCGTGTGCTATTGTGGAATACCGCGTGCTACTGTGTAACACCGCGTGTTACTGTACTTTTATCACCGGGTATTTTAACAGTTAAAGGTAATAGTACCGTTGACAATTTTTATTAAATGTGATAGTACCGTTGACAATTTTTATTAAAAAAAATTATTTCTATCGTTTTCGGTATCCAACAATTAGTCATGTGGGGCCCACTAATGATTGGTTATTTTGGCGCCCTCGTACTTTACCGAATATAATATTTTTCGATAGAACGAATATTCCCCGACATACTTTATAATACAATTTGCACATCTCACCCGTAACTTTATCATTTTATCAATTTAATACCTTACTGTTTAGAATAATAATTATAACAAAAAATTCTCTTTATCAAAATTTGGGGTCTTACAGTTAGGGTTCGTGATGAATGGGGAGTTAAGTCAAGATTTGATCTTGCAGTCACTCCCAGATACCTTCTCATAATTTGTTGTGAATTTTCACATGAATAAGTTGGACGTCGGCTTGCCTGAGTTACTTAACATGCTGAAAACTGCTGAAGGTCACTTCCCATCCAAGAAGGACCAAGTCTTATTGGTGGATGTTTCTTCCAAGAAAAGGAAGAGGCCCAAGGTATATTCTTTAAAGAAGAAAAAGAAGAAGGCTAAGGGCAAGGCGAAGGTAAAGGATAATAAGAAAGTTGATCCAGATAGAAAAGGAATGTGTTTCCATTGAAATAAGTCGTGGAAGAGGAACTGCGAGAAGTATCTTGCGAAACAAATGCAAAAGAAGCTTCGACTTCCGATCAAGGTTTGTTCATGTTTAAAATTAATTTTTCTGAAAGTCAAAATTCTACTTGGGTACTAGATACCGGCTATGGTTCTCACATATATAACAATATGCAGGGATTAAGCAGAAGTAGAATGTTGAACAAGGATGAAGTCGTCCTACGAGTGGGAAATGGAGCAAAAGTTGTTGTATTAGTTGTAGGAACTTATTGTTTAGCACTGCCTACGGGCAAGTCCATTAGTTTAAATAATTGTTATTATGCTCCAACACTTATAAGAAACATTATTTCTATTTATGTATTGGATATGGATGGTTTTGATATTATAATAAAGAACAACAGTTGTTCTATTTATAATAAAAATGTTCTATATAGTGTTGACAATTTACTGATGGACTTTATATACTTGACTTGTATGAAAATATACTTTAAATTGAACAAACTAAGAAAAGGAAAAGAGATAGTGTTAATTATACCTTTATGTAGCACTGTAGACTCGGTCATATTAATGAAACAAGATTAGCCAAGTTGCACAAAGATGGGCTTTTAGAGCTATCTGATTACGAATCATATCCAACTTGTGAATCTTGTCTTACGGGTAAGATGACCAAATCTCCTTTTACTGGAAAAGGAGAAAGAGTTAAAGAGTTGTTAGCGTTGGTACACACAGACGTATGTGGACCTATGACAACGACTGCACGAGGAGGGTATTCTTATTTTATTACTTTCACTGATGATCATTCAAGATTTGGATATGTGTATTTGATGAAAAACAAATCTGAATCGTCTAAAAAGTTTAAAGAATTCAGAAGTGAAGTAGAGAAGTAAACTAGCAAAAGTATTAAGATTCTTCGATTGGATCGAGGAGGGAAATATTTAAGCAATAAGTTTCTCAGTTGTCTCAAAGAAAATGGTATAATCTCACAATGGACTCCACCAGGGACGCCATATTTGAATGGTGTATCTGAAAGGAGACATCGAACATTGTTGGACATGTTTCATTCCATGATGAGTTTTACCGACCTTCCAGTATCTTTCTGGGGTTATGCCCTAGAATTGGCTGCATACCTACTTAACAAGGTACCTACCAATCCGTCCCAAAGACTCCATATGAGTTATGGACAGGGAGGAAACCAAATCTTAAACATGTTAAGACTTGGGGTTGTCCAGCTTATGTCAAAAAGTTTGAGAATGATAAGCTACAGACTAGATCCGACAAGTGTAGATTCGTGGAATACCCCAAAGAAACATCAGGATATTATTTCTATCATCCTACTGATCAAAAGGTGTTTGCTGCGAAACATATTGCCTTCTTAGAAAAGGAGTTTATCCTTAAAAGGGTCAGTGGGAGTAAGATATATCTTGAAGAAGTTCAAGAACCACAAAATACTACATATCAAAGTCAGGTACCTGACTAAGTGGAAGAACCTACTGTACCATAACCTATTCGTAAATCTGGAAGAGTACCGAAGATACCCGAAAGGTATGGATTCATCATAAAGGATGATGATAAGGTACGCATTATAGATGATGATGATACATTGACTTACGAAAAAGCTATGAGTAGTAAAGACTCAGAGAAATGGCTAGAAGCCATGAAATCCGAGATAAACTCCATGTATGAAAACCAAGTATGGACTTTGGTTTCACCACCTGAGGGCATAAAACCTATTGGGTGCAAATGGGTCTTTAAAAGAAAGATTGGAGTGGACGACAAAGTAGAGACCTATAAGGCCCGACTAGTTGTAAAAGGTTTCAAACAAAAGGTGTTGACTATGATGAAACCTTCTCACCAGTAGCTATGCTCAAGTCCATTAGGATTTTGCTTGCAATTGTAGCTTATTATGACTACAAAATCTAGCAAATGGACGTGAAAATGGCCTTCCCCAATGGGATACTTGATGAGGATGTATATATGATACAGCTAGAGGGTTTTATTTCAATGGTTGGAACAAATCAAGTTTATAAGCTACAACGATCCATTTATAAATTGAAACAAGTTTCTCGAAGGTGGAACATCCGTTTTGATGAGATAATCAAAGAGTTTGATTTTATCAAAAATGACGATGAACCTTTGGGTACAAGAAGGTTAGTGGGAACGTTGTTTCATTCCTAGTATTATATATTGACGATATATTACTGATAGGGAATGATGTTCCTATGCTACAGTAGATCAAAATTTGGTTATCTAAATATTTCTCCATGAAGGACTTGGGTGAAACATCCTATAATTTGGGGATAAAGATCTCTAGAGATAAATCTAAAAGGATGCTTTCTTGTCCCAAGGAACGTACATTGACTCGATGCTAAAGAAGTTTAGCATGGAAGATTCCAAGAGAAGACTCATATCGATGAGCCATGGAATACATCTCTCCAAGAAACAGGCCCCAAAGACACTAGAGGAGAGAGACCGTATGAGTAAGATTTTTTATGCTTCAGCAATAGGATCTATCATATAGGTATGATATGTACTAGAACAGATGTTGCTCATGCACTTAGTGTAATAAGCAGATATCAGTCGAAACTAGGAGAAGAACACTAGAAGGCAGTGAAAAACATCCTAAAGTACTTAAGAAGAACTAAGGATGTATTTCTTGTCTACAGTGGGACTGAATTTAAACTATAAGGCTATACAGACTCATGTTTTCAAACGGACCAAGATGACAGTAAATCCGTTTTAGGGTATGTGTTTACCTTAAACGGTGGCGCAGTGAGTTAGAAAAGTTCCAAGCAACAAACAGTTGTTGATTCAGTGACAGAGGCAGAGTACATAGCTGCAAGTGAAGTTGCAAAGGAAGCTATTTGGATGAAGAAGTTCATAACTGAACTTGGAGTGGTTCCTAGCATTAGAGGAGTCATACCTTTATTCTGTGACAACACTGGAGTTGTTGCGCAGGCTAAAGAACCCAGGTCTCATCAGAAATCCAAACATGTGTTGTGGCAGTTTTATTTGATTAGAGAGATCACTGAAAGAGGAGGCATCACCCTGGAGCGTGTGGACTCTCAAGACAACATTGTAGATCCATTTACTAAAGCTTTAACCCAACAACAATTTGATCGTCACTTAGAGAAGATGGGTATTAGATACCATGGCGATTGGCTTTAGTGCAAGTGGGAGATTGAAAATAGTATGCACACAAGCCAATCATATTTGATATGATGCAGCATATACTTTGTAATCTTATTCATTTATTAATAAAAGTATTAATTTATTAAAGACATTTTACTTTATCTACATGGTGTTGTTATTTTATATGTGATAAACCCATGGTTTTGAGCAATGCTTTTAGAATCATGATGATGATCATGCTAATAAGATCTAAATTCTTAAAAAGCTTAAAACTAAAATCGTTCCTAATCGTTGGATTACTAAAAAGGGGATTAGTGAATCCAGATATTTTGGTACATACTTTGCTTGCTCTTAGAAAGAGGATGATTGATCTCATAATCATTTATGTGGAGACACTAAAGCAAGTCTGTAGGTGTTTATTGGAGAATAAGTTCACACAACGTGACTCGCTAAAGAATACCTAATGGAGTTTTACTTGTCTGTCAATAGGAATTCCTTTAGTGATAGTAGTGCAAGTGATCCTTGGACTTGAGATCATCATAGTATCTTGTGTATGATGAGTTCTACTTTGACATGTCCTTTAAAACCCTTAGGGTATATCAAAGGGTATGCTTGGGTATAATAAGTTGTACATGGAGATACGTGAATGATCAAAAAAGAATCTATTGCTTCTAGTAAAAGGAAAGAATGTCCTATGTGATTCGATAAATGACAACTCCGTAGTCCTTGGCCAAGGCAGAATGAAATTAGAAAGTAGTTTCTAATTTACATTATTTAGAGTTGTGCATTTGAGAATCAAAATACATATAATTAAATAAAATAAGACTTGACAGTAATTCAATGTCTTATATTTAATTGGGACATTGTTTGGAAGAAGAATCGAATTGTACGGTAACTATTCACTAAAAGGTTCTTTTGTGATTAATGTTGAAATCTATATTATCTGGAAAGTCGTTGATCGCTAAGAGGGCTTACCCTTATTGGAGAATAAATATTATTTATTTAAATAATTAAATAGTATGATTTATTTATTTAAATAAGATTAGAATTGTTCTGATTGATTTATTCACAACTGATTTAATATGGAGAACCTAAAGGGTCACACCGCAAAAGGAAAATATTTATTTAAGAAGTAAAGGGCATAATCGTAATAATAAGATAAGTATATTTAATTTAATCTATGGTGATAGAATAAATTAAATAACTTAATATTTATTATTTAATATTTTAAAAATATTAAATATAAATTAATAAGATGAGTCTTATTATTATTATTATTATTATTATTATTATTACTATTATTATTTAATTCCTAAAAGGGTTTGAGAATTAATTAATAAAAATACTCTCAGAAATTCCTAATTGGATTAGGAGTTTAATTAATTAAAAGAATTTAATTAAAATAAAAATCCTATTCCTAAATAGTTTAGGAGGGTTGTCTACATCTATAAATAAGAGGAGTCTTATTATAGATTGGGGTTACATACACTTCCATAAGATTTGGGAGAGTACTTACAATTTCTATAGAGATAGAAACTAGGGTTTTGCCAACACCCAACTTTTTGAATACATATTATTCCTTGGTGGATCCCCTTTAGAGGTCAAACATTTGGTTGGCTAAGTTGATCAAAGGAAGGAATCTAACCGGTGAATTTAAGGAGACGCGAAGGATTTGGAGTTGAACTCGTACCTGAGGAAGCACGGTTCTACGAGGGTATGATTCTTATTCTCTATCTGTGACAACCCGGATTTTCAAAGAATTATTAAATAAGAATTTGGCGAATAGAATTCTTATTATGTGACGTTTTGAGTTTTGAGTATGTGTATATATGTGATATATGTATTGTGAAATATGTGATTTGATGTGAAGAGAATTATATGTTCGTGTATTTGGGAAAAGAGGTTTAATAGTTAATTAAACTATTGAATTAAGTGAAGGCAATTGCTACGAAAAAGATATTTACTGAATATTAGAAAGTTGAGAATTATATTATGAAATAATGTAATTGTTATGTTTTGTGAACAATGGAAATTATTGTGAATTAAATTTCATAATAATGTGAGTGATTTATTTAATTAAAATAAGAAATTAATGAGAATATAATTATTTTAATAAAATGAGAGTGTAATGTGTTGCATATAAAATGTAACATGTTAATGTAGTATGATTGTGAATTTCATAGATTAAAATGTTTATCGAATAAACATTTGATGGAAATTATTGTAGAATAATTTAATTAAGCATTTTAGTGCGTATTTTATTACGCGAGTAATATTCTAATTTAATTTAATGATTAAATTAGAGGAATAATAATTTATTAAATGAAATTATAATTATAATTGTCTAATTTGAGATTATAAATTTTGTTAATAAGTTTAATTAGACTTATTAATATAATAAGTTTAATTAAATTAAAGTGTGACAATATATATCTTATAATAAAAAAATTATTAAAATAAGCTAAAGTTGGTTTTATGGAGTCTAGCCAAACATGGCCTTGTGACTCTTTGGCTTTCTAACTGCTGAAAACCTCCAGCAACAAGTCACGTTCTTTTCACCAGTGTTCTTGGTAAGCCAAAAACACAGAGAAGAGGAAGAGAGAAAATTGAGAGAATTCTTAAGAAATTGAGAGGAGATTTGAGAGAAATCAAAGAAGAAGAAGAAGGAATCAAGCAAATTTCTAGCCATCTAGCTAATTAAAAGTAAGTTTTCTAAGTTTCTAAGTTCTTAGTTTGTGTTCTAAGTAGTCTGTATAAAATCAATTTGATTGTGTAATGGATATATATGTTGTTGGGTTGTAATAATCTGATTATATGTTATATATGAGCGATTTTGAGTAATCAAATCCATGTGAACATGCTAAACAAGAAGAAATTGAGTTTTGGTTGCTATATGTATGTTATAGCTTACTTTGGAGTCAAAATTGATGTTTAATTTGAATAGTAACCTGTAAATTCACGGTGGATTGTTGTTATGCGTTAAAAAACGAAAACAATGGAAGTTAAACGGACCAATTTGGTTCAGAAACGAATTCATGAGAATTTGATTCGCTAAATGTGTTGAAATATGAAAAACTAGCATGAACTTTGATTTTAGGCCTCTAAATTGGTTGTTGAAGCTTTGGGTATTGTTAGAATTGTTTTAAACGTGTTGGGATTTGGTTATTCTATGTATATATCATATGTGATTGCTTAATTTAGTGATTTGGATGAGGAAATTTCGTGTTTTTAGGTTGGAAATTCTGCAGTTCGCGAACTGCAGAATCTGGAATCCAGGGAGCTAGCCCCGGCGAGCTCAATAGGCCATTTTCCCCGCCCCGGCGAGAGTTTTGTGAAGAAATTTCTCGCCCCGGCGAGAGTTTCGTGTTGTAATTTTCTCGCCCCTGCGGGAATTGTAGAAATGGAAATTTTTCTTGTTTTTAATTCTTTTCTTTTTGGTTATGCTATGTTACCCTAAACAAGATTTACTTATAAACATTATACATCTAATATAAAGCAAAGTTCAAGACTTTAACCAAAGGTTAAGTGTCGATTAAAGTGGTACGTATTAAATAACGGATTATGAAATGTTAAGTAGAATTAATTCTAAGTGTTGCTATGTGGCTAATAAATGATGTACATGATTATATATATCGTGTAGGATACATGAAGTACAGATAAATATAAGCTGGTAATCTACAAACCAGGCAAGTCTTTCAATTCCTATTTGTTATGTGAACTAAATGATTGATTGTTTAAAATCTATGATATAAAAGCATGATGAATTCTATATGTTGTATGTACGAAACGACAAAGTCAATTTATGACTATGTTCGTTGAGTTAGAACGTTGATTAAGCTATGGAACTCAATTATTACTTGGTAACTGATGTACAGCATGTATGGTAGGCTAGAATTATAATGTTTATGATTGTATAAACTGAGCATGTCGTTTATGTGCTATGTGGTGCATGAAAACTGTTAGATCTTGCTGAGCTGTCGAGCTCATTCTTGCAAATAACCACTTTTGCAGGTTAAAGATTCAAGGTAACGTTATGTGCTGCTTGAATGGCATGGTTCAGATGTTATGCAAGAAGATTAATTGTTTTAGCTTAATTTATAATTTTGAACCATGATTAAGGTTTTGGATGATGTATTAGATGATGTAATAAGTGTAACAAATGTAGAGTAGTTAAATTTGCAATGAGTTGTAATTTAATTTTATCCGTTGTATAAAGGGTATGGAATCTAGAAGTTTTATTTTTATTATAACTCTGATGAAGCGAATCATTAAGTAAATATGATTCTAGATTATGTAAATGTTTAAAGGTTATGATTCAGGGAAAGCAAAGAAAGAAAACTGAAAAGTCTAAAATTATTCCGCATTTTTATGATTATGTCATCGACTGGTGATACATTAGCAGAAGTTTGATGTATTGTTAACGACTAAAGTGAAGAGTTGGTTTGTTCAGAATTTGGGGTCGTTACACTATCTCTTTCGTATAATTGATAATTGCGCATAAAGATTGATCCTAGTTATGGTTTGTAAAAATTTTAAATTCTGATTTTACCGTGCTTCCGCTATTTATATGCAATTTGATTGTATATTCATGGATTTTACAAACCAACACTCTTAACATATTTTATATAGTCACATAGCACTTATGTTAAAAAATTTATTTCAGATGAATTTCCAGAATTCCCCACTTACAGTCGAAATGAGTTTCACTATCTTTTTTATGGTCATAATCCTAAGGTTTTTCCTCCTTCCTGAGGTTTATAACCTATCAGCTCTGATACAAACCTGTGACGCCTCCAATTCTAGGTCACCTTAACCTTGGGTTTGGTGCTCACGATACTAAACATACATACCCATATATTCATACATTAAATTAAAACTGTTAGGTTTGTATATTACGCGAGCATGCAATCAAATTACATAAATAGAGCGGAAGCGCGATAAAATCGAATTTTAAAATTTTTATACAAACCATCACCATAATATTTCCTTGTACTTAATTATGAATTAAATGAAAGAGATAGAGAATCAGAATTATACCCGCGTAGAATCAAGCTTCCTCAGGTACAAGTTCAACTCCAAAAATCCTTCATGTTCTCCTTGAATTCAATGGTGAGATTCCTTCCTTTGATCAACGTTAGCCACCCAAGTGTTTGGCCTCTAGAGGTGATCCACCAAGGAAAAATACGTACTCAAGAAGAAAGGTGTTGGCAAAACCCTAGTTTCTATCTCTATAGAAATTGTAAGTACTCTCCCAAATCTTATGGAAGTGTGTGTAACCCCAATTCATAATAAGATTACTCTTATTTATAGATATAGGGAACCCTCCTAAAGTATTTAGGATTAGGTTTTTATTCTAATTAAATTCCTTTAATTAATTAAACTCTTAATCCAATTAAAAATTTATGACAGTACTTTTATTAATTAATTCTCAAACCCTTTTAAAAATTAAATAATAATAATAGTAATAATAATAATAAGACTCCTTTTATTAATTAACATTTAATATTTTCAAAATATTAAATAATAAATGTTAAGCTATTTAATTTATTCTATCACCATAGATTAAATTAAATACACTTAACTTATTATTATAATTATGCCATTTACTTCTTAAATAAATATTTTTTTTTGCGGTGTGACCCTTTAGGTTCCCCATATTAAACCAGTTGTGAATAAATCAATTAGAACAATTCTAATCTTATTTAAATAAATAAATTAAACTATTTAATTTATTTAAATAAATAATATTTCTTCTACAATAAGGGTAAGCCCCCTTAGCGATCAACGACTTTCCAGATAATATAGATTTCAACATTAATCACAGAAGAACCTTTCACTGAATAGTTATCGTACAATTCAATCCTTCTACCATACAATGTCCCAATTAAATATAAGACATAAAATTACTGTCAAGTCTTATTTTATTTAATTATATGTATTTCGATTCTCAAATGTACAACTCTAAATAATGCAAATTAGAAACTACTTTCTAATTTCATTCTGCCTTGGCCAAGGACTACTGAGTTGTTATTTATCAAATCACATAGGACATTCTCATCTTTTACTAGATGTGGTAAATTCTTTATTGACCATTCACCTATCTCCATGTACAACATATTATACTCAAGCATACCCTTTGATATACCCTAAAGGTCTTAAGGGACATGTCAAAGTATAACTCATCATACACAAGATATTATGATGATCTCAAGTCCAATGATCACTTGTACTACTATCACTAGAGGAATTCCTATTGACAGGCAAGTAAAACTCCATTAGGTATTCCTTTAGCGAGTCACGTTCAATGAACTTATTCTCCAATAAGCACTTACATACTTGCTTTAGTGTCTTCACACAAATGATTATGAGATCAATCATCCTCTTCTTAAGAGCAAGCAAAGTATGTACCAATCTATCCGAATTCACTATTCCCCTTTTAGTAATCCAACGATTGGGAAAGATTTTAGTTTTAAGCTTTCTAAGAATTTAGATCTCATTAGCATGATCATCATCATGATTCTAAAAGCATTGCTCAAAACTATGGGTTTATCACTTATAAAATAACAGCACCATGTAGATAAAATAAAATGTCTTTAATAAATCAATTCTTTTATTAATAAACGAATAAGATTACAAAGTATATGCTACACCATATCAAATATGATTGGCTTGTGTGCATACTACTTTCAAAAACTTGTCTGAAGTTACATTATACTTATACAAAAACTAGCTTCTAATCCCAGGTTCTTAAACCTTTACATCATTCAAACAAATTAATAACATTAATAATAATATTAAAGTCTCTATTACATCACTTTAGTAAATCAAATAAGCACATCTGCTTAATAATATTAATTTGTGGCCTTGTCTTTTCCTTTATCCATACCGGAACCTCCGGCCTTCTCAGGTTTAACTGAAAATGTTATATTTAACGCAAGGGTGAGCAAATTATTGCTCAGCAAGTATAAAACAGCTTAACATAGCATAATTTGAATAATTTTCAGCAATAGTATAACAATTGAGAAGAATCTAGAACCGAACTGTTTTATATGTATTTTGATTTGAAAACCATACTTTGCATGTTGGACGGTCAAATGACTAATGAACTCTTTACTAGAATTGACAGTACTTGAAACCACAATCCATGGATATAAACAGATATAAAAACTGAAAATATATTAGACTTGTACTTTAGGGGAACAGCCTAAGGTACCCTATATTATGCACAACATAACAGTCTATATGACATTATTCGTGCCCACTGGAATCATAATGTCCGATCTCATTTGCCCCTATAAAAGGGTTGTTCGTTCACAACATTAACATGGGAATCTGCACCACAACAATATGGTTTGGAGTACATCTTATGAAATATATAATAATTTAGAATATCATTATATCTTAACATTTGTCTAGCCGAAACAATGGCATTGACATACTTTAAACAGTTCCTTGCATATACGAACTTTAAGACTTGCAGTTCAATAATTTAACAATAAACTTTGAAAATAAGTTTTAGTTCGAGTACTTGCCTTTCGTGTCGCTTAATTCTTAACTGTTATACCTTGTCACTGGATAGCCTACATGTATATAATGTTGGCTCACTTAGTTACTTCATCACACAACAATTAACATTCCCTCGATATCTCATGTTATATACTAGTTTACATACTAGCATGCTAACCATTCGCTTTTACGATTAACATGTACCACATTGGTTAAGTTATTGCTATTTAGGCTACCAACCTACACTTAACACATACTTTTCATATATTAACCTTATGCAATAGTTTTAATATACGAATACACAGAATCATGTACGAGCATATATAGCACATAATTACATACTTAGTTCCTACACTTTCCCAAGTTCACATATTTTGATGTAGACATAGCGTGACATAATTTCTTGAATATTTTATACTATAAGTAACAACATAAGTCAAACCATGTCTTTTTCCATGGTCAAATCCCATTTTCCAGCCCAGCTCAAAAGTGCAGAAAATATGATTTTTCTAGGGTACTTTGGAGATTTTTATAATTTTCTACATTGATCCAATAACTTTCAAACTTGGACAGGGATCCAGACCATACTACAGAGTATTTAATCCATCATTTATTTTTTTGAAAATATCAAGTTAAAGCCTTCAAGTTAGAGGCTCAAAGTGCACTGTTGAAGCTGCTACAACTGTTGCAGTGCAGCAGTTTTAGTGGATTTCCAAGCCTACTTTGGGAATTTTTAGGAATTTTTATATTAAGTCATTTGCTTCCAGGTCTAAACAAACTTTTAGACCATATGACATAGTATTTTATTCCATAGTTAGTCAACTGAAACAACATCTTAAGACTCTCCAAAATAGTGGCTCAAAAAGTGGGTTTAACACATTCACTCTGCTGTAGAATCTGCAGCAAAGCTGATTTTCTGGCCTACTTTGATGATTTTTTTGAATTTCTGGGTTAACCTGTTTGATTTCAAGTTTGGGCAAGCATTTAGACCACATAACATAGTATTTTTCCCCATAGTTGGTTGCTTGAAAACAACCATCTAAGACCTTTAAAACTGAGGCTCAAAAAGAGGGTTCAGCATATTCACTCTGCTGCAGAATCTGCTGCAGAAGTGAATTTCTAGGGCACTTTGGTGATTTTTAGGAATTTTTTGTGTTAGGCTTTTGACTTCCAAATCTGGACATACATTTAAACCATATGCAAAGGTATTTTTCTCCATGGTTGGTCAACCGAGCAAGCAAGTTTAAGCTTTCTCAAAACAGGGCTCAATCTGGCTTGTTTAATATTGGCCCAGATTGGCCTTGTTTTCCCACCTAGGCAACAAGGTTATCAACCAGCTCAACCTCAATATCAACCTAGACAAACAGCTCCTACAAACGCTGGAACATCTATGGAGGACATGTTCAAAGCATTCATGAGTCAGACACAATAATTCATGAATCAAACACAGCAGTTTCATCAGGAGACAAAAACCTCTATTCAAGATTTGAGAAATCAAATGGGGCAGCTTACCACCATAGTAGGAAGATTGGAATCACAAGGCTCGGGAAAGTTACCTTTGCAGACAGTTGTCAATCTGATAGAGAGTGCAAGTGCCATAACTTTGAGGAGTAGAAAGCAGTTGGATACACCAAAAACTACTGTAGCACTTGAGGAGGATAAAGCTAAGGAGGAAGCAGAAACATCAAAGCTAATACATAACCCTCCTATTTAGCTTAAGATTAATCCTTTACCATTTCCCCCTAGGAATCCCATAAATTCAAAGAAGGATGAGCAAGAGAAGGAGATTCTGGAAATTTTCAGGAAGGTAGAGGTGAATAATCCTTTACTTGATGCAATCAAGCAAGTGCCAATGTATGTAAGGTTTTTAAAAGAATTGTGCACTAACAAAAGAAAATTAAAAGATGATGAAAGAGTCATTGTTGGTGAGAATGTATTAGCAGTTCTTCAAAGAAACATTCCCCCTAAATGTAAAGATTCAAGCATGCTCACAATTCCATGTAGAATAGGTAATACCAGGTTTGAAAAAACTATGCTAGATTTAGGAGCGTTAATTAATGTTATGCCATTATCTGTTTATGCTTCTTTAAATTTAGGCCCTTTGAAACAAACTGGTGCTATTAGTCAATTGGCTTATCGTACTAACACTTACCCCCAAGGGGTGATTGAAGATGTCTTGGTGCAGGTGAATGAACTAATTGTCGACGCCGGGAGAAATCACTTCCGTGGTGATTATTACCCTTTCCTATTTTTAGCCTTTTATTAGATGATTTTTGGAAAAGGTCGGCACTAATGTCGACGGGGTTTTGAAAGATCATTTTTTATGATGAGCCAATTGACCAGAGTCGCCAGTTGGTATATTTGAAATGGATGTACCAACTCATCCGAGTTTCGTTTTCATAAATCGCGGGCTCATATGTGACTCCGAATTAATTGGTCTGCAAACTGAGATTCATAGAGTTCGGGGGCTTGCTTAAGCGAGGGGAAGGTGTTAGGCACCCCCCGACTTCCGTGAAACACGGTTACCGCAACCTTGATGCTTTTCCTATCCTTTTAATTCTTTAAAATGTGTGTGTGCGCGCGTGTGTGCTTACGTGAATGTTGTGGTGAGTTTGCATAAAAAAAGCCATTTGGATCTTTTATGAAAAGGTCCTGTTTTAATTTGAGAATGCTTTAGAATGTCTTTTGGCCTATACGAGAAAACGTTTTTATTTTTATGAGAAAGGTTTGATTTTAGTTGTCAAAAGCTGTGAGATTTTCATTAGGTGTCGTTTTGGCAAAAGAGTTTTTAAACCTTCGTCAAAATAGGAATCGAGACCTATACGTTGCTTTCATAAATAAAATAACGGGCAACTTCTAGGATCTCTTTAACCCTATGCACAAAGATTTAATAAAATATTATTTATCTTGTATAAAACCATTTTTGTGATGTTTTGAAAACGACTTTCTTTAGCCTTCTCGTTTAAATATGAATCGACATTCATTAGCACTTCCAATTTTAAGCCTCGTGGTGCTAATAACCTAATTTGATTGATTTTATGAAAATCTTCATCATTTAGCTTTGAAATCAATTTTTTGTGTCGCGAATCAAATGAAGCATCAAAATGCGTTGAGGCTATTCATGGGCATGTAAGCCATCAAAATAACCCCGAACGCTCACAACCACATGTTTCACTATTACGGGGCCTTAAACCCGATTTTCAACTTGATACCGTTTTAAGGCCCGATAATTACAACTTATAATAAAGGGTACATCGCCCTTAATACATACACCCAAAAATATCAATCATCGTATTTAGACCACGGGGTCGCACTCCTAGGCTCACATCCGAATTTTCTACACACCCACAAAATGGATAATACACAAATGAACAACGTCGGGTTGCCCAACACACCACAATATCCTACAATAGCAATTTAAATACCTCACGCAATATACATTACATAATGAGCTAAAAATCACCAAATGGATATCATCGGGCCATTAGGAAGAATTTTGTTCCGTTGGAACCCTCACTAATAGTCCCTAATCCATGGATCCTCAATAATATACAAGAAAACTATATTTAATGTAGCCCGAATGACAAAAGGTTCAACAAAATGATATAACAAAAATGCTATAAAAAGGGTTTTTTTTACCTTGCAAATGACACCACGATGCGTATAAACTCGTATATTGAATAGAGTAGAAAATGTATGTGATACAATCTAACAAAAGGGATATAAATCCTCACTTTTTTTCCTCTCTTTTCTCTCTTTTCTCTCTTTTCCCGCTCCTGCTTTGCTGCTATTTCTTCCTCTTTTTTTCTTTCTTCAACTCATGTATGCAAATGAAGAGCTGCGCTGATAAAGACCGCCAGAGGCAGCCGCAGATTGATCTGCGGCTGGCCTCGGTTTCTCCGCGCCCACCGTGACCTTCAGCCCGCCGCGCACTTCAATTTTATTTTAATCATTGGCCGCAGATCAATCCACGGCTAGCTGGGCTGATTTTCTCAATTTTTGTACCGCACCTCGATTCTCGTGTCGTATTGTTGGTTTTCACTGAGAGGCTTGTATTTTGCAGTCTGGGAAACGTGCCATATCATTCTGCTTTGATCGTTGTCGTGTCGGCTTTGATCGTACGTCGTTGCGGTGGCTCTGAGTGTTCGTACTTATGTCCACCTTCCGTTCTCGTAGGCTGGGTTAATTGACGATTTTGCCCTCCTGTCAGGGTTAGTATGCGAAGTGCAAAATTTGGGTGTCTACAGCTGCCCCTCTTTATCATGTTTATGAAATGTTGAATGAAATGAACATGATAAAGAATTAGACACCCGATGCATGAATGGCAGTACATACATTATGCAACACATATAACTTATGATGCAGCACAAGATGTAAGGCATGCAAAATTTCGTAAAGGCATCAATGCATCATGCAATCGTAAATTTATTGTGAGTATTGATCTCAACAGGACTCAGATGCACCGGGTCTCTAACAGGTCGTTGCTATAATCGTTATCGCAGATGTCGTGCTCCGTCTCGTAATCATCATCGTCTTGGAACCGTCGTCGCCTTATAACTGTCTGGTCTCGTATCCGATCAGTCGTCCCGTATATGTGGGGTCTAGTCTCCGATGGGTCGTCTCTCCTGTATCGGTTCTCGTCTCCGATTGGTCGACTCGCCTGTATCGGTTCTCGTCTACACCGGCTCTCGTTCCCGGTTGATCGTCTCGTCGGCACCGGGTCTCTTCTCCGGTTGATCATTTCGTCTGTACCGGGTCTCGTCTCCGGTTAATTGGTTCGTCGGCACCGGGTCTCATCTCCGGTTGGTCGAATTATCTGCACCGGGTCTCGTCTCCAGTTGGTTGATTCGTCATCACCAGGTCTCGTCTCCGGTTGGTCGAGTTGTCTTTATCGCTTATCGTCTCCGATTGGTCGACTTGTCTGCACCGGGTATCATCTCCGGTTGATTGATTCGTCGGCACCGGGTCTCGTCTCCGGTTGGTCGAGTTGTCTGCATCGGTTATCGTCTCCGATTGGTCAAATCGTCTGCACCGGGTATCGTCTCCGGTTGATTGATTCGTCGGCACCGGGTCTCGTCTCCGGTTGGTCGAGTTATCTGTAATCGGTTATCGTCTCCGATTGGTCAAATCGTCTGCATCGGGTATCATCTCCGGTTGATTGATTCGTCGGCATCGGGTCTCGTCTTCGGTTGGCCGAGTTGTCTGCACCAGGTCTCGTCTCCGGTTGGTTGATTCGTCGTCACCGGGTCTCGTCTCCGGTTGGTCGAGTTGTCTGTATCGGTTATCATCTCCGATTGGTCGACTCGTCTGCACCGGGTATCGTCTCCGGTTGATTGATTCGTCGTCACCGGGTCTCGTCTCCGATTGGCCAAGTTGTCTGCATCGGTTATCGTCTCTGATTGGTCGACTCGTAGATCCGGCCATCCCCGATGATTAGCAGACATTCTCGCCATGATCTTCTTGATATTCTTATTTGCAGCCTCCACTGCCCCATTCATCTTAGGACGGTAAATGACAGAATTGAGGTGTTTGATCTTAAACTGGTCACATAATTCCTTCATGAGGGCATTGTTTAAATTCTTGGCATTGTCGGAGACAAAGACCTCAGGTTGCCCGTATCGGCAAATGACATTATTCCTGATAAAACGGACGATGATTTCCTGAGTTACTTTGGGGAAAGAAGCTGCTTCTACCCATTTAGTGAAGTAATCGATCATGACAAAGATAAATCGGTGTCCGTTGCTTGCTTTGGGCTCTACTGGTCCGATTACATCCATACCCCACTCTGGTTTTAGCTTTCTTAGTTTCTGCTTGACAGGCTTGAAACCCTCCTTGATGGGAAACCGGTGTACCACAATATCGGTGGACAATCCGATCATGTCCTCATGAGACCAGGCAAAAACATCCTCATATTGGCTTAGCAACTAGGTTATTTCTGTTTTCTGGCTAGGGGTCAGGTCTGTCCCTATCTTGAGCTCTTTGGGTATGTCAGGGGTTCCGAAATTTATGGTAATGGTTTGGTCTAAGTTGGGTTTGGGTTTGTCTTTGACCCATCCTTTGATCTCGTCAGGCGTGTCGTCATTATCTGTCTCATCTTGCTCAATGCCCATTAAATCGAAATCCAGCTCAATATCAAAATCGTAGTCATCTTTCGAATTTGAAAAATCGTTTGTTAGGCAAGCAATACTCAAATTGGTACACCTGACATGAAACAAAAATATTTGTCATATATATAAGTCATTTTCCCGCAATGATCCTCTTTAAAATAACATGACAAAATAACATGACCATGCAAAATTCAAAATAAAGAACAAAAACTGGTATCTATTCATCCCCCACCATCCGGGGTATACCACCCTGACGCCATATTTTTCCCTCGTTTGGATATTACTGGCTTCATCGTCCAGTTGTTGGTGGTCAGATCGGCCGGAATGCGACAAATGAAAGGCGGCTTCGCTCGCTGATCACTTGTCATGCCAATCATCTCATCAATTCTCTTTATATAATTCAGCCTTGGTGGTCCTCCGGCTTCGCTGGCTTCCACCACATTGACCCCTTCCCCATCATGCTTACGCAGGGGATTGACTTTAACATTTGGTGACTCTGGCTGTTCCACCACGATCTCCCCGCTATCGATCATGTTCTGAATCTTGTGCTTCAGCGCCTAGCATTCCTGAGTATCATGACCAGGGGAACCCGAATGGTACGCACACTTCTTACTCGGGTCAAATCCTCTCCCTTTCGGGTCAATTGGGGGTGCCAAATTGACTATCCTTCTCTGTGCTATTAATACTGCCAAAATCTGTTCAAGAGGATCCCCAAGCGGGGTGAATACCCGATCTCTTGTGGTCTCAAATCTTCTTCGTCCGTCCGTCCTTTGATTATCGAAATTAGGTTGTCGGGGTGGCACAATTCTCTGTATTTGTACTGGAGGGCTATTCTCCACCTTCCTGGATGATCCCTGCAGGATGAGGGAAACATCTTCCTCCTTTCTCTTTTGGGTCCTGCGGGAAGTACTGCCATAGTTTCCACTCTGGATTTGCTCCGCAACTGTTTCTAGAGCTGTGAAGTCCCGAATCTTGCCAGACTTTAACCCCATGTCAACCATTTCTCCATGCTTTATCATTTCAGCAAAAGGTCTTCCAATCCCTGCTATCACTCGCTCATAATAGGGCGCCTCCTGAATATCCACAAAGGTCATTACCATCTCCGCCTCACTCATTGGGGGATTCACCTGTGCAGCCATACCCCTCCACCGCTGTGCATAGTCCCTAAAAGATTCTTTTGGTTGCTTATTGACCTTTGTCATCTGATATCTGTCAGGGGCCATCTATGCCTGGAAGCTGTATTGTGTCAAGAAAGCATGGCCCAACTCCTCCCAGTTGTGGATCCGAGCATTATCAAGGCGGGCATACCAAGTTCTTGCTTCTCCCGTTAGGCTCTTTTGGAATAACTGCATCCTCAGTCCTTCGTCCTCTGCATAAGACTCAAGTTCCCCAATGTATATCTTCAGGTATGTAAAAGGGTCTCCCTTCCCATCATATTTCTCAAATTTGGGGATCTTGAACTTCTCTGGATACCTGGTTCCTGGAAAGACACACAGGTCTGAATAATTTACCCTGCCTAGGGAATCTATGCCTTTCAGAGACTGGATAGTTTCCTCCATCTGCTTCATTTTCTTTCGAAGATCATCAATGTCTCCCTCCTCTGGAATAGTGATTACTGTCCTGCTAGGTGTAGGAATGGCTTTGGGGATGATTGGCTCGCCCTTAGGTTGGGGTTGATCATCTTTAGGTGGATCCTTATTTGGCGGATCTTGTCTAGGTAGCAACTGCTCTTTCAGCATCGTGGCCATTTTCAACATCTGTTTTTTAAAATCATCGAATTCCTCCCGAGATATGGATCCAGGATTAGGAGGTGGGAGATCAGCCATTTTAGATGTAGAAACCTGGGCCTTCTTAGATTGCAAACGCGTTTGAGGAGCAATCCTACAAGGGAAAACGGTTTGAAGTTTAGTGTGGGGAAATGAAAGATGTGGATGCATGCTAAAGCTGTAACTTTTGTGTTTTTGGGTTTTTTAATCTTTCCCTGCAAACCAAAATGTTAGCAGTCCCTTATTGCAATAACAAATGCTAGACACGAATTATTATGCTTTCCCCGCTATTCCCTGCAAAACATAGAGGTTAGTACCTTCTTTTGACAAAAGGGGAAAAAATATTGAATGGGACCATGACATTTATACGCGTAAACGTAAAAAGGCATGAAGAGACTTTCCCTGCGTTGGGTTAATCTGAGGCTGACCTACCCTAAGGTTATGATGAGTGTGTTTTATATACACAAATTAGGTGCTTTTGAGCTTGATAATTTGTAAATCCTAAGTCATTTCGGTTGGTTTTATGTGTTTTTATCTTATTGTCATGTAATGTAGTTTTATATTGGTTTTATATGTTTTTGTATGCTTTTATATGTTTTTCATGTTGTTTTGTAGGAATGGAAATAAAAGCTCCTTGGAATCAATACCCATAACTTGCTTTTCGGTACTGTAGCTGCTTGTTTCCCAATTTCACCCATGATCCAATCTGAATCTCTCAAAACTCAAAGAACGAAAGTTGTAGATATTAATCTCAGCTTTCGGGAGCATCCGGACTCATCTAATTTGAAGTTCGTATGAGAGAGTTATGGCTATTTTACCATCAGATTTGGCATGTATTTTACACAGCAGTTGCTTCGGGCTCAATTGGAGCCTTTCTCCGTACATTTTCTCGTCACGCTCTAGTTATGAAAGTTGTAGAGCTCTTTCTTAGCTTTCTATAGCCTATTTACACGCCTAAATCCGAGTTCGGACGAAGAAGTTATGACCATTTTACTAACAGAGGTCAAAACTGAGTCGGGTTACAGCGGCTTTGGTGCGGGCGCGCGGGATTGGGTGCGGGCGCACGGCGCCTGGCACCAAGCGGCCAGCGCGCGCGCGGCGTGGGCGTGCCATGGGCGTGCGGCATGGCCAGGGGGCAGCGTGCGGGCGCACCAGGCGGCGTGCGGGCGCATCTGGGCGTGCTGAGTGCGATCTTTTGAGCTCTTAGTGCGATTCCAGCTCACTTTTGACCCAAAATCTGATGTGTGGCTAGGGTTTTTCATGGAAGCACTATATAATATCTCATTGGGGCTTCATATTTGATAACAAGGGATTGGGAGGCCACACTAAAACATCATTTTGAGAGCAAAAGTGCTGCAATACAAGGAAAATCTCAACACAAGCCAAAGAACCAAGAAGGAAAGGATTGTCAAGGCATATCTAGACCTTGGAAGGCTGCACATACATCATCAAGAAGAGCTTGAGGGCTGCAATTCAAGGAAATTCCAGCAACAAGCTAAGGAGCAAAAAAGAGAAACGAATGCCAAATGAAGAGGAAAAGCTAGAGATTGACATCAACCAAGCAAGCAACACCTGATTATCTTCTAAATGGGTTTTATCATCTCTTACTTTCCTTTGAATTTGTAATTCTATTTTATGATGAACACCATGTGTTTGATGTTTTGCTTAGCTACCATGAACTAAGGCTTGTATTCTAAGATTTCAATGGAACCCAACACATAGTTGAATTGAATTCTCTCTCTATTGATTTTAGTTATTCATTTGTGAATTGATTGTCATAACCTTTGCTTTCTAGATTAATTGCTTGGCCCGTAATTACCTTGGGAACCTATATGAACTTGACGAACGGATTATAGGTTAAGACCTAGTTATGATAACATGCGAGAGTATAGATTGTTGTGGGTTATTAATCGGATTAAGTGACGCGTGTCTTATTAATTATCTGCAATAATAGATATCTTGATAGTAGTTGGGATAGATATATACCTAATTACCGCATGCAACCAATTGAGAATCTAGTCTTAATGACTTCCGATGTGAAAGTTGGTAATTGAGGGGAGGATTAATTAGATTTGGTGACACGTGTCTATTAATCATTCCTGAAATTAGTCTCTTGATAGTGCATAGGATAGACATATACCTATGCACCGCTTAGGAAGATTCGTGATTGACCATCGACAGAGGCTCTTATGTAGTTTTGATTTCTCGGTTGTCAATTCGTATGTTATAACTGATTGAAAAGAGAGAGTTAGGAGATTCAAATGAAGTGTTGGGGGAAATTGCAATCTTAGACTTGTTAACATTAGATTTCATTGTTTTAACGCTTTCCATAGATCTTAATTATTACCAAACAACAAAACAAACGCAATTCATCATTTGTCTAAATAAAATCGAGACGATATATAGTTGGTACTTGGGATACACTAGAACAATTCTCTGTGGGTTCGACAACTCTCTTATCATTATATTACTTGTTGAGGCTTTTCGGCATGAAGGTCCCCAAATCTTCGCAATCTACTCGTCTGAATCCTTTCGATTGGAGCGGATCTGGGTGGTGCGTTTCCTGAGCCATCTCCGGGAAGCAGCCCCTTCGAGTCCAGTAATAAGCAACCGACGGGTTTGCCTCAAGAGGAGGTACACTCTCAACATACATTCACATTCATCGTCCTCACCGTATGCAAATGATTACTTTAAAGTAAAGCAATTCCATTCAATCATTCATTCATTGGACAAAAAACACACATTCACACAACAACAAGTAAAACAGGTCAAAATATCGCACGTACATACACATTCATAAATTTTTAAAGGATATGACAGCATCAAGATTTGAACGCGGCTTAAGCCCTCTAATCTCCCCAGCAGAGTCGCCAGCTGTCGACGCCGGGAGGATCGCTTCCGTGGTGATTATTACCCTTTCCTATTTTTAGCCTTTTAGTAGATGATTTTTGGAAAAGGTCGGCACAAATGTCGACGGGGTTTTGAAAGATCATTTTTTTTATGATGAGCCAATTGACCAGAGTCACCAGTTAGTATATTTAAAATGGATGTACCAACTCATCCGAGTTTCGTTTTCGTAAATCGCGGGCTCATATGTGACTCCGAATTAATTGGTCTGCAAACTGAGATTCATAGAGTTCGGGGGCTTGCTTAAGCGAGGGGAAGGTGTTAGGCACCCCCCGACTTCCATGAAACACGGTTACCGCAACCTTGATGCTTTTCCTATCCTTTTAATTCTTTAAAATGTGTGTGTGCGCGTGTGTGTGCTTACGTGAATGTTGTAGTGAGTTTGCATGAAAAAAGCCATTTGGGTCTTTTATGAAAAGGTCCTGTTTTAATTTGAGAATGCTTTAGAATGTCTTTTGGCCTATACGAGAAAACTTTTTTATTTTTATGAGAAAGGTTTGATTTTAGTTGTCAAAAGCTGTGAGATTTTCATTAGGTGTCGTTTTGGCAAAAGAGTTTTTAAACCTTCGTCAAAATAGGAATCGAGACCTATACGTTGCTTTCGTAAATAAAATAACGGGCAACTTCTAGGATCTCTTTAACCCTATGCACAAAGATTTAATAAAACGTTATTTATCTTGTATAAAACTATTTTTGTGATGTTTTTGAAAATGACTTTCTTTAGCCTTCTCGTTTAAATAGGAATCGACATTCATTAGCACTTCCAATTTTAAGCCTCGTGGTGCTAATAACCTAATTTGATTGATTTTATGGAAATCTTCATCATTTAGCTTTGAAATCAATTTTTTGTGTCGCGAATCAAATCAAGCATCAAAATGCGTTGGGGCTATTCATGGGCATGTAAGCCATCAAAATAACCCCGAACGCTCACAACCACATGTTTCACTATTACGGGGCCTTAAACCCGATTTTCAACTTGATACCGTTTTAAGGCCCGACAATTACAACTTATAATAAAGGGTACATCGCCCTTAATACATACACCCAAAAATGTCCATCATCGGATTTAGACCATGGGGTCGCGCTCCTAGGCTCACATCCGAATTTTCTACACACCCACAAAATGGATAATACACAAATGAACAACACCGGGTTGCCCATCACACCACAATATCCTATAATAGCAATTTAAATACCCCACGCAATATACATTACTATAACGAGCTAAAAATCACCAAATGGATATCATCGGGCCATTAGTAAGAATTTTGTTCCATTGGAACCCTCACTAATAGTCCCTAATCCATGGATCCTCAATAATATACAAGAAAACTATATTTAATGTAGCCCGAATGACAAAAGGTTCAAACAAAATGATATAAACAAAAATGCTATAAAAAGGGTTTTTTTTCACCTTGCAAATGACACCACGATGCGTATAAAACTCGTATATTGAATAGAGTAGAAAATGTATGTGATACAATCTAACAAAAGGGATATAAATCCTCACTTTTTTTCCTCTCTTTTCTCTCTCTTTTCCCGCTCCTCTAAGCTTTGCTGCTGTTTCTTCCTCTTTTTTTCTTTCTTCAACTCCTGTATGCAAATGAAGAGCTGCGCTGATAAAGACCGCCAGAGGCAGCCGCAGATTGATCTGCGGTTGGCCTCGGTTTCTCCGCGCCCACCGCGCACTTCAGCCCGCCGCGCACTTCTGTTTTATTTTAATCATTGGCCGCAGATCAATCCGCGGCTGGCTGGGCTGATTTTCTCAATTTTCGTACTGCACCTCGATTCTCGTGTCATATTGTTGGTTTTCGCTGAGAGGCTTGTATTTTACAGTCCGGGAACCGCTGGGAAACGTGCCATATCATTCCGCTTTGATCGTTGTCGTGTCGGCTTTGATCGCACATCGTTGCGGTGGCTCTGAGTGTTCGTACTTATGTCCACCTTCCGTTCTCGTAGGCTGGGTTAATTGACGATTTTGCCCTCCTGTCAGGGTTAGTATGCGAAGTGCAAAATTTGGGTGTCTACACTAATCTTTCCTGCAGATTTTTGCATTATGGATATGGATGATGATACATCTCCAAATCGTTCACATATTTTGTTAAAGAGGCCATTCTTGAAAACAACAAGGACAATGATTGATTTGCATAATGGGACCTTGACCATCGAGTTCGATGGCAAAAAGATTCAATTTAATATATATGAGGCCATGAGGTACCCTAGTGATATTAATCATGTTTTTGCCATTGATGTTATTAACTCTTTAGTGCAGGGATCTTTTGAACAAATACATAAGGAAAGCTTGGAGGTTGTCATCACTAATAGTTTGGAATTGGATAAAGAAGAAGAGATGGAGAAGAATCAAGAATTGAAGGAGGTTGTGGCTGCATTGCATTCTTTGCCTAAAATTTCAGATAAGTATGCAATTAATTTCATTCAATTATCTACTTCTCACAAAAAACTGTTACCATCTGTTATGCAAGCTCCAACCTTAGAACTGAAACCATTACTTACACATTTGAAGTATGTATAACCTAGGGAAGGATGACACATTATCGGTGATCATTGCCAATAATCTAACCAAAGTACAAGAGGACAAATTGCTAAGAGTCCTAAGGGACCACATAACAGTTTTTGGTTGGACAATTGCAGATATCAAGGGTATAAGCCCTGCTATGTGCATGCATAGAACCCTTTTAGAAGACAGAGCCAAGCCCTCTAGAGAAGCACAGAAAAGACTGAATCCACCCATGATGGAGATAGTGAAGAAAGAGGTTATTAAATTACTTGATGTAGATATTATCTACCCAATTTCAGACAGTCAGTGGGTGAGTCCAGTGCAGGTAGTTCCAAAGAAGTCTGGTATAACTGTGATTCGGAATGACAATAATGAGTTGGTGCCACATGTATGCAAACAACATGGAGAGTGTTTATTGATTATAGGAAATTGAATGTTGTAACTAGAAAAGATCACTTTTCTCTTCCTTTTATTAATCAAATGTTAGAAAGATTAGTTGGACATGCTTATTACTGTTTTCTAAATGGTTTTTTAGGTTATAACCAAATTGTGATTGCACCCGAAGACCAAGGAAAGACCACATTCACATGTCCATTTGGTACATTTGCGTATCATAGGATGTCCTTTGGATTGTGCAATGCATTAGGTACCTTCCAGAGATGTATGGTAAGCATTTTTTTCTGATCTTTTAGAAAATTGCATAGAGGTCTTTATGGATGATTTCACAGTTCATGGTGATTCTTTGGATAAATGCATAGATAATTTGACTAGGGTGCTTGATAGATGCTTAGAGACTAATCTTCGTCTTAATTGGAAAAAATGTCACTTTATGGTAGAGCAAGGTATAGTACTTGGTCATGTCGTTTCAGCTAGAGGTTTAGAAGTGGATAAAGCTAAGATAGATGTTATTTCTGTTTTGCCTTACCCCACAAGTGTACGGGAGATTCGTTCTTTCCTTGGACATGCAGGTTTCTATCGCAGATTTATCAAGGACTTCTCCAAGATAACTTTGCCTTTGTACAAGTTACTGTAGAAAGATGTGGAATTCCAGTTTTTTTTATGAGTGCAAATAGGCATTTGACAAATTGAAGAAACTGTTGACCTCAACACCAGTGATTCAATCACCCAATTAGAAGTTGCCCTTTGAGATCATATGTGATGCAAGAAACTATGTTGTGGGAGTTATTTTAGGCCAAAGAGTTGACAAAGCAGTCCATGCTATCTACTATGCTTCTAGAACTGTGAATGTTGCCCAAACCAATTACTCTACAACTAAAAAGGAGCTTTTGTCTGTTGTTTTTGCCTTAGAAAAATTTGGATCTTATTTGCTTGGTACTAAAGTTGTAGTTTATTCTTATCATGTTGCTCTCAAGTATTTGTTGACCAAGAAAGAATCCAAACCTAGGATTATTAGGTGGATTTTGCTTCTACAGGAGTTTGACTTGGAGATAAAAGATAAAAAAGGAGCGGACAATCTAGTAGCAGATCACTTGAGCAGGCTGATATAGAATGAAGAGGCATTACCACTGCAAGATTCCTTTTTAGATGAGTATTTATTTTCTATTGATAAGACTTTACCATGGTATGCTCATATTGTGAATTACTTAGTGAGTAAGCATCTTCCTACTGAATTCTCTAGAACCCAAAAAGATAAGCTTAAGAGTGATGTTAAACACTATGTATGGGATGACCCATATTTGTGAAAATTTTGCACTGACCAGATAGTTAGAAGGTGTGTACCTAATAGTGAGTTTTTTGTTTATTTTAACCTTTTGTTTATACTTATGCTTGTGGAGGACACTTTGGACCCAAACGAACATCCCATAAGGTTTTAGAGTGTGGTTTTTATTGGCCAACAAATTTTAAAGACTCTTATCTGTTTTGTAAATCATGTGCAAACTGTCAAAAGACAGGGAACTTATCACATAGGAATCAAATGCCACAAACTCCCATCTTAATTGTTGAAGTCTTTGATGTTTGGGGTATTAATTTTATGAAGCTATTTCCCTCATCTTTTGGTAATATTTACATTTTGTTAGCTGTTGATTATGTTTTCTAAATGGGTGTAAGCTAAAGCCACCAGGACTGATGACTCTAGAGTTATTGCAGATGTTGTCAAGTCTAACATATTAGTCAGGTTTGGAGCCCCAAGAGCCATTATCAATGATAGAGGAACACACTTTTGCAATAGGTTGTTAGCAACATTGTTCAAGAAATACAATGTGATGCATAAAATTTCTACATCCTACCATCCGCAGAGTAATGGCCAAGCTGAGGTATCCAACCGTGAGGTCAAGTCCATTTTGGAGAAGGTAGTCAACCCAAACAAAAAAGATTAGAGTCTGAGGTTAAAGGATGCACTCTGGGCTTATAGAACAGCGTACAAAACTCCTATTAGTATGTCACCATATAATATAATATTTGGGAAATCATGTCACCTTCCTGTAGAGTTGGAGCACAGAGCTTTTTGGGCCATTAAGCAATGTAACATGAGCTTGGACCAAGCTAGCAAGCATAAAAAGTTGCAATTATAGGAGCTAGACGAATTGCGGAATGAGGCTTATAAGAGTTCAAAGCGTTACAAGGAAAAGACTAAGGCTTTCCATGATAAGCAAATTTTAAGGAAGTCTTTCACAATTAGACAACATGTTTCTTCTTTATAATTCAAGGCTTAAGCTTTTTCCCGGTAAGCTACGTTCTCGTTGGGAAGGTCCATTTATTATTACTAATATTTTTCCTCATAGTGCTATAGATATTCAAAATCCAAGAACAAGGAATAAATTCAAGGTGAATGGTCACAGGCTCAAACCCTTCTATGAAGGTTGCCAGATGGCGAATATTGAGATGATGGATTTTGTGGATCCCATATATGAAGCTCGAGAGGATTGATGTCAAGCAAATGACATTAAAACAAATGCGCTGCTTAGGAGGCAACCCAAGAATCAGATTTGATCTTCTTTTCTCCGTTTTCCTTTTTACTTTTTATTTCTTTTAGTTGCATTTTAGTTAGTTTCTTCTACTTTGCATAATTTTCTTACATTGGGGACAATATAAGGTTTGAGTGTGGGAGAGGGGTTTAGGTTAAGTTTTGTTTTGTCTTTTACCTTTTGTCTTTTGCCTCTAAAGTTTAAAAGATTTTGATTTTATTTGGCTAAGCTTTTAAAGGTTACAGTTGTAGAATGGAAATTTGTAACGACCGTGAATTCTGGATAGCCTTGTAATTCGAGCTTATGGATATTTTTGAATATAATAAATTTTTTTATTAATATTACAATGTGTTACGTGTTTGAAGGTTGCGTGACAACCTAGATTATGTGAATGCATGAATTTATTTGTGTTGTAGTTTCGCATAAGCGAATAAATTGATTTCGCGGAATATCGCTAAATCGCTATTTACGGACACGCTTCCCAAGGCACTATTCACAATACTATTCATTCTAGATATTTTTTACGTCTTTTTTGATTTTAAATAATTTTGTTAATGCGTATATGCGGAGGAATAATTTTTTCAAGCGTCGGAAATTTTATTTGAGCTTATTCGGGATTTATATTTTATCCGAAAGATTTATTATGGGTTATCCGAATAAATGGACAAACCCCATATTTATTATTTTTATCTATCCCAATATTTTATGGGATGACCCATTTTAATTATGGGTAGAGTTATTAAGCAAATTTGGTACAAACGTGGAAGTATTCGGGTATGAGAGAGACCAAATGGGTGTATTAATTGTGGCATGTTACTAATATGGGAAGCAAGTAAACACTTTGGACCAATGAGAATTGAGAATGGAGAGCATGGTCGGCAATGTGTTGCCAAATACACCAACCCAATGCCTTGAAACCATTATTTTTGCAACATTCCTCTTGAATGTGAAAACCACTTCCTCTTGAATGTGAAAACCACTTCCTTGGTTACTCCCTCCCATTCTCCCGAGCTTCCCCCATCTGCTCATCCATACCATGCCACCTTCTTCCTTCCCATTCCTTTCCTAGTCCAGCTACAATTAGAGGGAGAGAGAGAGAGAGAGAGAAAACTGCAGAAAACACAAAGAAAGAAAGGAAGAGTGAGAGCTACGGGAAGAACTAAGAAAGAAGGAGGAGAACCATAGAAACCTTACACCATCTCCATCTTCATCTTCATTCCACACGTTCCATTCTCCCGTGTCCCATTCCATTTCCAAGTTGCTGCAGAAAATAAGGAAGAAGAAGGAACAAGAGAAAAGAAGAAGAGAAAGGTTCGGAAAAAGAAGAAGAAGAGAGGAACAGAAGAAGAGGTTCGGGTGAACCAAGAAGGAAGAAGGAGACTCAAGCCAAGCCCTAGCAAAGCTTCATAACACCTAGGAAGGATTTACAAAGTTAATCTTCAACCTCAAACGATTTTCTTTTGATTTCATTAAGTTCTTCAAGTTTTCATGGTTTTAGAGCTCTTGAGCTCGCGGATGATTTTTTAAGCGATTTCTGGTTGTTATTGTTGTTTGTGGTTGTTTATATATGTTGTTAAGAGACTATATAAGCTATTAATATCATTAAAGTGGAACAAAAACGCAAGAAATCCTTACCTTGGCTTAATGGAGCAAGAACAATGGACTGTTGGACAAACATGGACATTTGGACTGTTTTAGAGGACCTTGTAGCTAATTTTCGTGTTAGTTTAATTTGTTTGTTATTATGATGTTGTACTTTTATGGGTTAAGAAGTTAACCCAGTTAGAATGGAGTAAAAAGATGCAAAAACAAAGATTTGATGATGATTTTGGTGAAGAACACTTAGAACACCTAAAACAGAGCATGAGTTGATACTTTATCCTAAGATTTGGCCATGTTAATGTTAATGGGTATGTTGTAGCTCTATGTCTTAGGAGTCCGTAGAGTCTGAAATGGACCAATTTGAACGTGTATAGAAGGAGTTATGGTGGTTGGAAGCTAGATAGGTCAAGAATAAAAAACATCGCGAAGCTGGATAAACGAGCACCATAATTTCCTGGATCCCAGCATCAGGGCGCTGGTGTTAGGCTTGGTTTCAGCGCCGGGGCGCTAGGCCTCAGGTGGTGAAAACCAGTTTTGACGTCCTTCAGTAAAACGGGCATAACTTTCTCATACAAACTCAGATTGAGATGATTCAAGATGATTCGGAATGAGGAAGAGTAGTACTACAACTTTTATTTAATAAGTTTTGAGATTTGAGGTTGGGAACAACTCCCAAATTAGTCATCTTTAGGACTGTAGTGCATTTGGAGGCAATCAGAGGGCGTCGGGCATGCGCGTATGCAACACGAATGCTTCCGACGATATAATATGATGTTCTAAGTTCAAAACATGAATATTATGATTTATAATGACGCTTAACATTAACCTATAAGCATTAGGTAAATCGAATGGGCATGCTAGGCGTACGCCAATACGTGTCGCTTGGGCATTCGAGTAGACAAGTTTGGCGTACAGACGTGCAAGCGTCGTAACGCTGTAACTAGTGTGTATAACCTTATTTAATATTTTGTTTCAAATAAGAGTGAAACATTATAGATTAGTATAAACCAATATTTAGTATCCATTATGTGACTAATTGGTATGTGAATATGTACTACATTGTGTAGGATATTTGAAGAACAATTTGCGTTAAGCCTAATCAACGAAAGAGGCAAGTTCCTTACCCTACTCAAGTTATATTGTGCAAGTTCCCTAACTTCATTCTTTGTATATATGTATTGAATGCAAGTTTTCTAACTTTACTCAAGTTACATTTGAGCAAGTTCCTTAACCTTACTCAATTTATTTATCGAGCAAAATTTCTAATTCTTGTTTAATTTGGTATTGAACAAGTATTCTATATTATTGCAAGTTTCCTAACCCGTACACTTTTATATTGTGCGAGTTTCTCATGGATATGAAAGTTCTCTAACTTAACTCAATTTATTTATTGAGCAAGTTTTCTAACTCTTGTTTAATTTCATATTGAACGAGGTTTCTATATTTTGCTAGTTCATTACCCTACTCAAGTTATATTGTGCAAGTTCCCTAACTTCATTCTTTCTATATATTAAATGCAAGTTTCCTTAACCTTACTCAATTTATTTATTAAGCAAGTTTCTAATTCTTGTTTAATTTGGTATTGAACAAGTATGCTAGATTATTGCAAGTATTCCCATTTTATTCAAATATCTTATTGAAGTTTCATTTCATGCAATGCTTGTGACGCCCCCAAATTCTGACGTCACTGTCTTGAATTTGGTTCGTCACGATCTAACACAATAATGACATAAAACTAATACAGCGGAAAAGATAGAATAAATTACATTGATTTAATATAATTATTCTCGTCCCAAGGTCTCGCAACCGATACTACAATACTATCCAAAAGTATTAATTTAAATTGAAACATAGTACTAATACATAATCCGTGCCTAAGCTTATTACATAACCAAATTCAGAAAACTTAAGCAATATAGTAATTAATATCCTTCCTAAGGAAGAACAAAGCTACTCCGAAACTTTGTCCTTTCCCTTATCCTTGCCTGAAGGCTCACCTCGTTCTGCCTTAACTGAAAGGTTTAAAGAAAGCAAGAATGAGCAACAAATTTGCCCAGCAAGGATATACAATGAGGGTGAACAATATAAAGTCCAAATTTTAAGGGTATGACAATAAAGGATAATTCAAGGATAATAAGGAAAATCAATTGTTATACACAAGAGTCGCTATGGACTGAAGAATATCAATAGGAATCTTGCATCTAATCATTTCAAGTCCAAGAATATTAACACTGAGTAGTCACTAAAGGACTAAGAACTCTTGCTAGAATTAACAGTTTTTATACTGAAAATCCAATAAAAACAAGTACACAGGTGATCAGCCTATAGTACCCCAGATTATGCATAACTGTCACATGCTTATAAGTGCGCACGTCGGTTCCCCGATAATATATAATTTTCCCCTTTTTTATGAGGGTTGTTCATCTCAGTAGATAAGAGTCCTCACCAAGACAATTGGTTTGGAATAGCTTTCTAACACAACCGAAACAATGGTTTAGACAACCTTTATAATCATATTCAATGATTTAATGAATACCAATACTCGCAATGAGGTTTAAGGGATATAAATCTTAAACCAATCTTTAGAATATGAATGACAGTTTATAAAGCATAAGAGTCATTGTCACATACTTGTACGATACATGAATATACAAGTTTACATGCTCGCTCAATAAAGAGAAAGGGTTTGAATACTTGCAATATGTAAGAGGTTCAAGGTAAGAAACTTGCTCAATATAAGTTTGAGTAAGGTTAGGGAACTTGCCCTTGATAATACTTGCACAACAAATAAAGTTTTGGGTTAGAGAACTTGCCTTTAGCGCAGTCTACAAATTTAAAGCTTAATGACACGTTGCAATCCTATTATATAATAGTTATATATAAGAATTCCATTAGTCATACAATTTCATACATCAAATAATACTACGTCATATTTGGATACCAAAAACATTACTACAACTTCTGCTCTACACTTTAGAATAACAATGCAAGCAATCCACAAGACTCAGATTACAAAAAGAATCAACTTGACCACTCTGCAGGAGGGCGCAGCTGCGCCCTGGTTAAGCTTAGGGATGGCGCAGCTGCGCTGTCCCCTGGCCAGACCAGGGTTGAGCTTTTGCCTTCCTGGTTTCAGTCCACTATCTAGCATACCAATACATTACCAATTACTATGTACACATGTTAAAGAGGTTTGCATGCTCACATGATCATTTCAAGTTTATATTACTACTCTATAATTTCTTATTCTAGAACTTTTGGTAAAATAATGTCGGACAAGTTTAAGAATCCATGTGACTTACCATACCAAGTACTTATTCATATATAAAGGTTATAACATCTGAAATACGCATGCTCATGTGTTCATATCATCTATACTTAGTTAACATAGTCCACAACTTGGAAATTTTACCTAAATTCATGCTTGAACGATGCAATGCTATAACATACTAGAGGAACACATATACACATCATGCCTGAGAAATATTAAAGTACTAACATACATGTCCAACATCTCTTAATGAAATTATCATTATAATCATGCATGTTCGCTTTAAAATGTCCAAGGTTGCCTTTAAAAGTCGTTTTAAACTAAGTTGTGATCGTCTAGCACACGTGAAGCATCTTGGAACCTTATGTCATGCATGATCAGACTATATACACATGTTTGTATGATCAGAACTTAAACATTGTAAGTTTCGGTAAGGTCTAGTTTTAAAACTATAAGTTTTCTTTAGAAAAACGCATACAAGGTGAAGCTAGCATACTCATGCTATGCAAGGCTAATCATAAATAGATTTTAAACTCATTTATATACTTAATAAAGTCAAACTAACATGTCGGAAACTTTCGGAAATCAGCAGAACAAATTGGGTTTGCCTGGCACCCGGCGCAGCTGCGCGGGTTTATACTGTGGAAGGGCGCAGCTGCGCCCTTCGACTCAGTGCCAGGAATGGCTCTGTTTCAGCGTAATCCTACAATGGCCATGGCTAAACCTTCCTGGATGCAGCTAAATCCAATCACATTGTGTTCTTAGCATACATATTAACTCACATAACAACATAGCATCAACTACCAACTAATTAAGAAGACAATTTCATGCATTTGCCAAGAATTTGCCAAACTTGAAATTAAAATGAACCAAAGCAATATTATTACCTTCTTGAGGCTAACTGCTAACTTGCTCCCAAACTCAGATTGCTCTTCAATATAACACACTCACTCTCTATATATTACTGATGAAATTTTCTAGCAACTAGAAATGAGAAGAGAAGGCTTCTATTTATAACCCAACTATTATCCATTGATGTGTTTTTGCCTCATGGTTTGATCTAGCAGGAAGAAGGAATGACCATTGGTTTGAGAAGAGTTGCTGGAAAGAGCTCAACAACTCCCTCACCCCCATGCCCGAGCCATCATTGCTATGCTTGGTTATCAGTATACTAGGTGCTAGACCATTGGTCTATTCACGTAATTGAAGGAAAGGGACTCACAATATGGGACAAGAGCAAACTCAGCATTCCAAGCAAGGCTTATTAGCATACTTTGATTTAAAATGTAAATTTAGGTCAAGATGTATTAAATAATTAAATGCTACCACATTGTATCAATAGTCACATGTACACATATCATATAATCCATGTACATTAATTAAAGTGAAATATAATTAATTGCTAACACCCAATATTTAATATACATTATTATTCCATTATTCCTATAATAGAATATTATTACAAAAAAACATTCCAGTATTAAAATAATTATTATCTAACAATTATTAGTTTACTTCCATTATTACCTTCTGTAATTAAAATTGTACATTTAATAGTCCATATCGCACATCAATATCTCACATAGAATGTTCATGCAATTTAAAATGTCACACCTCTCTTTTATATTATTAAATGAATACGGAAACTTTATTACAAATAATATACATTTCATCACACGGTTACACCTCAAGTAGCATGGCATATAACACTTAAATAATTAATAGAGATTATTAGCCACACAGTAATTCATTAACATTAATAAATTCTTTTCCTAATAAATCATTCCTTTAATAAATAAAACAAGAAATCACGTTATCACATCACTACCAAAGTGACATATCACGTATACTCATATCCGAATAAATATTCAACTTAAATAGAAAAGTTAATATTGATATTATTCAAAATTCTCGGGTATTACATCCCCCCCCCCTTATAAGAATTCCGTCCTCGGAATTGATACAAGGTTACACAAACAAATGGGGATAATTCTTCCTCATCTTACTCTCTAACTCCCACGTAGCCTCTTCGGCGTCATGGTTCCGCCAAACTACCTTTACAGAAGATATGACTTTATTCCTCAAGGTTTGCTCTTTCCTATCTAGTATCTGGACAGGAATTTCCTCATAAGTCAGATTCTTCTCTACTTGAATCGGCTCATAGGAAATCGCGTGCTTATAGTCGGGTTTGTACGGACGTAACACGGAGATGTGAAACACGTTGTGGATGTGTTCCAGTTCCGGCGGTAAAGCTACCATATACGCCACCTCGCCCACTCGCTTCAAAACTTCGAATGGTCCTATGAACCTCGGACTCAATTTTCCTTTCTTGCCGAATCTGATCTTTCCTTTCCAGGGAGATACTTTCAAGAATACGAAACTACCGACTTCAAAGTCTCGGTCTTGACGATGCAAATCTGCATACTTCTTTTGGCGATCTTGAGCGGCTACTAGTCTGGCTCTTATCGTTGTCACCACATCGGCTGTCTGTTGAACTATCTCCGGCCCCAAAAGTCGTCGTTCTCTGACTTCATCCCAACACAACGGTGTTCTGCACTTCCTCCCGCAGAGAGCTTCATATGGTGTGTTGGTCGATTTCGCAACCGATAAATACGCGCAAGTATACGTGGTCAACAAGTAATAAAGTGATAAGAGAGAGTTGTCGAACCCACAGGGAATTATCTCTAATGAACCCCCAAGTACTAACTCAATATCGACTCGATCTAAATCAAACTCTTTGATTCAAGTGATAGATAAAGGTTACATCTAAATTTCTAGTCATATAAATAACAAAATAGATAGATAAAGGTCTAAGATTACAATTTCCCTCCCCACAACACTTTATTTAAATCTCCTAACTCTCTCATTTTCAACTAGTTAAATCACAAGAATTGTTAACCGAGAAATTCACCTTATTCATAAGCCTTAGTGTATGGTCATATGAAAATCACCCATACACGACACATAGGTATATGTTTATCCCACATGCCAACAATCCATTCAATTCCATGATTAATCAACAAGACACACGCCACATAATCTTAGTCAATCTACCCATCAAACGAATGAACCTCCGTGTAGGGAGTCATTAAGTTTGTAATCTCATAATGGTTACACACGGCATTTAGGTATATCTCTATCCCAAATACTAGCAAGTCATCCATTCTTGAAAGACAATGAATAAGACACACGCCACATAATCTCATACATCACCCACAAAAATCTCTAACTTTCGTATGATATCAAAACCAAGTCTCAACACTATAATCCACTTTTCAATTTCATATAGGTGATCAATCAATTAAACTTTCATTATAAATCATGCTAGACATTCAATTCGCAATTTATTACGTTAGAATGTTGGTCGAGAACACGAATGTAAAATATGGCCACCTCTCGATGCACCATATTCATATCACACTAAATCCACAATTGATAGAATGAATGTGAACACCCTAGATGACTAACGCACTATATCTCTATGTGAATTACAATCAAAAGGGTTGAAGCATAAGTTCTCAATTGGCCACATATGGTGCTTCGGTATATCTCTATCCTAGGCACGAATCTTAAATTCCATCACATGCAGAATTCATGAACACATGCTAGCATAATCAGATCTCAATCTATATTTCCTTTCTCAATTCCATATAGATTATCATACTAATTGATGATCAAGATAATTAATACATGAAGCACAAATTATGATATCCAATTCTAAAATGATAACTAATATCAAAGAGAGATAATTTAATTCAAACTAGGTGTTGGGTTCAATTACAATTTCAACCAAACACTGAAATCAAAATAAATAAACAAAGCAATAAACCTAACTAACATCCTTGGAGTACAAAGCTAGATGAAAAGATTAGAGATGAACTCCCTTTTGATCTTCTCCTTTCCTTGTATTGCAGCCCTTGTTGGTGGAGCAAGCCTTCCATTGTTGTTGGTTACTCAAGCTTCCCCATTGGGGAGCTTGAGCTACCTTTTCTCCTTCTTGCTCTAGGTTAGCTTCCACCCTCCAAGAATGCTGATTTTAGAAGTCTAGGTCTCCCAAAAATGGAGGCTACATAATGTATTTATAGTTCCTAAGGCAAAAACCTAGCTTAGCCCACCAATTTAGACCAAAAATGAGCTGAAATCGCGAAATCTGGCGAATCCGGCGCAGCTGCGCGCTTGGATGCGCTGAATACTGAACTCCCTGGATACCGGGCACAGCTGCGCCGCCATTGGCTTGCGTCCGGGTGCAGTTGCACTGCCCAAAATCTACGTTTTCTGCATAAGGGCGCAGCTGCGCCGAATTTGTACTAGGAAGGGGCGCAGCTGCGCCGGGCACTGCTTCTGCTGCATTTTCCAGCTCTGACGTCCGTTGGGAAAATGGCCATAACTTCTTCGTCCGAACTCGGATTTAGGCGTGTAAATAGGCTATGGAAAGCTAAGAAGTAGTTCTACAACTTTCATAACTGGAGCTCGTCGAGATACAGGCCGTAGCAAGGCTCAAATGGAGCCCGAAGCAACTGCTGCGTAAATTGCATGCAAAATCCGACGGTAAAATGAGTATAACTCTCTCATACGAACTTCAAATTGGATGATTCTGGATGTTCTGGAAAGCTAAGATCAAAGTATACAACTTTCGTTCATTGAGTTTTGAGAGATTCGGATTTCATCATGGGTGAAATTGATAAACAAGCAGCAGGAATGCTAGATTCGAGCCAAAAACGCATTGATCCCAAGGGATTTTATTTCAATACCTACGAAACAAAGTAAAAACACATAAAAGCACACAAATATATATAAAAGTAATACAAAACTATATTACACAACAATAAGATGAAAACACATAAAACCAAACGAAATAGCTAAAGACTTACAAATTATTAAGGCTAAAAGTACCCAATTTGTGTATATAAAACACACTCATCATGGTGGCATACCGATACTCGCGTGATGACTATTATTGTAAGCGAATTCTACTAAGGGTAAATGGTCATCCCAGTTCCCCTTAAAATCCATTACGCAAGCTCGAAGCATATCTTCTAGTGTTTGTATGGTTCACTCACTCTGTCCGTCTGTCTGAGGATGATAAGTGGTACTTAACCTTAACTTTGTTCCCATTTGTTCTTGTAAGCTTTTCCAGAAATTCGACCTGAAACGCGGGTCTCGATCGGAAACGATTGACACCAGCACTCCATGTCGTGAAACTATTTCCTTTACGTACAAATTTGCCAATTAATTAAGGTTGAAACGAATCTTGATTGGTAGAAAATGAGCTGTCTTCGTTAGTCGGTCTCCACGATAACCCAACTGGCATCAAAACCCTTCTGTGTGACTGGAAGTCCCACCACGAAATCCATCGTAATGTGCTCCCATTTCCACTTTGGTATTTCCAGTGGTTGAAGTAGACCACTCGGTCTCTGATGTTCTGCTTTGACTCGTTGGCAAGTGAGACATCTACTAATGTACTCTGCAACCTCTCGCTTCAGATTGGGCCACCAAAAATATTGTCGTAGATCCCGGTAACATCATCGTTCCTCTAGGATGAACAGAATATATCGTGCTATGTGCCTCGCGCAAAATTTCCTCCCTTAGTTCAGCAATAGCTGGCACCCACACTCGATTTTCGAATCTCAAAATACCATCCTTATCCATTCGGAATTTTTCCTCCTCATTTTCCGCAATCCGCTTCTTTATCTTCTCACACTCCTTATTGTTCTCTTGTGCTTCCTTTATTCGGTTCCAATAACGTCGGACGAGCTTCCATTACAAAACAACTTTTCTTCGGTATCTCTTGGTTCTTTAATCTCTAGTTCCAGTTTCTCCATGTCTCTTATTAACTCCCCCTGAGTTGTCAATGTAGACAATTTCTCCCTTCCTTTCCTGCTCAGCGCGTCCGCTACTACTACGTTGGCTTTTTCCCCGGGTGATAAAGAATTTCACAGTCGTAATCCTTGATTAATTCCAACTACCTCCTTTGTCTCGTATTTAACTCCTTTTGCGTGAAGATATATTTCAGACTTTTGTGGTCCGTATATATCTCACATTTTTCTCCATACAGGTAGTGCCTCCAAATTTTTAACGCAAAAACTACTGCCGCTAGCTCCAAGTCATGGGTAGGGTATCGTTTTTCGTACTCCTTCAATTGTCGTGACGCATATGCAATGACTTTGTCGTGTTGCATAAGCACACAACCAAGTCCTTTATGCGACGCATCACTATACAACACAAATCCTCCTGTACCATCTGGTAAAGATAATACAGGTGCCTCGCTTAACCTCTTCTTCAATTCTTGGAAACTTTCTTCGCATTTATCCGTCCACACGAATTTCACTGTCTTCCTTGTTAAATTGGTTAACGGGGTTGCTATCTTAGAAAAATCTTGGATAAATCTTTGATAGTACCCGGCTAACCCTAAGAAACATCTCACTTCCGTCGGCGTCCTCGGTTGTTCCCAACCACTAACAGCCTCTACCTTTGCACGGTCTACTGAAATCCCATTCTTGTCTATCACGTGTCCCAAGAATTGGACCTTCTCCATCCAAAATTCACACTTGGAAAATTTTGCGTACATCTTCTCCTTCCTTAGTGCTTCCAACACCATCTTCAAATGTTCGGCGTGCTCTTCTTTAGTCTTTGAGTAGATTAGGATGTCATCGATGAAAACTACCACAAACTTATCCAAGTATGGCTTGAAAACTCGATTCATCAAGTCCATGAATGCTTCTGGAGCGTTGGTCAAACCGAATGACATCACCAAAAATTCATAATGCCCATATCGGGTTCGAAACGCCGTCTTCGGAATGTCTTCCTCTCGTACCTTTAGTTGATGATAACCCGTTCGTAGATCTATCTTAGAGAACCACCTTGCTCCTTTCAATTGATCGAAAAGGTCATCTATCCTCGGTAATGGATATCTATTCTTGATCGTTACTTTGTTCAACTCTCGATAGTAGATACAAAGCCTCATCGATCCATCTTTCTTCTTGACAAATAACACTGGTGCTCCCCAAGGAGACACACTTGGTCGAATGTAACCTTTATCTAGCAGTTCTTGCAATTGTATCATTAATTCCTTCATCTCCACTGGTGCCATACGATACGGAGCTTTCGAAATCAGTGCAGTTCTCGGTGCTAAATCTATTACGAATTCGATTTCTCTGTCTGGCGGAAGGCCAGACAGATCATCAGGAAACACGTCTTGGAAATCCCTTACTACTGATATATCTTTCGCTTCTACTTCCTTCTTTTAAGTATCCGTAATATAGGCTAAATAACCCACACATCCTTTCTTTAACAATTTCTTGGCCTGCATCATTGTCAGACAACAGGATTGCTTAAGCGATGAGCTACCATAAAATATTACTTTAGACTGATTCGCAGTCCGAAGGTTCACACTTTTCTTTCAACAATCGATCATCGCAACGTGGCTGGATAACCAAACCATTCCTAATATCACGTCAAACTCTCCCAGTCTTATCAGAATCAAGTCTACACTAAGTTCGTGACCTCTAATGCTTGCAGAACAATTTCAGTAAACGAACTCTATGGAAATTACTTCCTTATTTAAAATCTCTATGCTCAAAGGATTCTCTAAACGTCCTAGGGGTAAGTTCAAACGTGTAGCAAAATCTTCAGACACAAAGGAACAGATAGCACCCGAATCAAATAATACATATGCATTTATATTATTGATTGGTACAATACCTGACACCCACGTCCTTCGCAGCAACTGCGTCTTGGACGGTCATGTTAAAAGTTCGGGCTGTCGAGCGATTGGGCTGTGCTGGTCCACCTATCATTAGCTTGTTTCCCCCTTGATTGCCATTTCCCCCAGTGTTCCCCTTCTTCAGGCAATCCTTGATCTGGTGTTCAGTCGAGCTGCAACCGAAACATCCTCGGTTTTTATTCAGCTTTGGACAATGGGGTGCAATGTGCCCTTCTTGGCCGCAATTGAAACAGACACTGTGCCCTTTCCAGCATTCCCCTTGATGGTTCTTTCCACATTTAGAGCATACCTCAACCCTTTTCTTAAATCCTCCCTGATAACTTCCCGACTGGTTGCTTCAGTTGTTGTTGTTGTTGTTGTTATCCCACTTCCTTTTTCCTAAATTGCTTCCTCCACTGCTACTTCCCCCACGACTTTCTCCTACAGAATTCTTATTCTTTTTCTCCTTGTTGTACTGACTTAACGCCTCACTACCTCCCTCAGCAATGATCACCTTTTCCAACAGTGTGGCAAACGAATCGATTTGAAGAACAGACACCTTGTTGAATAACCAAGGTTTCAGCCCTAACTCAAAGCGTCTAGCCTTCCTTTCTTCGGTGTCAACATAGTGTGTAGCGAATCGTGCGAGCTCGTTGAATCTTGCCGCATACTGAGCTATTGTCATCTCACCTTGCTTCAGTTCCAAGAATTTAATCTACATCTTATTCTTCATGCTCTTCGGGAAGTAATTCTCAAAGAACATAGTGGTAAACCTATCCCAGGCTATCACCCCTTCACCTGCTCTCTGTTGATTGGCTTCCCACCAGTAATTCGCTTCACCCTTCATCATATAAGTAGCGAATATCGTCTTCTGATCTTCTCCCACTCGAGCAATAGTAAACGCCTTTTCCATTTCCTAGATCCAGGTTTGTACTTCGATGGGATCGGTAGTTCCCCTAAACTCGGGCGATCCTACACTCTTAAAATCTTTGAAGTTTGTTACTGGTGTAGCTAAGGGGTTGGGGTGTACTGGTTCGTTGTTCCTTCCCCGCAGGGCTTCTCCTAGCAAGTCTACTAGTCATTGAATGGGGTCCGCTTGGCTCCTTTCGTTATTGACTGACTCATCCAACTCGGCAATTCTACGTCTGGGCGGCATTTTCTGCATGATAAAATTTTACTCTTATCTTCTAAGCATATAACTCAGGTATTTCTCTATTGCAGAAATTTAATAACACAGTGATGAAACAAAACCATTTATATTCATATGCCAAGTTGTTACATCATGTTGACTTCTTGCATACTGCTATAAATGTCACCTCTATCCCCTAATATTACAAAAAGTGGGGAAAAAATCAACATATTACCCTTAACATCAAAAAGGGGTTCACATAACAATTCCGTATCTCACACAGTAGAGCGGAGTTTACATAATGATGTACATCTAGACATACTGCTACTACTACTAGACTACTAATCATAAGAATCTCATCCCAACATCACGCGCTCCACTGCGCTGATAAATTCTTGTTGTGTGATATGTGCTACCAAATCCCGGCTCACAGTGTACCGTGTTTGCCCCTGCTCTGCCAGGTAGTGGTACACACCATCCACTAACCTCTCCATAGCTGTGCGAAAAGCATAACCCATCTTATTCGTCTTTCTTTTCTTGCATCTCACTTCATCCTCTAGGTCGTTAGCTCTGTCATTGGCTTCCTCCCACTTTTCCTGGAAGTGGATCCTATCCATCACCTCCATCTCTAACTGTGTGCGAAGGGCTTCCTTCTCTGCCTTCTCGGACAACTCCCTCTGCTCGAACTCCTCCAGCTTTCCCACCAATTCTACACTCTTAGCTACCGAACGGTGAAAAAGGGCTCCCATCTGAATACTGGCTTCCTTGCGATGTGCAAGTTCCACCTCCATCTCCTGCATCTTTAGTTTTTGCTGATCATTTTCCTCCCTCAACTTCTGGATCTCCGCCTCTCGATCCTGAGCTTCGGTCTCTAATTCTAAGATCCGTTCTTCATACTCTCCCAATATGTGATCCTCGATAGGAGTCTCGTCAGGGTCTGTCCTAGGCTCCTCCTCCATGGGTTCTTCCTCGGGGTCAGACTCTATCTCTATTGGTTCTTCAGGGTGAGACTCCACCGCTTCATCTACCATAGGTGTCTCATACACCACGTGTATATCACGGGGCTCCTCCTCGACAATCCAACCATTTCCTCCACACTTGTCATCCTACAGCCATAAACACAAGACAAAACCACAAACTCCATTAGAAGGTCAAACAAAACATAAGTTCATTGTATGGAATGAAAATATATTTCATAATGCTACTAAATCTTCACGAAAACTCTATATGAGTTTTATCTTCTCCTAGTCCCTAAATTCTTCTAAGGTTATAGTGTAAGGACTCTCGCTCCTAAGGTTTATAACCTAATCCTCTGATACCAACCTGTGACGCCCCCAAATTCTGACGTCACTGTCTCGAATTTGGTTTGTCACGATCTAACACAATAATGACATAAAACTAATACACAACGGAAAAGATAGAATAAATTACATTGATTTAATATAATTATTCTCATCCCAAGGTCTCGCAACCGATACTACAATACTATCCAAAAGTATTAATTTAAACTGAAACATAGTACTAATATATAATCCGTGCCTAAGCTTATTACATAACCAAATTCAGAAAACTTAAGCAACAAAGTAATTAATATCCTTCCTAAGGAAGAACAAAGCATAAGAGTCATTGTCACATACTTGTACGATACATGAATATACAAGTTTACATGCTCGCTCAATAAAGAGAAAGGGTTTGAATACTTGCAATATGTAAGAGGTTCAAGGTAAGAAACTTGCTCAATATAAGTTTGAGTAAGGTTAGGGAACTTGCCCTTGATAATACTTGCACAACAAATAAAGTTTTGGGTTAGAGAACTTGCCTTTAGCGCAGTCTACGAATTTAAAGCTTAATGACACGTTACAATCCTATTGTATAATAGTTATATATAAGAATTCCATTAGTCATACAATTTCATACATCAAATAATACTACGTCATATTTGGATACCAAAAACATTACTACAACTTCTGCTCTACACTTTAGAATAACAATGCAAGCAATCCACAAGACTCAGATTACAAAAAGAATCAACTTGACCACTCTACAGGAAGGCGCAGCTGCGCCCTGGTTAAGCTTAGGGACGGCGCAGCTGCGCTGTCCCCTGGCCAGACCAGGGTTGAGCTTTTGCCTTCCTGGTTTCAGTCCACTATCTAGCATACCAATACATTACCAATTACTATGTACACATGTTAAAGAGGTTTGCATGCTCACATGATCATTTCAAGTTTATATTACTACTCTATAATTTCTTAGTCTAGAACTTTTGGTAAAATAATGTCGGACAAGTTTAAGAATCCATGAGACTTACCATACCAAGTACTTATTCATATACAAAGGTTATAACATCTGAAATACGCATGCTCATGTGTTCATATCATCTATACTTAGTTAACATAGTCCACAACTTGGAAATTTTACCTAAATTCATGCTTGAACGATGCAATGCTATAACATACTAGAGGAACACATATACACATCATGCCTGAGAAATATTAAAGTACTAACATGCATGTCCAACATCTCTTAATGAAATTATCATTATAATCATGCATGTTTGCTTTAAAATGTCCAAGGTTGCCTTTAAAAGTCGTTTTAAACTAAGTTGCGATCGTCTAGCACACGTGAAGCATCTTGGAACCTTATGTCATGCATGATCAGACTATATACACATGTTTGTATTATCAGAACTTAAACATTGTAAGTTTCGGTAAGGTCTAGTTTTAAAACTATAAGTTTTCTTTAGAAAAACGCATACAAGGTGAAGCTAGGATACTCATGCTATGCAAGGCTAATCATAAATAGATTTTAAACTCATTTATATACTTAATAAAGTCAAACTAACATGTCGGAAACTTTCGGAAATCAGCAGAACAAATTGGGTTTGCCTGGCACCCGGCGCAGCTGCGCGGGTTTATACTGTGGAAGGGCGCAGCTGCGCCCTTCGACTCAGTGCCAGGAATGGCTCTGTTTCAGCGTAATCCTACAATGGCCATGGCTAAACCTTCCTGGATGCAGCTAAATCCAATCACATTGTGTTCTTAGCATACATATTAACTCACATAACAACATAGCATCAACTACCAACTAATTAAGAAGACAATTTCATGCATTTGCCAAGAATTTGCCAAACTTGAAATTAAAATGAACCAAAGCAATATTATTACCTTCTTGAGGCTAACTGCTAACTTGCTCCCAAACTCAGATTGCTCTTCAATATAACACACTCACTCTCTATATATTACTGATGAAATTTTCTAGCAACTAGAAATGAGAAGAGAAGGCTTCTATTTATAACCCAACTATTATCCATTGATGTGTTTTTGCCTCATGGTTTGATCTAGCAGGAAGAAGGAATGACCATTGGTTTGAGAAGAGTTGCTGGAAAGAGCTCAACAACTCCCTCACCCCATGCCCGAGCCATCATTGCTATGCTTGGTTATCAGTATACTAGGTGCTAGACCATTGGTCTATTCACGTAATTGAAGGAAAGGGACTCACAATATGGGACAAGAGCAAACTCAGCATTCCAAGCAAGGCTTATTAGCATACTTTGATTTAAAAATGTAAATTTAGGTCAAGATGTATTAAATAATTAAATGCTACCACATTGTATCAATAGTCACATGTACACATATCATATAATCCATGTACATTAATTAAAGTGAAATCTAATTAATTGCTAACACCCAATATTTAATATACATTATTATTCCATTATTCCTATAATAGAATATTATTACAAAAAAACATTCCAGTATTAAAATAATTATTATCTAACAATTATTAGTTTACTTCCATTATTACCTTCTGTAATTAAAATGTACATTTAAATAGTCCATATCGCACATCAATATCTCACATAGAATGTTCATGCAATTTAAATGTCACACATCTCTTTTATATTATTAAATGAATACGGAAACTTTATTACAAATAATATACATTTCATCACACGGTTACACCTCAAGTAGCATGGCATATAACACTTAAATAATTAATAGAGATTATTAGCCACACAGTAATTCATTAACATTAATAAATTCTTTTCCTAATAAATCATTACTTTAATAAATAAAACAAGAAATCACGTTATCACATCACTACCAAAGTGACATATCACGTATACTCATATCCGAATAAATATTCAACTTAAATAGAAAAGTTAATATTGATATTATTCAAAATTCTCGGGTATTACAATGCTTATATATTGTTTGAATTCCGAATTTATGCAAATAATTTGATAATCGTTTAAGATATCCAGTTATGCTATAACACATGTTATTAAAGCTTTTAAATCCAAATTATGTATGAATGGTTTATGAAGAGAGTCGATGCGATTTGATTCGGCTAGACCAACGTCCATGATTTAGAAAGCGATCCAAACCAATTGCTTTGGTGCGGACTCTTTGTAGAGATGAAACAACCCTCTTAGTAGGGGAAAATTATATTTTCGTCGGGGGATCGACATGCGCACAAGTTGAATGTTTGAGGGTTATGCATAACGCCGGGTATTTTAGGCTGATCACCTATTGTACCTGTTTTTGGGTTAATAGTGTAATACTGTTAATTCTAATGAAAGGTAAGTGTAATGGTGGCCACATAGTGATTCCTGCACTTGGAAATTTGAAATCCTTGAATTCATTTGATAATCATCCAGTCTATAGTGACTCACCAGTGTTAGTAGAGAATGGAATTGAAACGTCTGGGACGTACCTTGTTTACAATCTATATGCTTACTCCCCAAGCCATCATTAATCGTTATAACATTTGAGATTACGAAACCTTACTCTTGATTATTCATTATCATTGTTGTTATACTTGCTGGGCAAATTTGTTGCTCACCCTTGTTTTCCTTAAACATTATAGTTGTTCCAGAACGTGGCGAGAGCTCGGGAAAGGATAAAGACAAGGGCAAAGCTATGGATTAGTTTTGTCCTCCTATGTTATATTTTCTGTTATGTGTCAAGACTTATTAAGATTATGTATTAAGTTGTATTATGTATTCAGACCCATTAGTATGATGTATTAGTTATATCCTGTTCTAGTTATGGTTCCGAGACTTGGGACGAGAATATTTATGTTAAATCAATGTAAATATTTTATTATTCCGCATTAAGTTATTATTAGAATGATGTATGAGTTGCACAGTGATGCACCGAATTCGTGGATAAGGTAACCTGGATTTGGGGGCGTCACAAAATTGATGTTGAATGATTGAATTTGTTTAATGTTTAATTAATTGATGAATGATGATAACTGAGTCAGGATCCACAATTGAACTAATTTTAATTAAATTTGTGTTACATGAGTGCTTTAATATGAGATACATTTTTACTTGGTGTAGTTTTATGTGGGGTCTGACTATGTGCACTAATTTCATTATTTAGACCTGCTTAACTGCTTATTTTATTTACAGAACCATGTTAAAAAAATTGAAAAGAAAAAAAATTGAGAAAAATGAAAAAGTGAAAATCATGTGATGGATTAAGATGGAGCGTAAAACGTACTCTCCCATAAACACATGCATAAGTGAGAAGGAGTGTAAAACGCACTCACTTGCAAAAGAAGAATGAAAAAAATGTGTATAGTGTAGGATGGAGCATAAAATGCACTCACCTATAAAATTTTTGAATTTAAAGGTTCTATTGGTTGAAAAGGTTTAGCGGTGAAAGTAGGTTCTGAGTTATGAGTCAGTTGTGCACAGTTGTTGTTCCATGAGAGCTAGGCTGGGTATTCATGTTGATCATAGGGAAGAAACTTATGTGGATGCATTTTAATCTAAAGAAGTTCTATGGCGAATGGAAAGGTTGTTGTTGCGAATTGATTGATGAAGTGTTGATTAGATTTCTATTGATTGGTGTAGACACCCAAATTTTGCGTTTCCTTCTACTAACCATGACAGGAGGGCGAAATCGTCAATTGAACCAGCTTGCGGGAGCAAAGGAGCGGGCACAAGGGCGAGCGCCCGGCCCCGCCGCAATGTTTTGGGCAACCCAAGTTTACGTGACAATAAAGCCGTCCGAAGCAGACACTTCCGAATGAGGTGGCACGTCTTCCGGGAGTTCCCGGACTGCGGAATACGAGCCTGTCAGCGAAAACCGACGTTGTGGTACGAAAATCGAGGCGTGGCACGAAAATCGAGAAAGTCAAGCCCGCCAGCCGCGGATAGATCTGCGGCCAAGTGGGTGCGCCAGCACGAAAACCAGGAAATCAGCACTCAGCAGCTGAGTGCGATGGGAGGCGTGCCAGCTGGCCAGCCGCAGATCTATCTGCGGCCAGCCGCAGATAGATCTGCGGCTGGCTCTGGCCAGCCTATTTAAGGCAGCTTCGGCAGCATACAGGGGGTTCAGCAGTTTTTGAAAGAGGAAGAAGAAATTCAGCAAAAGCAGCAGCAGAAAATCGGGAATAGAGAGGAAAAACACCATAATTTTTGCAACAAATAGGAGAGAAAGGAAGATCAAAAGAGAGGATTGTTACTCTTTGATTTGATTGTAACACACATATTTCTTCTATTCCAATACACAAGCATACTTCCATTTTGGTATCAATTGCAAGGTGAAATTTCCCTTTATTCTAGCAATTATCATATCATTTGGCTAAAATTAATGTAGTCTTCATGTAATTTATTGTGAAACAATGAATTAGGGATTATTTGCGAGGGTTCCATTGGAACAAAATTCTTCTTAATAACCCGATGATATTCACGTTTTGATTTCTTGCTTGTTGTATAAGAGATGTATTGGTTGTGGTTCCTTTAATTTGCTATTTAGGATGTCGTGATATTGTTAGAATTTCCGCGTTGGTTATTTATTGTAATGTTTGATTTGTGAGTACGTAGTAATCGTGGTTGTGAGCCTAGGAAAGCGACCCCGTGGTCCAAATCCGATGATGGACATGTCTTGATGTATATAGCGGGTAGGATGTAGCCTCCTTGTAACATGTAACCGTCGGGCCTTAAAACGACGCCAAAGCGAGAATCGGATTTAAGGCCCCATATTAGTGGAACTTGTGATTGTAGGCGTTTGGGATTATTTTGATGGCTTACATGCCCATGAATAGCCCCAACGCATTTTAATGCTTGATTTGATTTATGACACGAAATTGATTTCAAAGCTAAATGACAAGATTTTCATAAAATCAATCAAAGTAGGATATTAGAATCACGAGGTAAAAATTTGAGAAACGTTAATGAATGTCGATTCCTATCTAACGAGAAAGCTAAAGAAAAAATCGTTTTCCAAAACATCATACGAAATGATTTTATAAATAATTGACGTTTTATTAAATCTTTGTGCATAGGGTGAAAGAGACCCTAGAAATTGCCCATCATTTTATGAAAGCAACGTATAGATCTCGATTCCTATTTTGACGAAGGTTTAAAACTCTTGTTTTTTTTAAAACGACACTTAATGAAAATCCCATAGTTTTGGACAACTAAAATCAAACCTTTCTCATAAAGAATAAAGCTTTCTCGGGTACATCGAAAAGACATTCCGAAGCGTACTCAAATTAAAACACGATTTTCCCTAAAATCCAAATGACTCTTTCATACAAACTCACCACAACATTCACATAGACACACACCCACACACACGCGCGCGCACACACACATTTCATGAATTAAAGGATAGGAAAGCATCAAGATTGCGGTAACCGTGTTTCACGGAGGTCGGGGGGTGCCTAACACCTTCCCCTCACTTAAGCAAGCCCCCGAACTCTATGAATCTCGATTCGCAGACTAATTAATTCGGAGTCACACATGAGCCAGCGATTTATAAAAAACGAAAACTTGGATGAGTTGGTACATCCATTGTAAATATACCAACTGGCGACTCTGGTTAATTGGCTCATCATAAAAAACGATCTTCCAAAACCCCGTCGACATCAATGCCGACCTTTTCCAAACGTCATCTAAATCAAAAGGCTAAAATTGGAAAAGACGAGAAGCAAGAGAAAAACCCGGCGTCGACAGCTGGCGACTCTGCTGGGGACATTAGAGGGCTTAAGCCGCATTAAAATCTTGATGCTATTCTATCCTTTAAAAATTCATAAATATGTGTGTGCATGCGATATTTTGATCTTTTGGTTTTGTTGTGTGAATGCGTGTTTTGTCCAATGAATGAATGATTGAATGGAATGGTTTTTACTTTAAAGAAATCATTTGCATACGGTGAGGACGATGAATGTGAATGTATGTTGAGATTGTACCTCCTCCTGAGGCGAACCCGTCGGTTGCTTATTACTGGACTCGATGGGGCTGCTCCCCGGAGATGGCTCAGGAAACGCACCACTCAAATCCGCTCCAATCGAAAGGGCTCAAACGAGTAGATTGCGAAGATTTGGGAACCTTCATGCCGAAAAGCCCGTGAGAGTAACCCTAGGGTAGGTCAGCCTCTGATAAACCCAACGCAGGAAAAGTCTCTTCATGCCCTTTTACGTTTATGCGTATAAATGTCATAATCCCATTGCAAAATATTCATATATGTTCCCCTTTATGACAAAAGAAAATACTAACCTCTGTGTTTTGCAGGGAACGACCCGGGAAGCATAATAAATTGTATCTAGCATGCAGTGTCTCAATAAAGGACCGCTAACGTGTTGTTTTGCAGAAAAAGATTAAAAAACCCAAAAAAAAACACACAAAAAATTTTACAGCTTTAGCATGCATCCATGTGTTCATTTCCCCGGGACTAAACTTCGAACCGTTGTCTCTGTAGGATTGCTCCTCAAACCCGTTCGCAGTCTAAGAAAGCCCAGGTCTCTACATCTGAAATGGCTGATCTTCCTAACCATAATTCCATATCTCGGGAGGAGTTTGATGATTTTAAAAGACAGATGATGGAAATGGCCACAATGTTAAAGGAAACAGTTCTTAATCAGACAGGATCCGGTAAACCAGGGATCGCATAATACTCCACCACCAGGGGATGATCAGAGTCCTCCTAAAAATGGTACAAAACTTGCTTAAAGGAGGACCAACCCCGACTCAAGGACGAGCCAGTCATCCCAAGGCCCGTTCCCATACCTAGCAGGACAGTGATTACTATCCCAGAAGAGGGGGACAATGACGACCTTCGGAGAAAAATGAAACACATGGAGGAAACCATCCAATCTCTAAAGGGCATAGGCTCCCTGGGCAGGGTTAGTTACTCGGATTTATGTTTTTCCCGGGGCCAGATATCCAGAAAAGTTCAAAGTTCCCGAGTTTGAAAAGTACAATGGAAAGGGAGACCCCTATACACACTTGAAAATATACATTGGAGAACTCGGGTCTTATGCCGAAGACGAGGGGTTAAGAATGCAGCTATTTCAGAAAAGCTTAACAGGGGAGGCAAGAATCTGGTATGCTCGCCTCGACAACGCCCGAATCCACAGCTGGGAGGAATTGGCCCATACTTTCTTAACCCAATACAGCTTTCAGGCCCAGATGGCTCTTGACAGGTACCAAATGACAAAGGTTAAAAAACAGCCTAGGGAATCCTTTAGGGAATATGCGCAAAGATGGAGGGGCATGGCTGCACAGGTAACTCCCCCGATGAGCGAATCAGAGATGGTAATGACCTTTGTAGACATTCAGGAGGCACCGTATTATGAGAGGGTCATCTCAGGGATTGGAAGACCTTTTGCGGAAATGATTAAACATGGAGAGATGGTTGACATGGGGTTGAAATCGGGTAAAATCCGGGATCTTACTGCTTTAGAAACTGCTGCCGAGCAAATACAGAATGGAAACTATGGTAGCACTTCCCGGAGAGTCCAAAAGAGGAAGGAAGAGGATGTCTCCCTCATCCTACAAGGGTCGTCCAGTAAAGCAGAAAGCCATCTTCCGGTACAGGCACAGAGGGGAGGGCCACCCCGACAGCCCAATTTCTCAGATCAAAGAGCAGAGGGGCGAAGAAGATATGAGGCCTCGCAAAACCGAGTATTCACCCCGCTCGGGGAGCCGCTTGAACGAGTATTAGCGGTATTAATAGCCCAAAAGAAGATTGTTGGCTTGGCACCCCCGAGTGACCCAAAGGGTAGAAGGTTTGACCCGAGCAAGCGGTGTGCATACCACTCCAGTTCCCCTGGCCATGATACACAGGATTGCTGGACGTTAAAGCATCGAATCCAAAACCTGATTGACAGTGGAGAGATTGTGGTGGAACAGCCGGATTCCCCGAATGTTAAGGCAAATCCCCTGCCAAGACATGATGGGGGGGGAGTCAATGCGACGGAGGCAAGTGAGGCTGGGGGGCCGCCAAGGTTGAACTATGTGCAGAAAGTTGAGGAGATGATAAATGTGATACATGACCATGGGAGTGCGAGGATAACGCCCATCAAGTTGATAGGGGTAGGTACGAATAATATAGAGGGACCTATCAAGTTGACAGCTCCGAGGCCCATCATTTTTGCTGCAAGGCCACAGCTCCCTATCAGTAGTCTGAAGACTGTACCCTGGAATTACGGGGGAATACCCGAGGAAGCGGCCAGTTGTGCTTCCGTGACGACCAAGGGGAACCCCCTATATCTTCCCGGGCGAGTCCTTGAGAGCCAAAAGAGAAAAAATGAAGAGGTTTCCGAGGAAAGGGCCATAGAGTTTTTGAAAAGGATGGATCACCCAGAAACGAGGGGGATCCAGATTTTAAATGAGGAATCAACCCTAACATCAGTCATGGACTTGGTGTTGTCATCCAATGAGCATTTCAAAACCCTGATGAAGGTTCTGGAGGAGGCAGTTGTGTCCAAAGAAATTAGTGAGGAGGGTTTCGGCCAGCTGATAGGCCACTTATTGGAAACCGATGCAATATCCTTTACGGATGAGGACATTCCCAAAGAGGGAAGGGGGCACCGAAAACCGTTACACATCGCGGTAATCTCCTCAGGATATGTCATGAATGGGGTGCTGATCGACGGGGGATCGGCATTGAATATATGTCCTCTCAGCACGCTGAAGAAAATGAACATCAGTCTCAAGCGCCTACGGGCCAGTCATGTGGTGGTTCGGGCTTTTGACGGATCCCGGAGGGATACCATCGGAGAGATAGAATTGCCAGTGGAGATAGGGCCCTGTACTTTTGATATATCCTTCCAAGTCCTAGATATTACGGCAAGCTACAACCTGCTGTTAGGGAGGCCGTGGATACACATGGCCGGGGCAGTTCCCTCCACGCTCCACCAACAAATCAAGTTGATCATCGATGGGAATCTGGTAACAATCTCGGCCGAATGTGATGACCCTTCTCCTCCCAGGAGTGGCCTGCCAGTAATCAATGTGGATGAGTCAGCGGCGCCTGCCAGCTTTCAAGCATTAGAGATTAGCACTCCCCATTATAGATGCCTGGGAGCTCCAGCTGTGAAACCAAGGGTCTCTCCGGAACTCACCTTTGTGGCAAAGGAAATGATTAAAATGAACTTCCAACCTGGACAGGGACTAGGGAAAAGCAGTCAGGGAATCACCAAACCCATCCACCTACCACAGCAGATAGGCAAAGCAGGATTGGGATACCATATGGGCGCAGTGCGGGGACACCGTCAGGGTGCGACTCCGATTCGACTAGTTGGCAATCCAGCGACCAAAGCCGACAATGAGCAGGGGATCAGCGGACCTAGGATTGGGGCAGGGAATGAAGAGTTAACCCCCACACGTAATGAGTCGGCCCGGAGGGAAAGTTTCCTGCAGGAGGTCGCAAAAGAGTTTGAAACCAAATGCTACATCCCCGGACAATCAACAAGCAGTAAGGAGGGGACGAATATTATCATACCACCGGGAGCCCAACAAGTTGTGCCTGTCATCGATTGGGCAGGACTGATTATTCCTGGAGAGGGTATGGAGGAGAACTCAGGCGACGTATCCGTAATCATCGGGGAGGTGTCCGATGTGAGGACCTCTTTCATCCAGCGCATTTCAGCTGACCTGACCATCGACAATTGGACCCAGAAACCAGTGATATCCAAACAGGGGTAAAGCTCGACGTCAGGGTGGTTGACCCCAGATGATGGGGGAATGAAGAAGTTTTATTTTGTTGTTGTTTTATTTCTGCATAATTGTGTCGTTTCTCCGCGTTATTTGAAATTGCGATCGTCGTGAAAAATGATTTATATATGACAAGTATTTGAAAACTTTTCAATCCAGCCAAGGTGTACCCAATTGAGTAATCCTTGCCTAACAAATGGTCTTTCAAATTTGAATGATGATTTATGATTTTGACATCGAGCTGGATTTCGATTTAATGGGCATTGAGCAAGACGAGACAGATTACGACGACGCACCTGACGAGATCAAAGGATGGGTCGAGGATAAACCCAAACCCAACTTGGACCAAACCATCACCGTTGATAATTTGGAACCCCTGACAAGCCAAAGGAACTCAAGATAGGGACGGACCTCACCCCCAGCCAAAAAGCAGAAATAATTGAGTTACTAAGCCAATATGAGGATGTCTTTGCCTGGTCGCACGAGGATATGATCGGATTGTCCACCGACATTGTGGTGCACCGGTTACCCATCAAGGAGGGTTTCAGGCCTGTCAAGCAGAAACTAAGAAAGTTGAAACCTGAGTGGAGCTTAAAAGTGAAGGAAGAGATCATCAAACAGTTCAGGGCGGGAATCATTATGGTGTCCACTTACCCGGAATGGCTATCCAACGTGGTCCCAGTGGCTAAACCTGGAGGAAAGGTGAGGGTATGCGTGGACTACAGAGATCTAAACAAGGCCACTAAACTTCGTTTCAGCAATTCGAACAACACCGCTGAATACGAGGGGTGTATCTTGGGACTCCGATTGGCCCGTGACATGGGAGTAAAAAGACTAGCGGTGTTCGGGGATTCAGAATTGGTAATCAGACAAGCAATCGGGGCATACAACACTAAGGAGCTTCGGTTACTTCCATACCATCGTTGTGTCACCCAGCTTATGCAAGAGTTCGAAGATATCGCCTTCCGCCATATTCCTCGGGGACGAAATGATTTTGCCGATGCATTGGCGACTTTGGCTTCCTTAATCCACGTGATCAAAAGTAGGGACAGTCCACAGATTGAGATCACCGTACAGAATACCCCGGCATATGAGGAAAATGTGGCAGTGTTATCAAACGAGGTGGTGTTGACGAGGCGGCCCTGGTATCACGACATAAGGGAATATCTGAGAGACAGATCCCTTCCCGATCAGGCAAATCGGACTGAAAGGATGAGAATTCAAAAGATGGCGATGAAGTTTTACCTGAGTGGCGATGCACTTTACAAAAGGGATGCCGGGTTGGGACTGTTGCAGTGCGTAGATGAAACACAGGCCCGAAAGATTATGAATGAAATACATGGTGGAGTGTGTGGGCCCCATATGAGTGGACCGATGCTTGCCAAAAAGATTTTGAGGACAGGGCATTATTGGTTGACGCTGAGGGCCGATTGCGAAGATCATGTCAAACGGTGTTATCAATGTCAGGCACACGGTAATGTGATCCATACGCCTCCCCATGAACTGCACTGTATGACCTCCCCGTGGCCATTTTCGATGTGGGGAATGGATGTAATCGGACCAATAGAGCCCAAAGCAAGCAACGGGCATCGATTCATCTTCGTCATGATCGATTATTTCACCAAATGGGTAGAGGCAGCTTCTTTCCCTAAAGTAACTCAGGAGGTCATCGTCAGCTTCATCAGGAATAATGTCATTTGCCGATATGGGCAACCTGAGGTTGTAGTCTCCGACAATGCCAAGAATTTAAACAACGCCCTCATGAAGGGACTGTGTGACCAGTTCAGGATTAAGCACCTCAATTCCGTCATTTACCGTCCCAAAATGAATGGGGCAGTGGAGGCGGCCAATAAGAACATCAAGAAGATCATGGCGAAAATGTCTGCTAATCATCGGGGATGGCCGGATCTGTTACCCCTCACCCTGCTGGCATACCGAACATCCACGCGTACTTCTACGGGAGCAACCCCTTACGCCTTGGTATATGGAATGGAGGCTGTCCTGCCAGTTGAAGTTGAGATGGCGTCCCTCAGAATAGTGATCGATGCTCGGATAAGCGAGGAGGATTGGATGCAAAGTCGATACGACCAATTGGCCCTAATTGATGAAAGGAGGGTGGCTGCTGTTTGGCACGGCCAGCTATATCAACAGAGGATCTCCCGATCATACGACAAAAGGATCATACCTCGGAAATTCAAGGAGAATGACCTGGTGCTAAAGAGAATCATGTCTTGTCAGGACGAAGCCAGGGGGAAGTTTGCCCCGAATTGGGAAGGACCATTCGTGATTAAGAAAGTGCTATCCGGAGGAGCCCTCATATTGCAGGAAATGGATGGTGAGGTATTTCCACAACCCCTAAATGCTGACTCGGTGAAGCGGTTCTACGCTTAAATCATCAGTTCTTTTTTCCTTCAAGAGCGAACTACGTAGGACCTGATCTCCCAACTTGTGGGGGTACGTAGGCAGCCATCATGGCGCGGTCCGATCCTTTAAAAATAATCCTTTCCCCAACCAAAACCAATTTTCGATAGCCCGATAAAACCTTCCTACACCCTCAAAACCTTCCCGAAACCAACTGCCTAACCAGTTTCATCCCAGAATACATACCCTGATCCAACCCAAACAGTTATCCAAAATCTGAGATTTAATCCGACGAAATCAAAAGGTGTGCGGCAATATCTGTCAAATCTCCATCAAGTCTTGAGGAAAGAAAGAAGGCGAAATGTCAAAATCATGGTCAGTTGGATAAAATGATGATCCAATGGAGGGCAATGATACGACAAAGGGGGAAAATGACTAAATTTAAATGCATGTCTATATATATAAGTCGTTTTATTACAAGATTTCTCTTTCAATAACTGATGAAACCAACATAGTCTATGCAGGAAATAAAATCATCTACAAATCTGAAACTAGCCGGAGCAGGATGGACAGGGTGGTGGATGGATCTGAAGCATCAGCATCTCCTGCAATCTGCTCCCCCATCATATCAATACGATCCAGTAAAGCAGTAGCTCGGCTGACAATCCCAAAATGAGCATCTACCACTGCCCTGGTCTGAAATACAATGGCTTCTCTATCAGCAATGGCAGCATCTCTAGCCCGAATGGCCTCATCTCTCTCGGCAAGGGCGGCATCCCTCTCGGCTTCAGTAGTAATCAGGGCCAGGCGGAGTCGGGAGTCCTCAGCGACCCGACTCGGGGCAGAATCGACTGAAATGGAGTGGTCTGTGGTATCTTCTGTGAAAATCACTCCAGAGTCATCAAAGGCCCCAGTCCGACTCAAACTAGCCGAATCCAGGTCCCCACGCAACCACTGTACGTAGGCAAATGTCTGGATGTGACAGCTCGCACTATATTCGGCAAAGATCCTGCGATCCCAAAGCTCGTATACCTGCAATAGATCCCTCTCTGTACAGGATGATATAAGGAATCGGTATGAGGCTGCACCCGCGAAGGGGTTGTGTAAATCCTGTGTCTGATCAAACTGCCCCATAACTGCCAGGGGATGATAGGTCGTCACGCCCCTTAACCCAGCAATGGGAATGAAATCCAGGCCAGGCACATGAGTCAAGAAGCTCATGAAGGAGCAATAGCCCGAGTAAACCAATAGATGAAAGGGGTCCTCAATGATAGACAAAAATGATGTCCAGGAGGCCACATCAGTACAACTCGCGGGACGAAGCGAAAACTGCGTGGTTATGTCATGGCTGAAGCAAAACCCTTGGCGACGGAAATGGCCGATGGGACTAAGATGACTCATGAACCACATGTACAATAAGGTCGAACTCCCTCTGAAGAATCTCCCTCGGAAGGACTGGCAATATGTGGCCGACATATAGGTATCCGCCAATATCATGGGGAGAATGGTGTGATCCTCCTGAAGGGCCCGAACGGCCGCAACAATCCGCATGTCCAAATGATCGGATCCTGCAGGCAAATACAAAACTGAGATAACACAGGCCATCAGAACGCCCACTCTCAAGGCATCCCAGCGCTCCTCGGACACGGAAAAATCACCGAGGAAAAGACGGAAAACTGTCAGGTGAGCCAAATCGGTCAATCAAGAATTGAAGAGGAACCATATGGTCTGATGTGGTTACCGGTAATAAGACAGCCCTCCGCAAACCGGTGAAAGTCAAGAATCGACGGCGCATGGAACCAACAGTAACCCTAGCACAGGGACCATCCAAGGGCAAGCCGGTGAAGCGAGCATACTCCTCAAGGGTGGGGGTCAGCTCTACTGTCCCAAACCTAAACACCTGACGGACAGGGGCCCAATGGCTCAGAAGACCATCCACAAAGCCCGCTGGCACCTGGAAGGTTAATAAGGACCAAGAATGTCCCAAAAGACCATCTGCGATAATCCTGTCTGCCGGCAGTAAACTGTCCAACCAGCGGAAGAGGCTGCCGACCAACCCTGTGGGAGGAATGGAATCCAAACGAGTCACGACATCCGAGGACGACATCTGAAAAAATAGTATCAAAAAGACTGTACAGGGGTCATTCTCTATCCATAAATAAAAGCATGCATCATACAGTTAATAATAAAGCAGGTGAATTCCATAGAGATGAAAAAGAACTGTGCGTAAATAAATAAATGAGTTCATGTACATAGTGCATAAATGAAAAAGAAATCTAAGCAGGTGCTGATACAAAAGACCCTATCCTATCCTGGTCTAAATAAAATCAGTATCATCTATGAAAGTAGGATCCTCGAACTGATCCCCTGGAGTCGTCGAGCTCGGAGGACCAAAGTTCATATCAGGGATGTAGGGATGCGCTGTGGCATCAGATGAACTCGGGCCTGCATCATAACCTGCACCGTCAGGATCGTAGGTGTAAGCCTCCTCCGGGGCCTGGCCCAATCCTCGAATAAACAGCGACAACTGATCTACCTGACGGGTCAATGAGGCGATCTGCTCAGCGTGGGTAGGGGTCCGAACACAGGCAGCCCAATCGGTCATCGTCACCGAGCCTGGAACCATGTCTCCAAGGAAGAAAGTGGCCCGAGTCTGAGGACCGATGGTACGGGGCACCCACCATGTACGGAATGCATCACTCGTCGTAGTGGGACCTGTGGAAAGCATCCGACCATCCTCCCCGGCAAGCATGATCTCTGAAGGCTGAGAATCCAGCGGCCAGAAAGTAGTGAAAGAAAGGGAGTGCGGGATGCGGATCTCTCCAGTGACGCATCTGAATGCGCGCTCTCCCAGATACATCACCCAGCCTCCAACACTCTGCAAAGTGAGGCGACGGGTGGAAAAAGCTCGAACTCCGGGCCGGAAGGATGCCCGTCAGCAAACCCCACAGTCAGATGATCGGAGAGGTAGGGAATCCAGGCGACGTCGGCAGCCGTGATCAACTCCAGCTGAATACGACAATGTGCAAAGCTGCCCGACACGGGGACCTCCTCCAGAGTACTGTGATGCCATCGCCGACCCCGAGGATAAGTGTCCGGGCCCAGAGTAGTGATAGGCCTCAGACATGGCAGCCGCTCGTAAGCCCAGAACTGTGAATAGAAACAAGACAGGGCATGAGTCACTATCAAATACAGAAAAGAGATGAAAGGAAAAGAAATACAGTAAGAGAGAGGAGGAGGGGACTCACCAACAGAAAATGGTAGAAGCCGAGCCAGGCATCAGTCTGTCCCTCTGAGCGTAGACGCATGCCGTGGAGGAAATAGGCAAAGGTGAATGACCCCCAGTCATAATCACCGATGCGGTCCACATCTCTGACCGCTCCTACGACGCTGAAATGAATGGTGGAGGAGTTGTTCCCCAGAAAACAACCCCTCATGATGGTCAGAAACAGGCGTCGTAGCAGAATGTCCCTGGTGCCCTGATCTGCTGGAATAGGCAGCGCATAGAGACCCCCGACTGCATCGACAGCCAAAGCGCCGGATCGAATGCTACGGGCCTTAAAGACCCGGTCCTCAGCAGCGAAGCCCAGCAAAGCTCGAACCTCCACAGGGGTGATATCAAGATCCAAGGGGACGCGGGACCCGGTAAACTCAATGCCAGTAATGTACCTCCAGTCCCATGGGGTCAACACGACCTCGCAGTCGAGGAGATGAAGAGACTGCGTCTGGTGGAACCATCGCTCGGATAAAGCCCTCATGTAACCCCAGGGGCACTGGCGGGGGATGATAGTGAAGAAATGTCGGAAGCCCCAAGAGTCCACCATCGCCCGATAATCACTGTGCAGGGCCGCGTAAAGGGAATAGATGTTGAACCAGTTACCCCTCGGCTGGGTAAACTCGGGTACCTGGGGCAATCACCAGGGGGTCAATCCGGGTAAAAGGAGAATGGAGAAATTGAGAATGAAATCAGAATAGAGCTGAAATATACCTCGTTAGCCACGAGAGATGCCGAGGGGTGACGACTGAGATCCCGACCCAAAAGATCGGGTATCTGCACAGAGGCGCCAGAAGGAGCCTGATGAGTAGATGGAGCCGGAGTGCTGGAGGATGGCCCCTCTGCCGCGACCTCCGGAGGAACAGCCTCCTCAACGTCCGGAGGACCAGGACGAATAACAGCCTCCGTCAAACGACGAGCCTGACGGGTCCAAGGAGGAACAGGAGTGGGTGCAGCCCTACGACGGCGAACACCCGAAGTCCGAGAGGCGGAGGAGCTACTGGGCGCATCACGATCCATAGCTGGAATAGAACGGGCGAGAAAGAAGGTAAGTTTCCTTTTAAAATTATGTAATGAACATTTCTAAATTTCTAGCCTCATCATATGATTAATGCAACATGATGCATGCTTAAAAAAAAAAAAAAAAAAAAAAAAAAAAAAAAAAAAAAAAAAAAAAAAAAAAAAAAAATCGGCAGAGTTCCGTTTGTAAATTGAACATCCCAGGCATAAGCCAAGCGTGTTTTCCATCAATCAAAGCCTCAAACAGATTTAAATTGCATTCATATATGTAATTACAGCATGTAATGCATGATTTTATCGCAGAAAAGGAAATAACAATATGTGGGACCGCCTCATGAACATAAAATAGGACTCACATAGTTGATACATAGCATGTATATATGATGGTACATTACATAGCATTGTAAAGCATACATTTTATCTCTAAACATGCAAATAGTCAAATGTATAGCAAAACATTGACGAAATTGAAAAGTGACCGGTCAAAGTGTTACCTGTAGCGTGTAGATCAATCCTACCGGAACAGTTTTTGCAGGAAAGTTGAAAAAATCGACAAAAAGCCCTGGCGAACAAGAAAAATCGAGAGAATCTCTTTGAATTACAAGTTGAAAGTGACAGATCTGGAGGAGCCGCGTTGGATTTAAGGCCCGATCATGGCCGCAGATGTATCTGCGGCTGGCCGCAGATCCATCTGCGGCTGGCCGCAGATCCATCTGCGGCTGGCCCTGGTGGGGTCCCACCTTGCTCCCTTGCAGCCATTTGACGTGTTGAAGTGAAAAGTTTACGAGATGGGTGACCGGCGACGATACCCGGCCCCGACATGACGATCGACCGGCGACGATAACCGGCGATCACGAGATGGATGTCCGGCGACGATAACCGGCTCCGACAAGATAACCGACCGGCGACGATAACCGGGGGTTACGAGATGGGTGACCGGCGACGATACCCTGCCCCGACATGACGATCGACCGGCGACGATAACCGGCGATCACGAGATGGATGACCGGCGACGATAACCGGCTCCGACAAGATAACCGACCGGCGACGATAACCGGAGGTTACGAGATGGGTGACCGGCGACGATACCCGGCCCCGACATGACGATCGACCGGCGACGATAACCGGCGATCACGAGATGGATGACCGGCGACGATAACCGGCTCCGACAAGATAACCGACCGGCGACGATAACCGGAGGTTACGAGATGGGTGACCGGCGACGATACCCGGCCCCGACATGACGATCGACCGGCGACGATAACCGGCGATCACGAGATGGATGTCCGGCGACGATAACCGGCTCCGACAAGATAACCGACCGGCGACGATAACCGGGGGTTACGAGATGGGTGACCGGCGACGATACCCGGCCCCGACATGACGATTGACCGGCGACGATAACCGGCGATCACGAGATGGATGTCCGGCGACGATAACCGGCTCCGACAAGATAACCAACCGGCGACGATAACCGGGGGTTACGAGATGGGTGACCGGCGACGATACCCGGCCCCGACGAGACGATTGACCGGCGACGATAACCGGCGATCACGAGACGGATGTCCGGCGACGATAACCGGCTCCGACAGATAACCAACCGGCGACGATAGCCGGGGGTTACGAGATGGGTGACCGGCGACGATACCCGGCCCCGAACGAGACGATAGATTGAAAGAGTGAACCCGGAGACTAACAAACACGGTCAAGGGATTGATACATTGACACTCTTACGAATGTCTTGCATGCATTACATCTTGTGTTGCATCATAAGCTATATGTGTGGCATCATGTATGTACTGTCATCCTTACGAACTGTCATTCATGCATCGAGTGTCTATTCTTTATCCTGTTCATTTCATTTATCATTTCATAAACATGATAAAGAGGGCAGCTGTAGACACCCAAATTTTGCGTTTCCTTCTACTAACCATGACAGGAGGGCGAAATCGTCAATTGAACCAGCTTGCGGGAGCAAAGGAGCGGGCACAAGGGCGAGCGCCCGGCCCCGCCGCAATGTTTTGGGCAACCCAAGTTTACGTGACAATAAAGCCGTCCGAAGCAGACACTTCCGAATGAGGTGGCACGTCTTCCGGGAGTTCCCGGACTGCGGAATACGAGCCTGTCAGCGAAAACCGACGTTGTGGTACGAAAATCGAGGCGTGGCACGAAAATCGAGAAAGTCAAGCCCGCCAGCCGCGGATAGATCTGCGGCCAAGTGGGTGGTTGCGCCAGCCACGAAAACCAGGAAATCAGCACTCAGCAGAGGTGTGCGATGGGCGGCGTGCCAGCGGGCCAGCCGCAGATCTATCTGCGGCCAGCCGCAGATAGATCTGCGGCTGGCTCTGGCCAGCCTATTTAAGGCAGCTTCGGCAGCATACAGGGGGTAGAGCAGTTTTTGAAAGAGGAAGAAGAAATTCAGCAAAAGCAGCAGCAGAAAATCGGGAATAGAGAGGAAAAACACCATAATTTTTGCAACAAATAGGAGAGAAAGGAAGATCAAAAGAGAGGATTGTTACTCTTTGATTTGATTGTAACACACATATTTCTTCTATTCCAATACACAAGCATACTTCCATTTTGGTATCAATTGCAAGGTGAAATTTCCCTTTATTCTAGCAATTATCATATCATTTGGCTAAAATTAATGTAGTCTTCATGTAATTTATTGTGAAACAATGAATTAGGGATTATTTGCGAGGGTTCCATTGGAACAAAATTCTTCTTAATAACCCGATGATATTCACGTTTTGATTTCTTGCTTGTTGTATAAGAGATGTATTGGTTGTGGTTCCTTTAATTTGCTATTTAGGATGTCGTGATATTGTTAGAATTTCCGCGTTGGTTATTTATTGTAATGTTTGATTTGTGAGTACGTAGTAATCGTGGTTGTGAGCCTAGGAAAGCGACCCCGTGGTCCAAATCCGATGATGGACATGTCTTGATGTATATAGCGGGTAGAGATGTAGCCTCCTTGTAACATGTAACCGTTGGGCCTTAAAACGACGCCAAAGCGAGAATCGGATTTAAGGCCCCATATTAGTGGAACTTGTGATTGTAGGCGTTTGGGATTATTTTGATGGCTTACATGCCCATGAATAGCCCCAACGCATTTTAATGCTTGATTTGATTTATGACACGAAATTGATTTCAAAGCTAAATGACAAGATTTTCATAAAATCAATCAAAGTAGGATATTAGAATCACGAGGTAAAAATTTGAGAAACGTTAATGAATGTCGATTCCTATCTAACGAGAAAGCTAAAGAAAAAATCGTTTTCCAAAACATCATACGAAAATGATTTTATAAATAATTGACGTTTTATTAAATCTTTGTGCATAGGGTGAAAGAGATCCTAGAAATTGCCCATCATTTTATGAAAGCAACGTATAGATCTCGATTCCTATTTTGACGAAGGTTTAAAACTCTTGTTTTGTTAAAACGACACTTAATGAAAATCCCATAGTTTTGGACAACTAAAATCAAACCTTTCTCATAAAGAATAAAGCTTTCTCGGGTACATCGAAAAGACATTCCGAAGCGTACTCAAATTAAAACACGATTTTCCCTAAAATCCAAATGACTCTTTCATACAAACTCACCACAACATTCACATAGACACACACCCACACACAAGCGCGCGCACACACACATTTCATGAATTAAAGGATAGGAAAGCATCAAGATTGCGGTAACCGTGTTTCACGGAGGTCGGGGGGTGCCTAACACCTTCCCCTCACTTAAGCAAGCCCCCGAACTCTATGAATCTCGATTCGCAGACTAATTAATTCGGAGTCACACATGAGCCAGCGATTTATAAAAAACGAAAACTTGGATGAGTTGGTACATCCATTGTAAATATACCAACTGGCGACTCTGGTTAATTGGCTCATCATAAAAAACGATCTTCCAAAACCCCGTCGACATCAATGCCGACCTTTTCCAAACGTCATCTAAATCAAAAGGCTAAAATTGGAAAAGACGAGAAGCAAGAGAAAAACCCGGCGTCGACAATTGGTATTGATATTCATGGTTGGTGATTAAATGAAAGCCTTTGAAAGTTTGGTTGATTAGAATTCAGTTGATTTCAATATTACCTTTGTTTTGGTTTACACGAGGACGTGTAAAGGCTAAGTGTGGGGGAATTTGATGAGTGCATAATATTCTATGATTTTGATTCCTTTATGTTTAGTTTTATTGCATGTTTTATTATGTATATGAGCTTATTAAGGTGTGTATTGATTTCAGGAAGATTTGGAGCTAAAAAGAAGAAAAGAGGAAAAACATTGTCTGCTGGGAGGTAGGCGCGGGGCGCGCCAGAATTGCCCTACATGTGGCGCGGGGCGAGATAGAGGTCCAGCAGTTTCGGATGGGTAGGCGCGGGGCGTGCCAGTTGCAGTTCAAAAGTGGCGCAGGGTTGCGCCAGGTCCGCGAACAAGGGAATTTTCAGCTTCTAAATTTTTTAAGGAATTCTATGGCAACTTGGATTGTAATTCTTATAGCTTTAGGATTTTGTTCTAGGACTATAAATAGATGTTCATAGTTAGGTTTTAGGACATGTTCTATGCATAATTGTAAACCCTAGGAATTAGAGACAAGATTAAAGGCATGTCAGGCTAAGTTTTCTATTTCAATTCTAAGGAATGTTGAAACCTTATTTACAATTAATGGTTTAATTGAGTTATACATTATTTATTCCTTCTTATATGAGATTTATTCTTGATAATCTGTTTTAATTGATTGAATGATATTTATTTTGATTAAATTAATAATGGCCAATTAAGTTGATCAAGCCTTTGTCATATACTAGATTAAGATATAGTATTAAGCAAACGATATTATATCTGATCATAAGTAGCAGTTTAGTATACCTAATTGTGGACAAGCTTTTGATTATTGTTGTGATTATCAAAAAGACAAGTTAAATAATCCCTGATTGTGTGATTGTTGCTTGGAGTAGCCTAATTCCTTGATTCTTAATGCTACTGTTATATTAATATCTAGACTGATAGTTCTAGGTTGTTATGATAGTTAGGATCTAATAGGGGGCGATTTGTTACATTAGATTTAAAACTTAAGGGGAATTTTGGATAATTAACAATTGTTGTTATACTTGATATCTTATTATTGTTGAAAAGGTAAAACTGAACTGAAGAACTGAAATTTTTAATACATTGGTTATTTCATATCATTTTTAAATTCTGTTTTTAATTAATTAATTAATTAATCAAACTTAAACCCCACCCATTTTATTCATTGTTTAGAAACATTAGGTTAGATATAAGACAAACATCACTCTTTAGGGGATTGACCTTTACTTGTCGCTATACTGAATTTTTCTATTCATAGAGCAAGAGTAAGGATTTAATTTTGGAGTGTTAACAACAGCTACCAGTGCGCAGCAATGTGGGGCGCTGGGGCCACAGGCAGATGGTGAAAGTAGTATGCACACAAGCCAATCATATTTGATATGATGTAGCATATACTTTGCAATCTTATTCATTTATTAATAAAAGAATTGATTTTTTTTTTCTTAAAAGGCATTTTTACATTATCTACATGGTGCTGTTATATTAAATGTAATAAACTACATAGTTTTGAGCAATGCTATTTAGAATCATTGGATGGTGATCATGCTAATGAGATCTAAATTCTAGATAGCTCACAAACTAAAAGCGTTCCTAATCGTTGGATTGGATTACTAAAAAAGGGGATTAGTGAATCCGGATAGATTAGTACATACGTTGCTTGCTCTTAGGAAGAGGATGATTGATCTCATAATCATTTGTGTGGAGACACTAACAGCAAGTATGTAGGTGCTTATTGGAGAATAAATTCACTGGAATGTGGCTCGCTAAAGAAAATACCTAATGGAGTTTTACTCGCCTGGTCAATAGGAATTCCTCTAGTGATAGTAGTTTCAAGTGATCCTTGGACTTGAGATCATCATAGTATCTTGTGTATGATGAGTTATACTTTGACAATGTCCCTTAAGACCTTTAGGGTATATCAAAGGGTATGATTGGGTATAATAAGTTTATACCATGGAGATAGGTGAATGATCAACAAAGAATCTACCACGTCTAGTAAAAGATGTGAATGTCCTATGTGAATCGATTAAATGACAACTCAGTAGTCCTTGGCCTAGGCAGAATGAAATTAGGAAGGAGTTTCTAATTTGCATTATTTAGAGTTGTGCATTTGGGAATCGAAATACATATAATTAAATAAAATAAGACTTGACAGTAAATCCATGTCTTATATTTAATTGGGACATTGTATGGTAGAAGGATTGAATTGTACGGTAACTATGCACTGAAAGGTTCTTTTGTGATTAATGGTGAAATCTATATTATCTGGAAAGTCGTTGATCTTTAAGGGGGCTTACCCTTATTGTAGAATAATATATATTTTTATTTAAATGAATTAAATAGTTTAATTTATTTATTTAAATATAATTAAAATTGTTCTAATTGATTTATTCACAACCGATTTAATATGGAGAACCTAAAGGGTCACACCGCAAAAGAAAAATATTTATTTAAGAAGTAATGGCATAATTGTAATAATAAGTTAAGTGTATTTAATTTAGTCTATGGAGGTAGAATAAATTAAATAGCTTAATATTTATTATTTAATATTTTGGAAATATTAAATATAAATTAATAAGAGGAGTCTTATTATTATTATTACTATTACTATTATTTAATTCCTAATAGGGATTGTGAATTAATTAATAGAAGTACTCTCTCATGAATTCCTAATTGGATTAGGAGCATAATTAATTAAAGGAGTTTAATTATAATAGAAACCCTAATCCTAAATAGTTTAGGGAAGGGTTGTTCCTACATCTATAAATAAGAGGAGTCTTATCATAGATTAAGGTTACACACTCTTGCATTAGATTGTGGAGAGTACTTGCAATTTCTATAGAGATAGAAACTAGGGCTTTGCCAACACCCAACTTCTTGAATACCTATTCTTCCTTGGTGGATCACCTCTAGAGGCCAAACACTTGGGTGACTAACGTTGATCAAAGGAATGAATCTCATCGGTGGAATTCGAGGAGAACACGAAGGACTAGGAGTTGAACTTGTACCTGAGGAAGCTTTGATCTACGAGGGTATAATTCTTATTCTCTTTCTATTTCGTTTAATTAATAATTGAACACAAGGATAGATCATGGTGATGGTTTGTATTAAAATTTTAAAATCCGTTTTATCATGCTTTGTTGCTCGATTTCGCAATCAATAAAACACGCGCAAGTATACGCGGTCCACAAGTAATATAAGCTAAGTAAAGTGTCGAACCCACGAGGAATTATGCTAAATAATTACCAAATATCAATCGCAAGAAAAATTAATCTCATTTAAACAATGACAATATGGTTTGTGTTTGTTGTTGATCAAACCTAAATAGAGACAATTTAGAAAACAACGTTTAACTACACACGAATAAAGTTCAAGATAAAAAGATCTAAGATTACAATTTCCCCCAACTCTTCATTTAAACATCCTACTCTCTCTTGTTTAGTAAATTAGAACATAAGAATTGTTACCCGAGAAATCATAAGTATGTATAAGCCTCTCTCGATGGTCAAATACGTATTTCCCAATGCGGTGTATAGATATATTTCTATTCTACACACTAGCAAGAATCTCATATCAAGAGCAATTAGTAACACACATGTCACGTAAAATCCCATTAACCATTCTATCAATTACCAACTTTCACAATAGAAATCATTAAGTAAGGATTCTCAATTGGATACATGTGGTATTTAGGTATATGTCTATCCTAAATACAATCAAATTATCAACCCTCAAGAATAATACATAAGACCTCACGTCACATAATCTCATACATTATCCATAAAGAATATCCAATTTTCACATGAATTCATAACTAGGTCTCAACCTATATTCCATTTCTCAATTTCATATAGATTACCAAGGTAATTACGGGCCAAGCAATTAATCCTTAAGAAAAGGTTATGAACTCCAATTCACAAAATGCTTAATTACCATTCAAGAGAGAGCATTCAATTTAAAACTACAAGTTGGGTTCCATTGCAATCTTAGAATGAAGAGTTTAGTTCATATCAAATCTCAATAACATCGTAATCTGATTATAGTACATGGTTGAAGTTACAAAATAAGAAAGAAGAACTAAAACATATGAAGATACACCCTTCTTGTGATAAGAATCCCGAAATGGTGTGGTGTGATTCTTCTTCTCTAATCCTTGCCTTCCTATTTCGTGCTCCTAGCCTCCTTGGTTGATGAAATTCTGATAATTTTTCCTTTTGTTCCTTTGTTCTTCACTTTTTAGCTCCAAACCCTAGCTTTTTTCCATGTGTGTAACCAAGCTTGAATAATGCAAAACCAACTCTCTGGATGCCTCATAATTCTCTTCTCTCTCCTCATATTCCCGTTCCTCAATTTCCTCCTCTAGTGCGCCACAAATGCAGAACAGACAAAGCAAGCCGCACCTGCAAAACGCCGCTCTCGCCCCGGCGAGAAAAACAGCCTGGGGAGCTCACCCCGGCGAGGTTTTAAGCCTTGGAGGCTCGCCCCGGCGAGGAAAATGGCCTGGGGAGCTCGCAGCGGCGAGGTCTCCTATCTTGCTGAAATTACTCTTTTGCCCCTAGACCTGCTAAGAACCGCCACGGTCATCCACAACTGTTCCCTGCACAATAAAAGCATAAAACAAGTAAATAGATACTAAACATACTTAAGAATAGCAAAGAATTGGACTCAAAAGGTATCCAATTCGTAGGTATAAAACCCACTCATCAAATACCCCCAAACTTGAGACTTTGTTTGTCCTCAAGCAAAAACAAAGGAAATGAAGAATACATGATGTAACTAACTAAATGAATGCAAATGCATGAGCTATAAGCTTAGAGCAGCCAGGATAAGGAAATCAAGCCTCAACAATCAAAAACAAGAAAACAACAACTTCTCAACAATATGATTATTAGAAATGAAACCCACACTAATTCTCGCCAAATGTTTAACCCTTATGTGTGTGTGTGGTCAGAAGGACAGAGTACGCAATGATCATAATTTGATCTAAGAACTACAGTGCTCAAAAGAAGATAAAACAGTCCATATCCACTGTTACCGACTTCCATGCTCACTCGTTTCTATTTCACAATCTATTAACTAAATTCTATCACAATCACCGAGTGCGTTTTACGCTCCATCTCGATGATAGTTTTATTTACATCTAGATCTGTGCAATGTCTATCTTTATTAGGCTCTTCAATGTCACCCATGTAGCAAACTTTCCACCGATGACTCCTAAACCAGATGGTTTTAGGGCACCAAGCGTAGAAACGCTCCAAAGGGGTTACTTGTTCGAGTGACAAAGGCCACAAAGATAAACTAGTCCAGATTGGCTCATATCTGTCAATACTACATTTTCAATTATTACCAGCATTCAAGACAGACATCGAAGCAGTATATAAGCATATCAATTTTTTTTTTCAATTTGTGTGTGGCAGACTATCCTATCTTTTAATGAGTAACATCAGTTTCAGAGATTTGAACTTACAATCTCACGTACTCAACAACACTGATATGTGCATTAAGAACTCAAAGGGTTAAAAATTTAAGTGAATTAGGCACGAGTTAACATTTCTAAAATAGCAATTCGGATCCAAAGTGTTGAATATCTTAAACAGTGATCACCATGTCATCATCGGCTTTCCTTAAATACGCTGTCATATGCTTTCTAAAGACAATTTTTTTTTCCGACGAATATGTACAATAATCATCACAGAAATGACAATAACAGAAATAATCATTAATAGCAAGAAAAGTAATTTTGATGATATTATAAATGCTTAACTATAACATAAGTTTGAAACATACTACGTGAATGAAAAACTACAACTAAATGCAACATACTCAAATACTATAACTAAAGACCATAAACACCCCCAAACTTGAAATAAACAATGTCCTCATTGAAGAAAAGATAAAGAAATGAAGAACTGAGGACTTCCCTTGGATATCAATCGGTGGGGTGGTCCTCCACCTCCTCGACGTCAGAATCGGATGGTGGGAAAGGCGGTAGAGGTGTAGGCACTGGGAAAGGAAGTGGAGCAGCATTCGGGTACTGCGCTGCTAGAACCGCGCTGAAGCTAGTGGTGAAGTTCCACATGTGCTCCTGTCTCTCTGCTATGCGCTGGTTCTGTCTCACTAGCCTCCTCTCTAGCTTCTTAGCTCGTCTGTCTATGAGTAACTGGAGGTTGCGGAGCTGAGAGCTAAACTTTGCCTTGGGCTGTGAAGAACTGGCAGATGGCTGATCATCATCCTCCTCATCATCGGAGGTAGCCGCAATGATAAAGCCTCGGCCTCGAGGATGTGACTCGGCTCCGTCCCAAACCTTGTACCTCGCAATTCAGTCTGTGGTCAAGGATCTATGATGGCTGCTATGTGACCTCATCATTCTCGCCACTGTACCCCCGCCTGTCTGCCACAGTCCACAAATGAGGGAGGGGTGAGGTAGTCCGCCCCTGAACATTACCCCTTAGAAGCCGGCGGATACTACCCTCAATGATGTTCCCCACATCAATCGAGAAATCCATGACAATAGCGTATAGTAACGCTGCCTTCTCCTTCGAAACATCGCTCACGTGTTGGGATGGCATGAACTTGGCACTCAGGAAGGCGTACCAAATCTTTCCATATAAGCTGAGGTCCTTGCTGGGGAAGAGAGAGGCACCTCTTTCTCGCTTAGTGATCCATGTGGTACCTGGCTTGCACAACTCTGTTACAATCTTATCAAAATCAGGCTGAGAGCGAATGAACTCTGTGTACTGGCATACGGCAGGTGGTACCAGGTTGTAGTAGTGATTAATAGCCTGTGCACTAAAAGGTACCCTCATCCCCCTGACTATAGCCTCAAAAGGCTGTCTGTCCTGAGCGTTGGCATAGAACTCCTGTACCACTGGAACAACTGCCGGGTCGGGGTGGTGGGTGAAAGTGTCCCACACCCTCTCATCTATCTGCTCCCAAATCTCCCCGTCAACACCCCTCTCTGGCCTGAGACCTCGCTCGGGAGTTAGAGCTTTACCCGTGATGAAGTCATCAAATCTGTCTACTGCCTCGGCACTAACAAATTTACTGTGGTCATAATGTCGGGGTGGTGCGGAGGAGGATCCCTCGGTACGAGATCTCTTAGGAGGCATTGTAGCAAACAAATAGAATCTCTTTTTCAAAACTGACCCAAGCACCACTGGTTTAAACTCACTGATATACTGAATTTCCCCCAAACTCGAATTTTCACAAACCAAAATTTCCTGCAAGAAGTCTCAATATGCACAAAATATATTCCCAATCCTCCAGTTGAGCCAACACAAACTCAACTGGGTACTCAATGTCAACCAATTCAACAATATGCAGATAAAGCAGTTCAAGATATGAACACTGACAATCCCAAATTAGTATTCACTGAAATCAATTCTAACTACTGACTACCCAGATGCAATCTCAACAATAATTAACAACCATTAGCGCGAAAATAGTAGGAAATCAGTTCATCCTCTTGTACCTGGCCTCTGTCAGTTGGTGGGTGTGAAGAAAGTGGAAGTGCGTGATGGAATTCACCAAATTGCAGCTTGAATACTCACTGAGATGTATTGAGGTTGAATTCCAGCCCCAATTCCTCAAAATAACTGACTAATTTCGAGTAGCATCAATGATGGTGACTGTCAATGGTTGAAATTGAATGAAACCCTAATTGGAAGTGGATTTGTGTGGAAAAGGGTTGTTCAATCCTTAATTCAGTTGAAATCGAGAGTGGGTTGTGGCTAAGGTTGGATTTCGAGTGGTTTGGACGGGTTGGGGTTTTTGGGTTTTAGGTTGCAGACTGTAAGGATGAAGGAGAATGGTGCAAATTCGAACGGGAGGAAATTTTTAAGTTCTGCAATTCCGCGTCTCTTGTCGGGGCGAGAGTTTTCCTCATGTTTTTCTCGCCGGGGCGAGAGATTCCAGGCCAAAAACCTCGCCGCGGCGAGCTCCCCTGCTGAAGCAAAAATTGAGTTTTTGAAATTTGAATACAGGGACCATGCCTAACATCACCTCCCTGTATCCCTGCAACATACGAAACAGATATTAGGAACAAAGGGCCAAAAATGACTCTCAAAAGCGACTTGGTGCTGAAAATCCTAAACTAACATAACACACTAAATATGAAAAACTTAAAAACTAACCACCATGAAAAATGCAGTAATTAAGCCACACAAATTGAATTATAAAAGGATACGGGAGATGGTGGGTTGCCTCCCACCGAGCACTTGGTTTAGAGTCCTCGGCCCAACTTTTCATCAATCTCAAGGTTGATCGGTTGAAGTGATCGAGGTCTTCTGGCGAGCGAAGCCGCCACCCCAATAATGCTTAAGACGCTGCCCGTTAACTTTGAATGTTACCACTGGATTATCACCATAGACTTCCACAGCCCCGTGCGGAAATGCTTGCTTGACAATGAAGGGACCCGACCAACGTGATTTGAGTTTTCCGGGAAAGAGCCTTAATCTAGAGTTGTACAGCAACACCGCTTGGCCTGGCTCGAATTTCCTGTCAATGATCTTCTTATCATGCCATCTTTTAACTTTCTCCTTGTACAACTTTGAGTTCTCATAAGCTTGCATTCGGAACTCATCAAGTTCATTAAGTTGGAGGAGTCTTCTCTCGCCTGCAGCTATGAGATCAAAATTCATCTTTCTTATGGCCCAGAACGCCTTATGCTCAAGTTCAACCGGGAGATGGCATGCCTTGCCATAAACTAGCAGGTATGGGGACATACCAATGGGTGTTTTAAAAGTCGTTCTGTATGCCCACAGTGCATCATCCAACTTTGTCGACCAATCTTTTCTTGTGGGGTTGACAATATTTTCCAGAATTTTCTTCACTTCTGTTAGATAACTCAGCTTGTCCATTGGTCTGGGGGTGATATGCTGTAGCAATTCTATGAGTGACCCCGTATTTTCCCAAGAGGGCTGCAAAGTTCTTATTGCAAAAATGACTCCCCTCATCACTGATCATGGTCCTTGGAGTACCGAACCTTGTGAAGATGTTCTTTTGAAGAAATTTTAACACTACCTTGGAGTCATTAGTAGGGAATGCAGCTGCCTCCACCCATTTAGACACATAATCCACAGCCAAGAGAATGTATAGATTGTTAAAAGAAGGTGGGAATGACCCCATGAAGTCTATACCCCAAATGTCGAATACTTCAACCTCAAGGATCATGTTCAAAGGCATTTCATGTCGTTTAGAGATGTTCCCCATTCGTTGACATCTATCACATCTTAGCACAAACTGATGAGCATCTTTGAACAATGTTGGCCAAAAGAACCCTGCTTGCAACACCCTAGTGGCTGTTTTCTCACCTCCGTAGTGCCCTCCATATAGTGAATCATGACAGTGATGAAGAATGCTCTCAACCTCACTTTGTGGAACACACCTTCGAATCATTTGGTCCACGCAATGCTTGAACAAATACGGCTCATCCCACATATACCTTTTCACGTAATGAAGAAACTTTTTCTTTTGCTACCACTGTTTGTAAATTTACCAATCAATAAATACGTGCAAGTGTACACGGTCAACAAGTAATAAAGTGATAAGAGAGTGTCGAACCCACAGAGAATTATTTAATAATAATTACCAAATACTAACTCATAATCAAATTAATTTTATTTAAATAATTCGATAAAAGATTTTGAATTTTGAAAATAAAGTACTAAACTAACTAATTACTAACTACCAAGAATTGAATTCAGATAAAAAGGCTTAAGATTACAATTTCCTTTAATGTTTCACTTGAATTAATACACTTCCTGTTAAGTTATATTAATTATTCCAGATTGTTAATCAAGAACTCATCAATATTTATAATCATCTCTCGATGTATCATAAACGAATCAACTTAAATCCATAAAAGATAGAATTAAGATGAACACCCTAGTTAACTAATTCACTATATCTCTATGTGAATTACAATTAAAAAGGATTTAAAGCTCAAGTTCTCTTTCAGATTACATGCGGCGTATAGGTATATCTCTATCCTAAACACAAATCATGAATTCCATCGACAGTAGAATACACAATCATATGCTATTATGATTAGGTCTAAATCTATAATCCATCTCTCGAGTTCATAAAGATTACCACGGTAATTGTTGATCAAACAATTAAGCAACTAATCACAAATCATAATAGACAATCCGATAATAATCAACAATAATTAACAAGGAAGCATATCTACAAAAGCTACGCAATAAGATCCATTGTAATCTTAAAAAGAAATTAGTTCATAATTGAATTAAAATCCATAATCCTCAATTGATAAAGCATTCAAGAATACAAAATAAAAGATTAGGGAAGAGAATAGAATCTGTAATTGCAATCCTTGAGTCTCTCCTTTAGCTCCTATAATGAATCCTTCGTGCTTGCTCAATTGCTTCAAACCTTGCTCTCCTTCTCTCAAAACTAGGGTTAGCAAAAAGTAGCAAAATCTCTCCTATTCTACGCCTCACATCATGTATTTATAGGTTCTAGTTAAAGTCCTAAACCAATTAGAAGTTACAATCCTTGTTCCATTCAATGAGGGTCAAAAATAAGCTTTTTAAAAACCCGACGCAGCGCGGCCGCGCCCATATTTGGCCTAGGAAGCAGCGCGGCCGCGCCCAAGTGCCAGAAATCATGTTTTCCACTCTGCAGACCAGCGCGGCCGCGCCCAAAATACACTTGGAACCGGCGCGGCCGCGCCCGACTATTTTCTACTCGGACATCTGTTGGTAAAATGGTCATAACTTTTGATCCGGGAGGAGTTACGGGGCCTGCCACCTATCAAATCGAAGCTCGCGACGAGATCTACACCTTTCCTTCTTTGAGCATTGAGAGATTCGGGCTGGAGAATGGTTGAAATGGAGCTTCAAGTGACTGCTATGTAAATGACAACTCCAAACCTTGATCTTTGTTGATAAAAATGTCATAACTCTCGCATCTGAACTCCAATTGGGGTGATTCAAGATGTTCCGGAAAGCTAAGAAGTAAATCTACAATAAAATCTAAGTTTCAATCCAAGAACATGCATCCATTTTAATGTTAAAAGCCCTGCAATCGTCCCTTCTCGCATTTGCTCACATGTTGTACTCCAAAAGATGTTCGAATCGTGTTTCCTTGCTCATTCCTACAAAATAACATAAAAACACTATAAATACCTAATAGTAACTTAAAATAATTAAGAACTCACAAATTATCAAGTCAAACGTACTCAATTCATAGATGTAAAACCCACTCATCAACCACGACAAGTCTGAGGGGAGTGCGTTACTAACCAAGTAGTTAGCAAAATCAGCATACCATGGGATTTCACCTTGAACCACAAACAACTGTTCATCCGGGAACGACTCATTGATTAGAACTTTATCTTCCTTATCATGTCCCGGATTCTCCAATCTAGAAAGATGGTCGGCTACTTGGTTTTCAGTTCCCTTTCTGTCCCGAATCTCCAAGTCAAACTCCTGCAGCAATAAGATCCATCTAATCAATCTCGGTTTAGCATCCTTCTTAGCAATTAGATATCGAATAGCTGAATGGTCCGTGAATACAACCACCCTTGTTCCAATCAAGTAAGAACGAAACTTGTCAAAGGCATAAACTACTGCAAGCAACTCCTTCTCGGTAGTGGTGTAATTGAGTTGTGCATCAGTTAAGGTTTTGCTGGCGTAGTAAATAGCATGAAAAACCTTCTCTTTGCGCTGTCCCAAAATAGCCCCCACCGTATAATCACTGGCATCACACATCAATTCGAAGGGTTTTGACCAATCCGAAGCAATTATCACTGGTGCAGTGGTTAATTTCTTCTTTAAAAGTTCAAATGCGATCAAACACTCTTCATCAAACTTGAACGGCACATCTTTCTCTAGTAGACTGCATAAAGGCTTTGTGATCTTAGAAAAGTCCTTAATGAATCTTCGGTAAAACCCCGCATGTCCCAGAAAACTGCGAATGCCCTTCACTGAGGTTGGTGGAGGTAAATTTTCAATTGTTTCAAGTTTTGCTCTATCCACCTCAAGACCCTTGGATGACACTTTATGCCCAAGTATAATCCCCTCTTGCACCATGAAGTGATATTTTTCCCAGTTGAGCACTAGATTAGTTTCCACACATCTCTTCAGTATTAGAACTAGATTTTCCAAGCAGTTGTCAAATGAATCACCAAACACTGAAAAGTCATCCATGAAAACTTCTACATTGCGTTCCACCAAATCTGAGAAAATCGCCATCATGCACCTTTGAAAAGTGGCTGGTGCATTACACAATCCGAATGAGACCCTTCTAAAAGCAAAAGTACCAAATGGACATGTGAAGGTAGTCTTTTCTTGATCTTCTGGAGCAATAGCAATCTGATAATAGCCCGAGTATCCATCTAACAAGCAATAGTACTCATGTCCAGCCAGTCTGTCTAACATCTGATCAATAAAGGGTAATGGAAAATGATCCTTTCGGGTTGCCTTGTTGAGTTTCCGGTAGTCCATGCAAACCCTCCAACCAGTTACTGTTCTTGTTGGAATCAATTCATTATTTTCATTGGCTACAACTGTCATTCCCCCTTTCTTGGGTACACACTGAACTGGGCTCACCCAAGCACTGTCAGAAATAGGATAAATTATTCCAGCATCTAACCACTTCAAAATCTCTTTCTTTACCACCTCTTTCATGATTGGGTTGAGTCTCCTCTAATGTTCCACAGTTGGTTTACTGTCGTCCTCCATCAAGATTTTGTGCATACAGTAAGATGGGCTTATTCCCTTGATGTCGGCAATGGTCCATCCAATAGCAGATTGCTACTCTCTAAGAACCCGCAACAGCTTGCTTTCGTGAAACTCGTTAAGCACAGATGCAATAATAATAGGTAAAGTAGCTGAATCACCTAAATATGCATACCTGAGATGGTTAGGCAAAGGTTTTAGCTCAAGTGATGGAGGTGTCTCAAGTGATGGTCTCAACCGATCTGTAGCATCCTCAGCATGCTCTAGAGATTCAAACGGGATTTGAAACTTGCTTTCCCGTGGCACTGTATCTAAAATCTGTAGATACTCAACCAAATCTGGATCATCCATGTTAAACTCTCCCAGAAGTGCAGTCTCTAATGGATCATTGTTTAACACATTCAGAAACTCGTCATTCACAGCTCGCTCGATCACATCCACTTGAAAACATTCTTCCTCATCCGAAGGGAATTTCATGGCCTTAAATACATTGAAGGTGACTTCTTGATCCTAAACCCTCATAGTGAGCTCACCCTTTTGCACATCGATTAAAGTTCTCCCAGTGGCTAAAAATGGTCTCCCCAGAATAATAGGAATGTTTTTATCTTCCTCAAAATCTAAGATGATAAAATCAGCCGGGAAGATGAACTTATCCACCTTAACAAGAATGTCTTCAACAATTCCCCTTGGGTATGTAACTGACCTATCGGCAAGCTGAAGAGAAATGTTTGGCTTTGGTGCAGGAAGTCCCAACTGAGTATACACGGATAATGGCATGAGATTAATACTAGCACCCAAGTCACACAAACATTTGTTGAATGAAAAGGCTACCAATAGTACAACGGTATAGTGAAGCTGCCTGGATCCTTCAACTTGGGGGGTAGCTTTCTTTGCAATACTGCGCTACATTCCTCCGTCAAAGCTACTGTCTCAAAGTCATTTAGCCTTTTCTTCCTAGATAGAATTCCCTTCATAAATTTGGCATAGCTAGGCATCTGTTCTAAGGCCTCTGCGAAAGGAATGTTAATTTGTAGCTTCTTGAAGACCTCCAGGAATTTAGCAAACTGTTTATCTAACTTTTGCTTCTGCAATCTCTAAGGGAAAGGTACTGGTGGATACACTTTTGGAGTAGGCTCAACACTAGGTTTATCTGTGGTATCTCTCTGCTCCGACTCAGGTGGTACACTGCTGTCCATTTCCTTAGAAAAATCTGCATTATTCAAGTCCGGAGGGGAGCTTGAGTGGGCTGCCCCCTTTTGCAATTCGGACTCCTGTAAGGTTTGTTTACCACTTCTTAGAGTTACTGCCTGACATTCCTCTTTCCCATCTCTTCTTGGATTAGTCTCCTGTGTGTTACTAGGAAGAGATCCCTGGGGTCTATTTGACATAGAACTAGCCATTTGCCCAATTTGATTTTCCAAAGCTTTGAGTGCTGCTGCTTGGTTTTTTATCAAGATATCCTGGTTAGCCATGTGTTTCAATATCAACTCCTCAAAATCTGATTTTCTCTCTGGTTGGGAAGTCTGAGCTGCATGATGTTGTGGCTGATTTTGGAACCCTGGCGGATGGTGTGGTTTTGGAGCTTGCTGAAATATTTGATTGTTGCTCCATGAAAAGTTAGGATGGTTCCTATTTCCAGCATTATAAGTGTTTTGGTAATGATTCGGCTGTCTCTGATAGCTACTTACAAACTGAACTGCCTCGTGGTCAAATGGGCATTGGTCGTTGGCATGTGTCCCTACACATACTTCACAAATAATAGCCACCTGCTGCACTTTTGAATCAGTCAAGGCATCAAGTTTCTTTGACATTGCTGCCATCTGAGCTGCTAAGGATATGATGGCATCTACCTCTAATACTCCGGCTACCTTTGGTTGACTCATCCTAGCAGTAGGCCATTGGTAGTTATTTGTAGCCATAACCTCCAATAAATCAAGTGCTTCCCCATAATTTTTGGCCATAAAAGATCCTCCCGCGGTTGCATCTAAACTAGACCGATTGTGAGATCCCAATCCATTGTAGAAGGTATTCAAATGCATCCATGGAAGGAATCCATGATGTGGGCATCTCCGAAGCAAATCTTTAAACCTTTCCCAAGCTTCATACAATGATTCTCCATGATGTTGTTCAAAGGTTGCAATTTCATTTCTCAATCTAGTAGATTTTACAGGAGGAAAGAACTTTGCCAAAAATTTCTGTGCTAAGTCTGACCATGTAGTGATGGATCCCAGTGGCAATGAGTGAAGCCAACTCTTAGATTTGTCTCTCAAAGTGAACGGAAAAAGTCTAAGTCTCAAAGCATCATCCGTCACTCCAATAAATTTGGAAGTATCACATATCTCAATAAAGCTCAACAAATGCTCATTAGGGTTGTCATTAGCCAAACCCCCAAACTGTAACGAATTTTGCACCATTTGTATTGTTCCCGGTTTAATTTCAAAGGCATTTGCAGTTATTGCCGGTCTTGTGATACTAGACTGTAAATCACTTATCTGTGGCATTACATAGTCTCTCAATGCTTTGTGTTCCTCTACCGCCATAGTTTCTTGATTGTTAGAATCCCTAATTCTTTCTCTTCTAAGTCTTCGGGTATTTCTCTCGATCTCGGGATCGTAAGGAAATAACTCAAGACTTTGTGATCGGCGCATACAAATCAAGGGTACCTATACAATCAAGTGAGAAAAATTAAAAACAAGTCTAAATTAAGATCAGTTCGACTATAATCAATATTGGTACAATTATTGTAAAATAATTCCTCGGCAACGGCGCCAAAAACTTGTTGCTCGATTTCGCAATCAATAAAACACGCGCAAGTATACGCGGTCCACAAGTAATATAAGATAAGTGAAGTGTCGAACCCACGAGGAATTATGCTAAATAATTACCAAATATCAATCGCAAGAAAAATTAATCTCATTTAAACAATGACAATATGGTTTGTGTTTGTTGTTGATCAAACCTAAATAGAGACAATTTAGAAAACAACGTTTAACTACACACGGATAAAGTTCAAGATAAAAAGATCTAAGATTACAATTTCCCCCAACTCTTCATTTAAACATCCTACTCTCTCTTGTTTAGTAAATTAGAACATAAGAATTGTTACCCGAGAAATCACAAGTATGTATAAGCCTCTCTTGATGGTCAAATACGTATTTCCCAATGCGGTGTATAGATATATTTCTATTCTACACACTAGCAAGAATCTCATATCAATAGCAATTAATAAGACACATGTCACGTAAAATCCCATTAACCATTCTATCAATTACCAACTTTCACAATAGAAATCATTAAGTAAGGATTCTCAATTGGATACATGTGGTATTTAGGTATATATGTCTATCCTAAATACAATCAAATTATCAACCCTCAAGAATAATACATAAGACTCACGTCACATAATCTCATACATTATCCATAAAGAATATCCAATTTTCACATGAATTCATAACTAGGTCTCAACCTATATTCTATTTCTCAATTTCATATAGATTACCAAGGTAATTACGGGCCAAGCAATTAATCCTTAAGCAAAGGTTATGAACTCCAATTCACAAAATGCTTAATTACCATTCAAGAGAGAGCATTCAATTTAAACTACAAGTTGGGTTCCATTGCAATCTTAGAATGAAGAGTTTAGTTCATATCAAATCTCAATAACATCATAATCTGATTATAGTACATGGTTGAAGTTACAAAATAAGAAAGAAGAACTAAAACATATGAAGATACACCCTTCTTGTGATAAGAATCCCGAAATGGTGTGGTGTGATTCTTCTTCTCTAATCCTTGCCTTCCTATTTCGAGCTCCTAGCCTCCTTGGTTGATGAAATTCTGATAATTTTTCCTTTTATTCCTTTGTTCTTCACTTTTTAGCTCCAAACCCTAGCTTTTTCCATGTGTGTAACCTAGCTTGAATGATGCAATACCAACTCCCTGGATGCCTGATAATTCTCTTCTCTCTCCTCATATTCCCGTTCCTCAATTTCCTCCTCTAGTGCCCCACAAATGCAGAACAGACAAAGCAAGCCGCACCTGCAAAACGCCGCTCTCGCCCCAGCGAGAAAAACAGCCAGGGGAGCTCGCCCCGGCGAGGTTTTAAGCCTTGGAGGCTCGCCCCGGCGAGGAAAATGGCCTGGGGAACTCGCCGCGGCGAGGTCTCCTGTCTTGCTGAAATTACTCTTTTACCCCTAGACCTGCTAAGAACCGCCACGGTCGTCCACAACTGTTCCCTGCACAACAAAAGCATAAAACAAGTAAATAGATACTAAACATACTTAAGAATAGCAAAGAATTGGGCTCAAAAGGTATCCAATTCGTAGGTATAAAACCCACTCATCACGTTTCTGCCCTATTTATGTAATTTGATTGCATGCTTGCGTTATATACAAACCTAACAGATGGGGCACTGGGGCGCTCTGACTGGGGCGCTGGGGCACGCTGGTTAGGGCACGCTAGGCCGCGGCTGCTGGGCTGGCTGTGCACGGGCGTGTCAACGTGCTGTTTTTGAACGTCGTGCGACGCCGAGCGACGTTATGCACGCCGGGGCGTGTTGAGTGACGTCGAGTGACCAAAGCATCGTGAGCTATGAAATAAGATAAAATAAACCAATATGAGCGTCATTATGTGGCTAATTGGTATGCTCGACCTTAATGATATATATAGGTCATTTGAAAAGCGATTGAATAGCAGTCCGGTAAATCAAGTAGCACGCAAGTATCTAACCCTTGTTTAATTTATAATTGAGCAAGTACCTTCAAACCTTGTACAAGTTTTATTTATTTGTTGCAAGTTTTCTAACTTACATAAATTTATTTATTGTGCAAGTATTTTATGACCTTGTACATGTTATTATTCTGTGCAAGACATAAGTTTAAATTGTTGAATTTTATTTGTTATATGAAGTTCATCGTATTGTGAAATAATTTATGAAAAGGAAGTTATTTGCCATTCGTTTCGGCATAACTCAATTTCTTGAGCTATTCCAGTCGAAATATTTATTGTTGAGATATTAATTGTAATTGTGACACCCCCAAATCCAGGTACCTCTACCTCAAACTTGGTGTTTCACGATCCAACTCATATAACATAACTAAATATCAACTCATTGCGAAATAACATAAAATTTATATTAATTAATATGACATAAAAACATACTCCCAAGTTCTCTTAACCTTCACTAATACATAACATAGCTTAGATCATACAAATAACTAGCATAAGTCTTAATACAATTTTCTAAAATTATCTTTAATAACTACTAAATCAAAGTTAATCTGTAGTCTTGTTTTTTCCTTTATCTTTCCCTGAACCACCACCCTACTCGGTTTAACTGTAACATTTAAAGTAAAGCAAGAGTGAGCAACAAGTTTGCTCCACAAGTGTAAAGCCAACAATAATAGATGATCATGCTCAAAGTTTAGTAATTTCAGAAGCTTAATCAATTAAAAAACAGTTTATGAATTAAACTGGATGAACTGGGGATAGATAATTCTAACAGTTTAAAGGTCTGAACATTTTTATTATTGAGTAGTCATTGTGGACTATGAACTCTACGGAAAGATTATCAGTGTATGACTGTAAGCCTTCGATAACAGGTATATGAGGTGATCAGCCTCGTCGTACCTTACATTATGCAAAACGTTTAGACATGCGATTCGCGCGTGTCGATTTACCGACATAAAATAATTTCCCCTTTAAGGAGGGTTGTTTATCTAAGCATATAAGAGTCCACACCAAAGCAATTGGTTTGGATAGCTTTCTAAAATATGATTGATTTTATTTCATTATCTGTCTATTGGCGTAACAATTGTTTTTGGGCATCACTTAAAACCCACACATTCAACGAGTGTCCACTCTCATCAGTTCTTAATGTCCACATGTAATGGGGATTGTTCCATATAATTATTGAAATGTGGTTTAGTTGATCCCACAACAATGTATTATCGGTTGGTCCGGGATTGAATTCCATTTTTGTAACTAACACAAACAAAATAAACATATATCAAGAACATATTAATGTTATTATTATTACATATCAAAAATAACTAAGAAAAACCCTAATTCAAACATTATGCTTAAAAATTTTAGTTCTACCAAACCCATAATGTTTCTTTAATGTATACTTACATGCGTTTACAACAAGTCTTTGTATACAACAACTATGGAGTTTGTATACAACAAAGAAGAATACAAAATATATACATATGACGAATTTAAAACTTACATGACTTGGATTTAGCAAAGATGTTAGTTTGTAGCACGGATTTGCCGATCTCCTTTTGTTTGGTTGCTTTTCTCTCAAATTTACTTTGGGTGTTTAAATCTCAGATAAGGAAGAAAGAACAACAACGTATCTGATTTAGTAGAACTAAGAGTCCGCAGTTTAGTTCTGCGAACGGTGATTTATATTAAAACGGCACCATTTGGATAGACACAACGTCCGCAGTATTAAATTACGGACGGGAGGGCAGACAAAAACGACAACGTTTAATACTGTGTGTCTGAAGTATTAAACTACGGACTAGCAAAATAAAACAGTGTCGTTTAATAGTGTTTTGCATAGCATACCTAGCATCTGCAGTTTAATTCTGGGGACGGGGAGGGGTACTTTGGACAATTTTTCCGTCTGTAGAATTAAACTGTTGTATCCCCCATATTAAATTGCGGACAGGAGATCAGTTTTACCGTTCGATGAACGGATGGACGACTGAGATCTGTTGTAAGGATAACATTATCCTTACAACGTTGACTATGGATCAATCCCCTATCTATATATATATATATAACACATATGTATGTATGTACACATGTAATTTATGTATGTATACTTGTATTATTTATATGCATGTATACTTGTTTTAGTTGTATATATGTAAGTATACGTGAATTAATTTTATGTATGTATACTTGCATTTTATTTGATATGGTTATGTGATTCTTAAAGTGTTACATTTTCTAGTTACTTTTCCTTTTATTAACTTGCTCAAATAATAATGTATTTATATACCTTTTACACATGTATTTTACAATAATCAAGAATTAAAATTTAAACTTTAATAATAATTGCATTTATATTCACAAAGTTTATTATAAGAGTTTTTTTTAATATTACAAATACTACCTTTTCGGAGTCCGTTTCGCCCTACATCTCTATCCAGCAATCTAAAATCCTCACTGAATCCCACTTCCAAACGACCTCTCAAACCCTTTGTCGGAGGCCAGAGAGGTAATTTGTCTATCCAAAGTAGCTATTTTTGACAACATTTCTTCATATCAACTTAATTAAAAACAGTTGGAGAGGATCAATCTTCTAGGCATGACATCATCCTTAATTTGGGTGCAATAGGAGTGACATCATTCATGACATCATCATTCTACTTTAAAGAGTTGGATCTCACAAGGAACATTACTCTTGAGCCTTGACATACACCCTGTGCTGATGGTGTCAATCAGTTGCTTGGAAGCTTGAGTTGTTGTCTAACTTGCTTGGAATTTAGCTAAGTCTGGGGGAAGATGACCTTGACGGTGGAGTGCCTTCAGGGGCCAAGCTAGGGACGTTGTTGTCCAATTTCAGTATTGACAATTTACGTGCAAGTATACACGATCAACAAGTAATATAGTAGTGAGTAGAGTGTCGATCCCACGAGGAATTTTACTAATAACTGACCAAGTACTAACTTTATATCAATTCAATTTTATTTAAACCAATGGATTAAGATTATGAAATTTAGTTAATTAAAATAAAACAATAAATTACTAAGCAAGGATTAATATCAGATTAAAAGGTTAAGATTATAGTTTCCCCCAACGCTTCATCTAATTCTTTTCACTCTCATTTCAATTAATTAATCATAGCAAATTGTTAACCTAGAATTCTGTAGTATTTATAAAACCTCTTCCGATAGTTAAATAAAAATATCCCTACTAATTAAATCACTAAACTCCTACATGAAATAATTTAGAACATACTCATTAAGATCAGATTCCCACAATGGTTACACACAGCATATAGGTATATTCTTATCCTATACACAAATCATGTTATTTAACCTAAAGAAGAATAATCTAGACGCATGTTATCATATTCAGATCTAACCCTATAATCCATCTTCCAATTTCATATATGTTATCAAATAAATTGTTGATCAGACAATTATACGTAAAGAACAAAATCTGATAAACGATTCGCATATAATTATCAACAATCAAAAGGAAAGAAAATTAATTTAAACTAATCGTTGGGTCCTATTGTAATCTTAATAAGAAATTAGTTCATAGTTGTCGACGCCGGGAATGTCGCTCCTTTTGGTGATTGTTACCCCTTTCCAATTTTAGCCTTTTGGTTTAGATAATTCTTTTGGAAAAGGTCGGCATTAATGTCGATGGGGTTTTGAAAGATCGTTTTTTTATGATGAGCCAATTGACCAGAGTCGCCAGTTGGTATATTTGAAAGGAATGTACCAACTCATCCGAATTTTGTTTTTTGTAAATCGTTGGCTCATATGTGACTCCGAATTAATTGGTTTGCGAACCGAAATTCATAGAGTTCGGGGGCTTGCTTAAGCGAGGGGAAGGTGTTAGGCACCCCCCGACTTCCGTGAAACACGGTTACCGCAATCTTGATGCTTTTCCTATCCTTTTAATTCTTAAAATGTGTATGCGTGCGCGTGTGTGTGTGTATGCCTATGTGAATGTTGTGATGAGTTTGTATGAAAGAATCGTTTTGGATTTTGAGGGAAAGTTATGTTTTGAGAGTGCTTTGGAATGTCCTTCGGCTTCTATGAGAAAGCTTTATTCTTTATTAGAAAGGTTTAATTTTAATTTTCAAAACTGCAAGGTTTTCATTAGGTGTCATTTTGGCAAAACAAGAGTTTTTTAAACCTTCGTCAAAATAGGAATCGAGATCTATACGTTGCTTTCACAGAATGACGGGCAATTTCTAGGATCTCTTTAACCCTATGCACAACGGTTTAATAAAACATCCTTTAATTTATAAAACCATTTCTTGTGATGTTTGAAAACGGTATTCTTTAATCTTCTCGTTTAAAGATGAATCGACATTCATTAGCACTTCCAATTTCTTATCCTCGTGATGCTAATAACCTAATTTGATTGATTTTATGAAAATCTTCATCGTTTAACTTTAAAATCAATTTTGTGTGTCATGAATCAAATCAAGCATTAAAATGCGTTGGGGCTATTCATGGGCATGTGAGCCATCAAAATAACCCCAAACGCCCACAATCACGTATTTTCACTATGACGGGGCCTTAAACACGATTCTCGCCTTGGCGTCGTTTTAAGGCCCGACGATTACATATTCACAATGAAGATTACATCGTTCCTACTACTTATATCAAAAGATGTCCATCATCGGATTTGGACCACGGGGTCGCGTTCCTAGGCTCACATCCAAGATGGCCAAACAACCACAATATCCCAAAATGGTAATCTAAACAAACTAAGCACAATACATCATCATAACAAGCTAAATTAATTCACTAAATGGACATCCTCGGGTAATTAGGAAGCATTTGTTTCCGTGGAAACCTTCACTAATGGTCCCTAATCTATGTATCCACAACAATATACAAGAAAAATTACATTTCACATAACCCAATTGACAAAAAGATTAACAAAATGATATATCAAAATTGCTATAGAGATGGTCTTTTCACCTTGCAAATAATCCTCACAATGTGTATGAATTTGTATATTGAATAGAGTAGAAGGTATAGGATATATAATCTTACACAAAATATATAATTCCTCACTTTTTTCCTCTCTTTTCTCTCTATTTTCTTGCAATTTCTTCCTATTTCTTCCTCTCTTCCTGAGTTGTTGCTGCTGTTTTCTTCCTATCTCTCCGCCTGCTCCCCCCTGGATGCTGAATGAAGGAATGAGCTGAAATAGGCTGGCCAGAGCCAGCCGCAGATGGATCTGCGGCTGGCTGGCCGCCACCCCTCCACTTAGCTAATTTTCGGTTTCCGTGTTTCGAGTTCCGTGTTTCCAAAAGGCGCACTTATTGGCTGCAGATCAATCCGCGGCTGGCTAGCTTGACTTTCTTGATTGTCGTGCCATGCCTCGATTCTCATGTCGTGACGTCAGTTTTCGCCGACAGGCTTGTATTTTGCAGTCCGGGAATTACTGGGAGACGTGCCACATCATTCGGGAATGCTCATTTCGGATGGCCTTGTTGTCATGTTAGTTTTGATTTGCAAATCGTCGCGGTGGCGTCGAGTGTTCGTACTTGCGCCCATCCTTCGCTCTCGTAGGCCGGCTCAATGGACGAATTTGCCCTCCTGTCAGGGTTAGTATACGAAGTGCAAAATTTGGGTGTCTACAGCTGCCCCTCTTTATCATGTTTATGAAATGTTAAATGAAATGAACATGATAAAGAAGTAGACACCCGATGCATGAATGACAGTGCATAAGAATGACAGTACATACATGATGCAACACATGCAACTTATGATGCAACGCAAGATGTAAGGTATGCAAAACATTCGTAAAGGTATTAATGCATCAATCCCTGACCGCATTGCTAGTCGTCGGGTTTCGTCTTCCAATCGATCGTCTCGTCTGCGCCGGGTCTCGTATCCGGTCGTCAGTCTTGTGATCACTGGGTCTCATATCCGGTCGATTATCCTGTGAGTGTCGGGTCTCGTATCCGGTCGCTCGTCTCGTAACCGCCGGGTCTCGTCTCCGATCGATTGTCCTGTGAGTGCTGGGTCTCGTCTCCGGTCGCTCGTCTCGTAATCGCCGGGTCTCGTCTCCGGTCGATTGTCCTGTGAGTGCCGGGTCTCGTATCCGGTCGCTCGTGTTGTAACCGCCGGGTCTCGTCTCCGGTCGATTGTCCTGTGAGTGTCGGGTCTCGTATCCGGTCGCTCGTCTCGTAACCGCCGGGTCTCGTCTCCGGTCGATTGTCCTGTGAGTGCCGAGTCTCGTCTCCGGCCGCTCGTCTCGTAATCGCCGGGTCTCGTCTCCGATCGATTGTCCTGTGAGTGCCGGGTCTCGTATCCGGTCGCTCGTCTCGTAACCGCCGGGTCTCGTCTCCGGTCGATTGTCCTGTGAGTGTCGGGTCTTGTATCCGGTCGCTCGTCTCGTAACTGCCGGGTCTCGTCTCCGGTCGATTGTCTTGTGAGTGCCGGGTCTCGTCTCCGGTCGCTCGTCTCGTAATCGCCGGGTCTCGTCTCCGGTCGATTGTCCTGTGAGTGCCGAGTCTCGTATCCGATCGATCGTCTCGTAACCGCTGGGTCTCGTCTCCGGTCGCTCGTCCTCGTACATCATTCTTAGCAGCCATCGTTTTTGACTCTGATAGGCTAGGACCTTGACACCTAACCTGCATGGATCACGTACAGAATTATCATCTATTCAATACAATGTGACACAACATTTAAAATGTGAATTTGATGAAAAATGACCCCTGTACAGTCTTTTGATATTGTTCTACAGATGTCATCATTTGTCGGGGTTTGCTTGGATCTCAGCCCTTCCCAGGGATCGCTCACTTTTTTTTGGATATCGGCCCTTCCCAGGGGTTGTTCACCACCTTGTTGTGGTTCGCTTGGATGTCTTCCTAAGGTGCTCACCACCTTGTTGTGATTTGCTTGGATGCCTTCCCAGGTTCACTCACCACCTTGTTGTGGTTTGCTTGGATGCCTTCCCAGGGTGATTTATTGTTTGGATACCAGCCCTTCCCAGGGGTCGTTGATTTTTTGGATACCAGCCCTTCCCAGGGGTCGTTGATTGTTTGGATACCAGCCCTTCCCAGGGGTCGTTGATTTTTTTGGATACCAGCCCTTCCCAGGGGTCGTTGATTTTTTGGATACCAGCCCTTCCCAGGGGTCGTTGATTGTTTGGATACCAGCCCTTCCCAGGGGTCGTTGATTTTTTGGATACCAGCCCTTCCCAAGGATCGTTGATTTTTTCGATACCAGCCCTTCCCAGGGATCGTTGATTGTTTGGATACCAGCCCTTCCTAGGGTCGTTGATTGTTTGGATACCAGCCCTTCCCAGGGGTCGTTGATTTTTTGGATACCAGCCCTTCCCAGGGATCGTTGATTTTTTGGATACCAGCCCTTCCCAGGGATCGTTGATTTTTGGATACCAGCCTTCTCAAGGATCGTTGATTTTTTGGATACCAGCCCTTCCTAGGGATCATTGATTTTTTGGATACCAGCCCTTCCCAGGGATCGTTGATTTTTTGGATACCAGCCCTTCCCAGGGATCGTTGATTGTTTGGATCTCATCCCTTCCCAGGGTTCGTTGATTGTTTGGATCTCAGCCCTTCCCAGGGATCGTTGATTTTTGGATACCAGCCCTTCCTAGGGATCGTTGATTGTTTAGATACCAGCCCTTCCCAGGGGTCATTGATACCAGCCCTTCCAAGGGATCGTTGATTTTTTGGATACCAGCCCTTCCCAGGGATCGTTGATTGTTTTGGATACCAGCCCTTCCCAGGGGTCGTTGATTGTTTGGATACCAGCCCTTCCCAGGGGTCGTTGATTGTTTGGATACCAGCCCTTCCCAGGGGTCGTTGATTTTTTGGATACCAGCCCTTCCCAGGGATCGTTGATTTTTTCGATACCAGCCCTTCCCAGGGATCGTTGATTGTTTGGATACCAGCCCTTCCCAGGGATCGTTGATTGTTTGGATACCAGCCCTTCCAGGGATCGTTGATTTTTTGGATACCAGCCCTTCCCAGGGATCGTTGATTGTTTGGATACCAGCCCTTCCTAGGGATCGTTGATTTTTGGATACCAGCCCTTCCCAGGGATCGTTGATTGTTTGGATACCAACCCTTCCCAGGGATCGTTGATTTTTTGGATACCAGCCCTTCCCAGGGATCGTTGATTTTTTGGATCTCAGCCCTTTCCAGGGTTCGTTGATTGTTTGGATCTCAGCCCTTCCCAGGGTTCGTTGATTGTTTTGAGTGATTTCTTGAAGTGGGATGTGTGATCGGCTTCTGTCCTGGATCTCCCACCAACATCGTCCACGTACCATGCGGCAAAAGCCATCACGGTCTGATCATTTGTGAGGTTGAAAGCGACGTGCTTGTACTTTCCCCTGAAGATTTTCATTTTGACCGTACATGTATGCATGCAAAAGATGTTATGCATGATCTAGCAGATATGTTATGGGCAGATGCATGTGCACAACATATGTTTAGATAGAAATGACCCCTGTTCAGTCAAATGATACGATTCGACCGTCGTCATTGTTTGCCAACATTTGATTGGAGCACGCCTCGTCGTGAAGTTAGTTTCTAGACTTCAACATTGGTTTGGTACTCTGCCTGCTCTTGGTCGTCTTCATTGTATCGTATTGAGGCAGTCTGTTTCGCTCTCTGTGATGATCGACAGCTATGTTGGGCTCCTTGGCCTTTTAATCATTTCTGCTGGCCGATATGCGGTTGTCCCGCATTATATCATCCTTGTATATGCTCATGCACGTGGATCATTTGGATGTCGAGGCAGTGATAGTCAGGATTGGGGAGAGGCCCAATGCCGAGAAGTCCTGTGCAGCCTCAGCTTCCTTCCATTTCACGATTCTCAACTGCCCCTGCCTTGGCGCGTGTTATTACCAAGAATTTCTATCGAAAAACTCGCGATGTTGACCGTGCTGAGTTATCCACAGCTCTGCAAGATCCTGCATATCAGACGACTAACAAATGCCAAAACTTGCAGGCTCGGGTCGTTGGTGTTAGTTCAACACAAAGATATTATAGTCTCGACAAAAGATTAAATGCAGTCAAAGCACATGAAATTGAATATCTGTTGATCGCACAATCTAGCGAGTTGTGAACCGTACATGTACTAGATTGGAAGTTATTTTCAATCCCTCGTGAGTTGATGATTTTCTATTTAACGAGTTATGAAATCGTAAGAACACCTTCAAGCATTCATGGTCATTGTACGTGAGTAAGGTCGAATTCAAAAGAACTATCTTCCCTCATCAAAGGTATTCTGTCTCCATTCTCGACAACGTTCTTAGCAGGATTGACGTCATATGACAAATGCACTATGCGATGCAGCATTCAGTAGGGGTTTCTCTTCCATGACTTCTTGTTTAAGGCCGAGAGTTTTTCGTATTATCTTTTCTCTTTATTAGCCCACTTCACTTGTCTCGTTTTCTTAGGCTACTCAAAGTTACCCATTTAACGAGTTTTGGACCAATGACTCCCAAACCAGACGGTTTTGGGGCATTAGGTGTACAGACACCCCTTCAGGTTTATTTACTCGAGTAACAAAGGCCACGGTTCGAGACAAGCTGGTGGTCTGCACCATTCATTCTTTGCTTGACCTTGCGCAAGATTCGTTTTCTTAGGCTTGAGTTACCCATGTAGCGAGTGTTAGGCCGGTGACTCCCAAACCAGACGGCTTTAGGGCACCAGATGCAGAGACACCCCTTAGGCTTAATTACTCGAGTAGCCCATGCCACGATTCGAATCTGCTCGGGCCTCCTCTACTACAATGCTCGTTTTCTTAGGCTCTGAGTTACCCATGTAACGAGTGTTGGGCCAGCGACTCCCAAACCAGATGGCTTTAGGGCGCCAGGTGTAGAGACACCCCTCGGGCTTAATTACTCGAATAACCCAGGCCACGATTCGAGACATTAGCTTGATAATCATTTAGCGTCCGACCTCTTGATATTAGCTTGATAATTACTGACTGTCTGACTACGTGTCAATTGCCATCAACGTCGTCATAGTTCTATACCCCATAACTGAAAGTTCGTGCAAATGCAAAGTGAAGACTGGCACATGAGGTCGATTCTGTCGCAAACGTTGCTTTGAATTAAGGCTTTGTACCCGATCAAAAGGTTGAATAGCCTTCTTCGTCTAATCATACTCACGATCGTGCTCCACGATTGCTTGTCAGAATTAATCTGATTCCTATCAAGTCAAATAAAATCCCCTTTCACGCGGGTCACGTATCCCAGGAAAACTATGCTTGACAAATGACAGATGATCGTAGCATTTGATGATGATGGTGCATGTTGATGGGATTGTTGCATGGGTGCCAATTTGCACGTCATCATTTCCTAGGTAGTTGATAAATGCCCCAGTGTTAAGTTGCTTTTCTTGTGATCTCCCTTGTACTGGTTGCATCGGTATCTCGCTGGGCTGACAAAAGATCTGGTCCTTTGACTTGTTGAAAGGTTTGGGGGGATTTTTGATTTTTTGAGTTTTTTTTTTTTTGCCCCTACTCCGGGTTCTTTGTGACCGTTAGGGGTTCTGATGTTTGATGGCGAAGGTTTGGTCTAAGTCGGGTTTAGGTTTACCTTCGACCCATCCTTTGATCTCGTCAGGCGTATTGTCGATATCTGTCTCGTCCTGCTCAATCCCCATCAGATCGAAATCTAGCTCTATACCAAAATCGTGATCCTCCTTCAAATTTGGCCTATTGCTTGTCAGGCTAGAATGCCTCAAATCGGGGTACTGCCATAAAACAAAAATGCTTGTCATATATATAAAACATTTTAGCACATGATCTTCTTTTTGGATAACATGACAAAATGACATGAGCGTGCAGGGATTTGAAATAAAACTCAGAATTTTAAAACCCATTGATCTTCTACTGGCCGGGATTCATTGCCATACTCCCGGATTTACCCCTTCCCCATCATGCTTAGGTAGAGGATTTAACATTTGGTGACCCTGGCTGTTCCACCACGATTTCCCCACTATCAATCAAGTCCTGAATTTTGTGCTTCAGCGTCCAACATTCCTGCGTATCATGACCAGGGGAACCTGAGTGGTATGCGCATCGCTTGCTTGGGTCAAACCTTCTTTAATTCGGGTCACTTGGGGGTGCCAAATCGACTATTTTCCTCTACGCATTGCTTGCTCGATTTTTTGTGGTCTCGAACCTTCTTCGCCCGTCCGTCCTTTGATCAGTGAAGTTAGGCTGTCGGGATGGCCCCACTCTCTGTATCTGTACTAGAGGATTGTTCTCTGTCTTTCTAGATGATCCCTGCAGGATGGGGGAAACATCTTCCTCCTTTTTCTTTTGGACCCTACGGAAAGTGCTGCCATAGTTTCCACTCTGGATTTGTTCCGCAGCTATTTCCAAAGCCGTGAAATCCCGAATTTTACCAGACTTCAAGCCCATGTCCACCATTTCTCCGTGTTTAATCATCTTGGCAAAAGGCCTACCAATCCCCGATATAACCCGCTCATAATAAGGGGCCTCTTGAATATCCACGAAGGTCATCACCATCTCCGACTCGCTCATTGGGGGATTCACCTGTGCAGCCATACCCCTCCATCGCTGTGCATAATCCCTGAAAGATTCTCTTGGTTGCTTCTTGATTTTCGTCATTTGATATCTATCAGGGGCCATTTGTGCCTGGAAGCTATATTGTGTTAAGAAGGTATGGGCCAACTCCTCCCAATTGTGGATCCGGGCATTATCAAGACGGGCATACCAGATTCTCGCTTCTCCCGTCAGGCTCTTTTGGAACAGTTGCATCCTTAGACCCTCGTCTTCTGCATAAGATCCAAGCTCCCCAATGTATATTTTCAGATGTGTATAAGGATCCCCCTTCCCATTGTATTTCTCAAATTCAGGGATTTTAAACTTCTCCGGATATCTGGTTCCGGGGAAGACACATAGATCTGAATAATTCACCCTGCCTAGGGACCTTATGCCCTTCAAAGATTGGATAGTTTCCTCCATTTATTTCATTTTCTTTCGAAGGTCATCAGTGTCTCCTCCCTCTGGGATAGTAATCACTGTCCTGTTAGGTATGGGAATGGTTTTTGGGACGACTGGTTCGCCCTTGGGTTGGGGTGGATCCTCTTTAGGTGGATCCTGTCTAGGTAGCAATTGTTCCTTCAGCATCATGGCCATTTCCAACATCTGTCTTTTGAAATCATCGAATTCCTCCCGAGATATGGAACCAGGATTAGTAGGTGGAATATCAGCCATTTCAGATGTAGAAGCCTGGGCCCTCTTAGATTGCAAACGCGTTTGAGGAGCAATCCTACAGAAAAACGGTTTGGAGTTTAGTCTTTGGGAAATGAAGGATGTGGATGCATGCTAAAGCGGTAACTTTTGTGCTTTTGGGTTTTTTAATCTTTCTCTACAAAACAATATGTTAGTGATCCCTTATAGCAATAATAATTGATAGACACGACTTATTATGCTTTCCCAGTTGTTCCCTGCAAAACATAGAGGTTAGTAATTTCTTTTGACAATAGGGGCAGCACATATGAATATTGAATGGGACCATGACGCATGAACGTAAAAAAGCATGAAGAGACTTTCCTTGCGTTGGGTTAATCTGAGGCTAACCTATCCTAAGGTTACTCTCGCGGGCTTTTCGGCATGAAGGTCCCCAAATCTTCGCAATCTACTCGTCTGAGTCCTTTCGATTGGAGCGGATTTAGGTGGTGCGTTTCCTGAGCCATCTCCGGGGAGCAGCCCCTTCGAGTCCAGTAATAAGCAACCGACAGGTTCGCCTCAGGAGAAGGTACTCTCTCAACATACATTCACATTCATCGTCCTCACCGTATGCAATTGATTACTTTAAAGTAAAACAATCCCATTCAAATCATTCATTTATTTGGGCAAAACACACATTCACACAACAAAAGTAAAAAAATCAAAATATCGCACACACATTTTATGAATTTTTAAAGGATAGGATAGCATCAAGATTTGAATGCAGCTTAAGCCCTCTAATGTCCCCAGCAGAGTCGCCAGCTGTCGATGCCGGGAATGTCGCTCCTTTTGGTGATTGTTACCCCTTTCCAATTTTAGCCTTTTGGTTTAGATGATTCTTTTGGAAAAGGTCGGCATTAATGTCGACGGGGTTTTGAAAGATCGTTTTTTTATGATGAGCCAATTGACCAGAGTCGCTAGTTGGTATATTTGAAAGGGATGTACCAACTCATCCGAATTTCGTTTTTTATAAATCGCTGGCTCATATGTGACTCTGAATTAATTGGTCTGCGAACCGAGATTCATAGAGTTCGGGGGCTTGCTTAAGCGAGGGGAAGGTGTTAGGCACCCCCCGACTTCCGTGAAACACGGTTACCGCAATCTTGATGCTTTTCCTATCCTTTTAATTCTTAAAATGTGTATGCGTGCGCGTGTGTGTGTGTATGCCTATGTGAATGTTGTGATGAGTTTGTATGAAAGAATCGTTTTGGATTTTGAGGGAAAGTCGTGTTTTGAGAGTGCTTTGGAATGTCCTTCGGCTTCTACGAGAAAGCTTTATTCTTTATTAGAAAGGTTTGATTTTAATTGTCAAAACTGCAAGGTTTTCATTAGGTGTCGTTTTGGCAAAACAAGAGTTTTTTAAACCTTCGTCAAAATAGGAATCGAGATCTATACGTTGCTTTCACAGAATGACGGGCAATTTCTAGGATCTCTTTAACCCTATGCACAACGGTTTAATAAAACATCCTTTAATTTATAAAACCATTTCTTGTGATGTTTGAAAACGATATTCTTTAATCTTCTCGTTTAAAGATGAATCGACATTCATTAGCACTTCTAATTTCTTATCCTCGTGATGCTAATAACCTAATTTGATTGATTTTATGAAAATCTTCATCGTTTAGCTTTGAAATCAATTTTATGTGTCATGAATCAAATCAAGCATTAAAATGCGTTGGGGCTATTCATGGGCATGTGAGCCATCAAAATAACCCCAAACGCCCACAATCACGTATTTTCACTATGACGGGGCCTTAAACACGATTCTCGCCTTGGCGTCGTTTTAAGGCCCGACGATTACATATTCACAATGAAGATTACATCGTTCCTACTACTTATATCAAAAGATGTCCATCATCGGATTTGGACCACGGGGTCGCGTTCCTAGGCTCACATCTAAGATGGTCAAACAACCACAATATCCCAAAATGGTAATCTAAACAAACTAAGCACAATACATTATCATAACAAGCTAAATTAATTCACTAAATGGACATCCTCGCGTAATTAGGAAGCATTTGTTTCCGTGGAAACCTTCACTAATGGTCTCTAATCTATGTATCCACAACAATATACAAGAAAAATTATATTTCACATAACCCAATTGACAAAAAGATTAACAAAATGATATATCAAAATTGCTATAGAGATGGTCTTTTCACCTTGCAAATAATCTTTACAATGTGTATGAATTTGTATATTGAATAGAGTAGAAGGTATAGGATATATAATCTTACACAAAATATATAATTCCTCACTTTTTTCCTCTCTTTTCTCTCTATTTTCTTGTAATTTCTTCCTATTTCTTCCTCTCTTCCCGAGCTGCTGCTGCTGTTTTCTTCCTCTCTCTCCGCCTGCTCCCCCCTGGATGCTGAATGAAAGAATGAGCTGAAATAGGCTGGCCAGAGCCAGCCGCAGATGGATCTGCGGCTGGCTGGCCGCCACCCCTCCACTCAGCTAATTTTCAATTTCCGTGTTTCGAGTTCCGTGTTTTCAAAAGGCGCACTTATTGGCCGCAGATCAATCCGCGGCTGGCTGGCTTGACTTTCTCGATTGTCGTGCCATGCCTCGATTCTCGTGTCGTGACGTCGGTTTTTGCCGACAGGCTTGTATTTTGCAGTCCGGGAATTACTGGGAGACGTGCCACATCATTCGGGAATGCTCATTTCGGACGGCCTTGTTGTCATGTTAGTTTTGATTTGCAAATCGTCGCGGTGGCGTCGAGTGTTCGTACTTGCGCCCATCCTTCGCTCTCGTAGGCCGACTCAATGGACGAATTTGCCCTCCTATCAGGGTTAGTATACGAAGTGCAAAATTTTGGTGTCTACAATAGTGTAGAAAGAAAACATCATCTATAAACCAAATAACATCTTATGATTACAAAAGTTAATGTGACGCCCCCAAATCTAGGTTTTCTAACCTCGGATTCAGTGCTCACGATCCATCATCATCATACACATTCTATAAACTATTGCGGAATAATAAACATACATTGTTCATTACAATAAGGTTCTACATTAAATCCCAATGTCTAACAACCTTAACTTAATACATACTTTAATAATCTAAAAAGGTTTACAAAATAAATTTCATTAGATAATCTAATAAATTAAACAGACATAAGATTCTTATTCTTGGACTTTTCCTTTGTCTTTCTTCTTTGAATATTTAGGCTTTGCTGAAATAAACGTCATGATATAGCAAGGGTGAGCAAGTAATTCGCTCAGCAAGTTTAATTACAAGGGTGATATATCATGATTAGAAAAGAATTTAACTTTCGAATTTTCAACAATGTATAACAATTGTGAAAGAATAAGAATTCAAGTTTCAATAAATGAAAAATTAAGCTGAGTGGTCAACAATGACCATGAACGTATACAGAGGTTGTCAGTATTTAAACTAGTCCTCTTAATAAGTTTTGGTAAGTGAGGGGATCAGCCTCCCAGACCCAGCAAATATGCATAATCACTTAATAAACGGGCAAATAATTATTTTCCAATATAATACCTTAATAAAAGTTGTTCTTTTTCTTAGTCTAGGAGTCCATACCAATCAGCTGGTTTGGAACAACTTTTTAAAACATATTTGAATGCTCATCATTCGGGAATGCTCATTTCGGACGGCCTTGTTGTCATGTTAGTTTTGATTTGCAAATCGTCGCGGTGGCGTCGAGTGTTCGTACTTGCGCCCATCCTTCGCTCTCGTAGGCCGACTCAATGGACGAATTTGCCCTCCTGTCAGGGTTAGTATACGAAGTGCAAAATTTTGGTGTCTACAATAGTGTAGAAAGAAAACATCATCTATAAACCAAATAACATCTTATGATTACAAAAGTTAATGTGACGCCCCCAAATCTAGGTTTTCTAACCTCGGATTCAGTGCTCACGATCCATCATCATCATACACATTCTATAAACTATTGCAGAATAATAAACATACATTGTTCATTACAATAAGGTTCTACATTAAATCCCAATGTCTAACAACCTTAACTTAATACATACTTTAATAATCTAAAAAGGTTTACAAAATAAATTTCATTAGATAATCTAATAAATTAAACAGACATAAGATTCTTATTCTTGGACTTTTCCTTTGTCTTTCTTCTTTGAATATTTAGGCTTTGCTGAAATAAACGTCATGATATAGCAAGGGTGAGCAAGTAATTCGCTCAGCAAGTTTAATTACAAGGGTGATATATCATGATTAGAAAAGAATTTAACTTTCGAATTTTCAAGAATGTATAACAATTGTGAAAGAATAAGAATTCAAGTTTCAATAAATGAAAAATTAAGCTGAGTGGTCAACAATGACCATGAACGTATACAGAGGTTGTCAGTATTTAAACTAGTCCTCTTAATAAGTTTTGGTAAGTGAGGGGATCAGCCTCCCAGACCCAGCAAATATGCATAATCACTTAATAAACGGGCAAATAATTATTTTCCAATATAATACCTTAATAAAAGTTGTTCTTTTTCTTAGTCTAGGAGTCCATACCAATCAGCTGGTTTGGAACAACTTTTTAAAACATATTTGAATCAACAAATTTAAATATAATTGGTTTAGCTGATACAATTAGCTGAGACATGTCTCATAAACAGTTCATGAATAAAAGAACTTTAATTTATTTCACAGTTCAAATAATAGAACAGGAAATCAATTGCACAAAGTGCGAATATCAATAATCATTATGAATGTGAAATAATTAACAATAATTATCCACTAACATGCTTTGAAAATAATAACTCAAGTTTGAGTTCAGGAAACTTGCCTCGTCCGCAATCTATTGCTACGTAATTTAATTTATCCGCTTAAGAAAAGACCTATCATTGATCTTTCAATTAGCATCCCATATATTTATTCATAATATTACTATTCTCATACACATATTATCTAACATTTAGTCATAAATAAATATTAGATATCACATTAGATCCTTAGTAATATTATCATCCCTTGATAATATTACTATCAAATAATTATTATCTTAAACTAATCTAATATTATTAATCTTAATAATATTTTATTCATTTCTTAGTATTATTAATCAATTCATAATACTTTAATTTCTAGCTAATATTATTAATCACTTAATAATATTTTAATCACTCCCTAATATTATTAACCTTTTAATAATATTTTAATCATTTAATAATACTTTACTCTTTTACTAATATTATTAATCACTTAGTAATATTTTATTCCTTTACTAATATTATTAACCATTTAATAATATTTTAATCATTAACTAATATTATTAATCATTAATAATATTTTAATCATTATCTAATATTATTAATCATTTAATAATATTTTAATTTAATATTATTATTCCTTTTAATAATATTTTAATCTAATATTATTAATCTTTTAATAATATTTTAATCTAAATATTATTAATTACTTCATAATATTTTAATCTAATATTATTAATCATTTAATACTATTTTAATTATTTATTAAACTTATAAACAATTTAGTTTAATTGTTTACCCTTTTACTATTTCATTTATTTAACAAACATAAAATAGAATACACATAACATTTTATCAAAAATGACCAAAGTATCCTTAAAAAATCTGAATATAACATATTAAAGGTCTTTATGCAAAAAAATCACATTTACACAATTTATAACTTCATTTAACCTAATATTCTCATTTATTCTTATCTTGAACAGTTACATGAAAAATACCAAAACAACTTTTTATTTTTTTCTTTTCTGAAAAATATCAGTATATGATATTTTAGTGATCATATATTTTTCTTGCATTTTTCCAATTTCGTTTACTATTTTTAAAGTGTCCAAAACAGTCCGAAATTGCAACAATTATCACAAATCATCTTTTTATCCAAAAATTATAAAATTTTTACAGCAATCTCCTGTTATGAACATCTAGTTCCAGTAAAAAATTTATAACTTTTTGAGTTACACACAAAGTTATTCGCGTTCACTTTTAAAATAGCATTTTCTTGCAACAATCTCATTCTATACAGCCAAAAATTACCATTTTTGGACAGGACCTTGATAACTTAGCATATTATCATTCCACAAAATATCAGGATTTTTAGAGTAACCAAAGTAGATGAAACTGCCCTTGACACAAACTGACTTGTGACAGTTTTAACCTCTAGTTTTTTTTCCACCCGCCTGGACTGTTTTACCAAAACAGTTGACATGACTTGCTCAGTTAACATATTTGAGTTCTACAACTTGAGTTTAATAGTTAACTCATAGATCTAACACCTCTTTTTTTACGGATCACAAAAATAATTTGTAGATTTTAAATGGTAAAGCTTCAAAGTGGGGGGATATTAGGGTTTTCTAACCCTTAAAACTAGTTTTTCTTTTCTTTTTATTTTTCAAACAAATCAACACATGAAATGGTATGATCTAAACATGAAATACCCTATAACATGAAGATCTAGTGTTATAAGGTTTATTATTATAAACTCATTATTTGCTTCAAACAATCACAATAAAACACAAGAAACTAATTAGGGTTTTAGGATTTTATACCTAGTTTTGTGGCAATTTTCCTTCTTCTTCCAAAGTAGTGGATGAACCTTAGAGACATAAACTAAACTCATGTTCTTCTCCCTCCTAAGCACCCGACGCCTCTCTCTATATCTCTCAAAATATTTAGGAAAATAAGAAATAAAGACTAACTTTTTGCTAGGTAAGAGAGGGGTGGTATTTATAGTTAGAAAATTGTATACATATAACACTTATATATATACATAATATCTAGCAAATCCTAAGTAATTGAATGGGCTAGCAAACTAGGAGACAAGGGCTATTAGGAGTTGGTATACTAACTTTGAAAATATGAAATAAAATAATAAATGAGCCCATGTGATTCATTTTGCCACTCGGCCATTCGCTCTTCTTTTTGCCCAATTTTTGATTTTCTTTATTTACTTAATTTGCTATTTTAAACTTCTAGAAGATCCATCCCAAGTTGTGCTAAGGTTTGTGCCATTTAAATTATTGTTTAGGCTCTCTAATTTAATTATTTGGGCCATGTAAAATAGCATAGGTCCAATACATTAATTTTATCTTACCCTATATATTTAATTAGGATTTCTAGTCCACTCATTTTGGACTTTAAATAATTACTCATGTAGATTTAATTTTATAACCCAATTAGGCTTGCTTTAATTAGGTTTAAAATAAATAATTAAGTTGAGATAATAAAATAAATCTCTTAGTGTTGATTTACTAGTATATAATTTAATTACTAGTATACTTCAATAACTATACCCCTTAGGTTATTTAATTCTCATACCTAATGTATACATTAGGTTATATAACTTTCTTTTTAATTCTCTTTATATAATAAATAAATAAATATACATATTTATAATATATATTTATTTAGTCTCACACATATCCCACATAAGTCATAACATATTTATTATCCTTGATAAATAATTAATATATTCATTTAATCACATATTCATTCACTATATGTCACAAAGTTTTCAATATCATCAATATTTAATTAATATATTTATTTACAATGTGACTTAAATTTCTGGCTATTACAGTTAAAGGACAAGAGAAGAGATAAAAATCTATGTAGAGTAGCTATTAATCTCCACGCTCAGCCTCAAAATCTTGATCTCCTTTGATGATTCCTTCTTGCTCCTTAGAAGTCTGATAAGAAACCCTAGCTTTTATGATGTATCATCCACCTGTGACCCAGCCTATGGTTGTGTATTTATATGACCCTTTCATGCATGCTATCAGATGTATAAACCAATTCAAACTCAGCACTTCAAGATATTCTAAGTTTAATAAGAATGCAACACCATCCTGGCAAGCCACCCCAACTGACCATACTAGCGTCGCGACACCCTGCCATAGCACTGCTGTGCTCTAGCCCAGCGCTGCTGCGCTGCAACCCTTCCGCGCGCGTTAAGCTGACACGCCCCACGCCCTTGTGCGCCTATCACCGAGTCATGCCTACACCTGTTGATGCCCGCGCGTTGCTGTCTGCTTGCCTTGCTTCGTCGCGCTAACGCGCGCCTCAATGTTGCTCACTGACGCACCATGCGCCCCACATGGCTACCTGCCATGCACTAACGCGCCAATGCACCCTAATTGCCAGCTTTTGGTCGATGCTTGCCGTACTCTGCTGATGTCTGTCACACTTGATTGCACACTTATGACTGTTAAGATGCCTTTGACACATAGTAAGCCATTTTATTCCCAAAGGTTACGTCTCTTGCTTATGCTTCCATTACCAACACCAAACTCAACAAAACGCATTAAAATGAATATAAAATACATAATGACTCACAGTTTCATCAAGCCAAAAGTAATCAATTCGTAGGTATAAAACTCACTCATTAGAGGCCAACCCTAAGAGGGTTGCACTCTCCCTCTATCCTTTCCAAACTTGCTCTTTACCTTCTTGAATGCTTTGGAAGTTTTGGCGCCAAAAATACCATTGAAATTGCTAGTGTTGGAGAGGGGCCATGGGGAGATACTCTCCTTTATGAGGTGATCCCCACGGGTCGACATTTAGGGGCTTCCTCTTCTTTCTTTGCTAATTCCTTAGTCTTTAGGAGTGTTATCTTAGAGTTAAACATCTCATACCATTCTCATTTGCTATAAGTCACTTAATGGGGATCTACTCCCTATGGGTTTGCTTGCTCCCTACGAGCCTACTTGCTCCCTATGGTCTTACTTTTAAAAAGTGAAATCCTCCTTTTTCCTTTTTTTGTCTTTCATGGAGAACCTTTACTTGAAATTTCCTAAGTTGGAATACTTTTGGGATTTTGGCCAAGTGTTGAGGCTCTTGGTGAGGTGAGTGGGAGAGCTCCCCATGGGCTGGCTTGCTCTATACGGGCTGATCCTAGGGAGTTTCCCACCCCATGGTGGCTTTTTCTTGCTTCTTCATGGCTTGGTCCTCTTTTGCATAACTTCCTTAAATTTGACTAGGTGTTAGGAGTGAAACATGATGGGATAGATCTTGGGGAGACTTTTCCATGAAGTGAGATCCCTACATGCCGACCCCATGCCTATGGGCCAACCTTAGGGCTTCTCCCTCACTTGCCTTGCTTTTGCTCCTTAGTTGTTTGGTTGCACTCCTTCGTGCCTTGCTTTTTTGAGTGTGTTCTTCCCCATTCCTTCTTGTTTGCTTGTAGGAGTATGAGATGTGATGGCGTGAGGTACCTCTGCATCGTGGCTCACCTAGTGAGATCTTTCATACCTAGCCGTTATTTTGCAGGTTCCCAATACTTAACCATTTTCATGCTAGCTTTTCATACTTAGCTAATCTTTACCTATTAGGATGGAAATGGTCAATGTTTTGTCTTGCCTCCTTCTTGCGAAATCATGATGGATGTTGAGGGATGTCAATGAGCATGTTGACCTTCTCGAGATTGATGTGACAATACGGGTGCCTTGGTGGCCTCCAGGGTGTGGCCTACCGGGAGCCATTTTATGCTAGAGACTATTTTTTTGATACTGATAAATTCGGGAGTTAATTATCACTAATTATGATTTAATTAAGATAATTGACCTCCTAGTTTATACTAGAATATAATAAATTTATTCTTTTGTTTTGGAGAGTCATATTTTTTATTATATAATTTATATTGCAAGTGTTTCTATTGCTCCACACAACAAACCTTAGGTTATCTTCCAATGTTTTTTAATATTAGATGAACATATTTGAATTGAAAATATTTTATTGTATAACACTTTTATTATAAAGCGGGAGGAAGGAATGACAGTTTTCTGGGTATAAATATAAAAAATAAAGCTTTTTCGTATTCCTAAAATATCCTAATATCCCCTTACTATTACAGTGCGCACACTCCACCTATTCAGTTAAGTATTCAAACATGTGGACAAAATAGTAATTTGCACAAATTAATCCTTTTCCTGATCAAAAACTAAAAAAGTCATTGTCGCTCACGTTATGCAAACTTCTCCTAACTTCGTTGAGTTACTTGTCGTCTTCATCTTTAGCCTTGTAATTTCTACGCTACAAATTAATACTAGATTTGTAAATATTTCCTCCCCCTGAAAACTCATTTCACCATCGCTGCTTCCGTCAATTCTCCCTCTCTCGCTTTGAAAGCCTCTACTCCTCTAATTTAGGAAAAGAAAGATGTGAATATCAAAATTGGAGTAGAAAGGAATGTGTAAACACAATATTATTCATGATTTCATTCTTTTTGGTGTATGTTAATATTATCTATGATTTTTTGATCGATTTTAGCTTAAAGTCATAGTTGTCTTAATAATTAAACTAATTTTTGTGAAAACGTATGTTTGCGGCATTTCTCCTTTCATGTATTAATTTTATTCTTTTGTTTTGGAGAGTCATATTTTTGATTGTATAATTTATATTGCAAGTGTTGTTATTATCCCACACAATAAATCTTTGGTTATCTTCCGATGATTTTTAATATTAGATCAATATATCTTAATTGAAATCATTTTATTGTATAACACTTCTATATTTGTTTGTATATGCTCATTTTTAGATTGATATGCTCATTTTTGCTGCTGTTAAGCTTTTTCGTTTTTTCTTAATTGAAACCGTGAGAAAAAAAGTTACAAAAGAAAAAAAAATAAAGATAAAATTATGTGACATATAAATTGCAGAAAGAAAAAAAAATAAAAATAAAATTACACACATACATTAGAATTTGAAAAGAGGAGAAAAAGAAACAATAAATTAATTATGCATAAAAAATAAGGCGCTGGAGAAAAAAAAATAGGATAAGAGGGAGGAAAGTAGTGAGGGAAAAAATAGAGTGACAGTTAAAATATTGAGGAAAAATAAAAAAAGAGAGAGAAAAGTAAATAAAACTCTTGATTATCATGTATTTGTGACCCAATTATACCGAAAACTAGTTATAAAAAACTGAACGCTTTATAATATAGATATAGATATTGCGTAAATTTTATTAACATTTCTTTCTTTGATTCCATTTTTTTTTCTTTTTATTATTTTTGTATAATATTATTTTCATAAATAACATCCAAATAAAATTTTAAAAATATGAGATTAGACACGCGATGGTTGCTAGTAAATTTAAGAAATTGATATTTTCACAAGAAAAATTAATATTTTCACAAGAGAAATTGATATTTTTACAAGATTCTCTTTACATGAACAGTAAGTGGGGCTCATATTATGTGAGTGAGACTTTGTAAATTTTTTTTTTTCGTTTGGAAATAGTATGAAAAGTATGCTTGGATTGAAATATTTGTTTAGATTTAACACTACTTTAGACTATTTAAGGGCAAAGGTGCAAAAAAGCCCTCGTGATTTACCCCGAAATCCCACTTCCACCTTGAACTATTTTTTTTTTCAAAAATGCCCTTAACGTTGTAAAACGTAGCTCAACTATGCCCCTCCCGTTAAAAAAATTCCAGCTGGACAAACAGACGATAGTGACGTCCGACACGTGGCAAAAATAAAATTTAATAATATTTTTTTTATTATTTTCACTTTCTTTTTCAGCTTTTCTCTCTCCATCTCTTCTCCCTCTTTTCTCTCTCTCCTTTTTTCTTCCTCTGTTCCAAAAATAACAAAACTGAAATGCATTAATCATAACAATTTAGTGAAGATCATGAAGCAATCCCTATTCGCCCCCGCCTCCGACATCGAACAACCCTATTCCGTTGACGAAGATCAAAACCTCCAAAATCAAATTCAACAACTCATTAAACCTCATTCTACCAATCTCACCAAAACCCATTTCAATTCTACTAAAACTCCTTCTTACTTTCACGAATGTTTGATTTGCATCTAACTGATTATTGACTCTAGAAATCGGATGTTCGCTTTGATGTTTCATACCCTATGCGCCTCCACTTCAAAATCCATCACCGGAAAAGCACCACTAGCACCCCAATTGATCGAAAAATCGCCAGTGGTTTTCTAATTAATGTTGCCTGGTCTGATGACTTTCGCTTTTAATTTATTGAATGCTTACTTGCAATCCAGATGGGTCTCTATTCTGAACCCAGATCACAAATCATGACCCAATTGATTCATCCATATTCCCTTCCTTTTCTATCTCTAATCTATACATCAGACATGGTCAACGGAGAACAAAGTTTCATCGCCTCCATCGTCCCAATTGAGCCCCCAATTAACATCAAAGAAGAATTCCTCGTCTCTAAGGACTTATCATACTTCGAAAATCAACCAAAAATCGAAAAAAACAAACCCCAAATGTCAACAAATTTTTGCCAATTAAAAACTTTAGAGAGAGAAAATGGGTTTAGAGAGAAAAAACTTTAGAGAGAGAAAATGGGTTTAGAGAAAAAAGGCTTTAGAGAGAGAAAATGGATTTGAGTAATATAAACTTAATATTAAAAATCACATCAAGCTTTGGCTCATCTTCTTCTTCTTCTTCACTAATTTCTTCATTAGCTTCATGGGTTGATTTTTTAGATCTGAAAATGGATCTGAATTTTGGGGTCCATTACAGAGGGAGAGAGAAGAAAATGATAGTGGAGAGAGGAAAAAAAGTAAATGATAATGAAGAGAGAGAGAGAAAGAGTCTAGTCAGCAAAATATTTTCACGTGTAAACGAAGTTAGTCTAGGTGGCATGTCAGTTAGGAATAGGGGCACGGTTGACCTGAAATTTGTAACGTTAAGGGTATTTTTGAAAAAAAAAATAGTTCAAGGTGGAAGTGGGATTTCGGGGTAAACCACAGGGGCATTTTTGACCCTTTGCCCGACTATTTAATCTTTTGACAAGTGTTTATTAGTCTCATAAAGCTATTTAATAGTTTAAAATGAGGGACTATTAATCTCACATTTATCCGATTATATAATCTCTCGTAAATAGCTATAGGTTTGACAAAAAATAATCGGAACTATTTTAAGATCTATTAATCTCCATCATGAGATAAAATAGTTCGAAATAATGTTAAATTGAGACAAATAGTTTAATTCCAAACATACATTTTACAAACAAAACGTGGGCATAACTATTGTTAAATTATCTCCAGGTTCTTACTTAGTATAAAAATATATGTGATGAAATGGAATAAATTAATTTAAACCATCCTAAGTACGTAGCAATTATAATTGGCCTGATTTTTTTTTTTTTTTTTGGCAATGTAGAGCAGGTGTCTAAAATATAAGCATAACTAGTTTATATTTACAGTTTTACACCCAAGACCCAACGGGCCGAAGCTATTTACTTACCGAGAGTTCGCAAACGGGCAAACGGAGAAACGGAGAAAACGATCGGAGATCCGGAGGAGGAAGAGAGAATAATCGGAAATTGGAGAGTACAGAGGGAGGGAATTGATTGGAGGATTTCCTGCTCCGAATTTATATGGAAACCTATATAGAAACTTATATATAACATATATTTAAAGAGAGATCGCAGTACTGAAGTACACATTATCATTATCACAGATCTACAATAAACATCAATGGAGACTTCCAGCGGATTGGATAGAGAAAAATCCAATTCATCGTCATCTACACCTGTCCCATCCGTTGCAAATTTCTGGAAAGGTACTACAATTGTTGAATTTATAGTTGTACTTTGAAAGTCATCCTTTGATTGTTGTTGAACTTCCTTGAATTGTAAGTAAATTATCTGTATTTTTATCAATTTTGATTTAGAGCTCATAAATGGGTTGTAATTGCTAGTTGTAGTTCTCCAGTCGCTTATTAATCGATTCTTAGTTGAACATATTGCATTGGGAAAGCCAAAAGGAATACAAGAACACAAAAGGAAAATATAAGAGCTTTGCTAACATATTATTAAGCCTAAAATTAGTAGTTCCCCCTTTCATTTGTTGTGTTAAACACATAGTTTATGGTTATTTTTCAATTTGATGAGTTTGGAGGAAACATTTGATATGATCTGGATAGGATATAATTGTTAATTTTGTTCTTACTTGTTCTTTTCCTTAAATATTTTTCTGCAAGATTGAGAGGGTGTGTTTTCAGCTTTTGAATGATATTGTTAGTTGTCTTTCCTGGGTAGGATTGTATGTTTCACTTGTAAAAATTCTTCAATATAGAACAGGAAATGAGGAAAGGAGTAATATCTGAAGTAGTTAATATGATAATTGGATGATCTAAGTGGCATTGTATGCAAGTTCACCCTATATAGATCGTTAGCAAATGTTTTCTTCCTAGTATTGCAACTTAATTTAGAAAATTCCATCAAGATGTCATCAAGTAGGCCTTTTAAAATTATGTGGGATCCAGTCACTCAGTCAGTTAGACGTTTTTTCTCATCACATCAGCTAAGTTATACTTCTGCTAATATGGCTATAATCACTATATTGCACCAGATGTTAGTTGAAATGTTTTCTCCCTGAGTTTCCTCTCCCTTTTGCTATCTTCAGAATTGTTAATGATGAATTTATAAAATATAAACAGAGCATTATACCGGTATACGTCAATTAACTTTCATAAACCTTTTGTTCGTGAAAAAGTATCTTAAATGCTAAAATTTCGCTGTTCATTTTTCAAAATAAAGAACATTTTGTCAAATATTTATTCGTTCCTCGTTGTATGTTTGCAGAGTTTGATTTAGAGAAGGAACGAAGTGTGTTGGATGAACAAGGGCTTAGAATTGCTGAAAATCAAGAAAACAGCCAGAAGAATAGGCGGAAGCTTGCAGAGAGCACAAGAGGTTTGCACATGCTATTCCACTTGTACTGGCTGAAACTTTTGATAGACACTTGTATAAACTGAACTACTGGAATAGAGTAATTTTGATTTTCCTGTCACTGCCATCTCTTAATTAGTGTGTGTGTAAATATCTATGACTTTGTTGTAATAATTTTTTGGCAAATGAAAAAAGATGAAGGCTTTGTTTAAATTTACTTGTTGACAGGCTTCAAGAAAGCTTCAGCAGAAGAAAAGTTGAGCTTGTTCAACTCTTTACTAAAGGGTTACCAAGAAGAGGTCGATAACCTTACCAAGAGAGCAAAATTTGGTGAAAATGCTTTCCTTAACATTTACCAAAAACTTTATGAGGCTCCAGATCCTTATCCAGTTCTTTGTTCAATTTCTGTAAGTAGTTGCCTTTTCCACTTGCTATGTTCCCTTAAATATTTTCAGTTGAGTCTCTCTCTCTCTCTCTCTTGGATAGACGAAGAAATTTTGTGAATAAAATAACTTAAATTTTATTATTAGTGTAGGCCTCTTCAATTGTCGCAAAAATGTAAATGAGCTTTTCAAATTTTGGGAGACCAATTTATGCTTATAATCAAGTGTTTCACTCTTTGGTGTAAAATTATTGAACTCAAAGTGTTACTACCTCCGTCCTCCTACGAATGACCAAAAGTACCATAATTAACTTTGTTCCAAACATAGTTTTTTATTTTGACCCACACAAGTACCATAATTAACTTTGGAGAGGAGTAGTTATATGGGGATATGTGCACTTTCGGGTAAATTAGTACATATAGTATACGAACTCATATATTTGATTACTTATACTCATCCTTTAGTCGACAATATTCTAGTCTACTTTTGGTCATCCTTTTGAGGACGGAGACAGTAGTTGATAAGATGATCCGGACAATTTTATTAGTTAGAAGAGGAATTACAGTAAGGGAAACAAAGAAAAGCTACTGAAGCATTGTGCGCTAATCTCTTAGAATATCTGAAATAGTAAATTCTCTCAAAGTTCCAATAGCCGAAGTCCAGAACGATGCTAGAAATGAAATCCTATCCAAAGAAGAGGAAGAGGGATTGGTATTATCGAAATTCTAGCATTTTTCCAGTCCAAAAAGAACACCTTCAAAGAATATTGCTTCCTAGTGCCTCTTTGATCTCTAAAATCTCTTTAAGTAGTAAGGGGTCACCTAAGCCTCCTCAAAAACCCCATAAAGAAAATTACATAACCTTCCTGCTCTAGCACGATGCAAAAGAAGATACTTATGACACTTTGAATTTTGCCTGCACACGACACAACAAATATCTTGGCACAAACTTTTGTATGGCCTTCTCCTTTGCAGCAAATCATTAATATTGAGAACTGCCTAGCAAACAAAAGCCTAAATATTTGAGGGAACCTTGGACTTCCAAATATAAGAGTTAAGGGCATATCATTTGGAGATCGAATATGAATAAGAAAATTAATAAAAGATTTGTATGAAAATCGTTTCCAAAGACCACAATCTCCTATCAAGATTAGAAACAGAAAAACTGGCTAAGAAGATCCTGCAAGGCATTTAAATCATTTGCCTCACAGTCATTTAAATTTCTAAAAAAAGGGCCTTTGATTGATATTATGTTGGGACAAAGCCACGGAAACCTTGTAGGTCTAGGTTCAAAACATTGTCTTGATCTTTCTGTCCAAAGAGACTCTTCATCAGTCATCAGTTTAGTTAAATTGCTAGTCTAGCCAGCTGTTATCAACAAAAAAATAAAAAAGGAAAAAGAGATTGCTGGTCTAGCCCGACGCGTTATGGGTGAGTTTTACCATCATTCATTTGAGTTTTTAAGGAGATTGGTGGTATAGTGAGGGTGAAAGTGACTCGGTTTCTTATATCAGCCATAAGAAAAGATTAGAAGGCTTGGCTGATAGAGGAGTTTATACTTACCTGAGAGTAGCTTACCTGCCATGAGCATCTGTGATTTTTGGTAGTGTTTTTGTGCTTTATTTTTTCTTTCCTCCCTTTTCTTGAAGGATGCTTCGTCCTTTTCTCTACATCAGTTTCCTTGCATTAATTTCTCTCCTCCCCATGAACCTAGTATCAATTTTCAAGAATTACGGGGCCAGTGAAACTTGATGTTTTCTAATACAAAAAATTTCAGATATCACCAGAGCATTGCTCATGTGCTTGTTGCTAATCATTTCTTTTTTGTATGCAGGAGAAAGATTTGAAATTTTCTGAAATAGAGTCTGAGAATCGGAAAATGAAGGTTGAGCTTGAGGAATTTAGAACTGAAGCAACTCATTTGAAAAATCAACAAGCAACGATAAGAAGACTTGAAGAGCGCACCCGCCAGTTGGAACAACAGGTTAGTTGTTCTATAATGGGAAGTTTTATCTGAGAAAAGGGGAGTGGTAGTTTATTTCTTTTATTTTACCGACTTTCCATGTCTAAAACAAATATAACCTTTTGTTTCCTAGTATTCTTGTATAAACTAGTGTATATAGATTTATATCTTTTTTTTTTGTTATTGTTAGGATTGCTTTATTCTACTACTACATCACTATGGCGTTGTTATTTTATAAGCTTTATGGTGGAAAGTGTCTATATATATGTGTGTGTGTGTGTGTGTACATATATATATATATATATAGAGAACATAGACGATCTATCGATTGCTTTGATGCTTTCATCTATGGTATGTGAAAGATAATTGTGATGCTTGCTTTATTGGCTTGTGATCTATTTTACATGGGCTCTTTGAAATGCATCAATTATCACATACATTTGAAACCTGTATAAGGTTATAAGTTGTATGTGAAACGCTTCTTCTTGCATAGTCTAGTAAGAAGCATTTTCAACAAATCAATTTTGTGCTTAATTGTACATAATCTTCTTATTATGTTCCTCTTATCAAGCTATTATTTAATATTATTGACGTGCCTATTTTCAACACGTCTTTTTTCATATGTAATCCTAGGGAACACACGATTTTACGAAAAAGAATATGAACATTTTTTTATGTCTTCGTGTATTAAGATTAAATGCATCTGAAACCTAGAAGATAACTGCACTCGGCATTCTTGCTTGAGGGAAATTAATTTTTGATTCTTCATCGTACGTTTGTTTCTCGCAATCATCATATACTAGTGCCCTATTTTGCCATACTTCACTGATTCACTCTCATGGAAACACTCCATTTACTAGGTTGTAGGAAGAAGTCATTTAGGAACTCTTTAATATGTACTCCAGGTTGTAGGAAGAAGGATAGCATGTGCCTAGGATCAAGGTTAGTTCTTTCATTCCTAGAACTTCGATTTTTTTTTTTTTGACAATAATTTGTACATTGGCACCTGCTTTTTGATTGGTTTTCAGCATTATGAGTTGCTGCTGGCCACCCTTTGTTGCATGAACACCAACCTGCCTTTTCTGATTTGCTTCCACTTCTGGTTCCTCAGTATAGATTGGAAGGCTCCCATAGTCTTCACTTAGGAAGCTAAAGGTTCTGCCTCCATCCACTAACATCCACGGGTCCAATCGTTCAGCTTTTCCTTTCAAATTAATGGTCTGGTTTCCTTGTTATCAAGCTCTCATGGTTGTCTTCTATTGTCTTTTCTTCCATACGCTCTTCATGAAAGATGGGTGGGGGGGGGGGGGGGAAGCATACTCCTCACTTTGCTGGTGTCCCCATTCCCCCACAATCATAAAAGCTCTTGGCCTCTTGTATTAGTTCCCTGCAAATAATTGTCATCACAGTAATAACAAAGCCCACTGGCTCTTCTTTAATCACTTTGGGAGTACCTCATTTAATCCACCAAGATTGCAAACCTCTAAACCCCTGTTCGATGGAAGAACAGACGATACTTCAATTCACTAGATGGTACTTCCCACACTGCTCATTCCCAAACCAAAAAAAGGTATGTGATGAGCTTGTCAAGTCTCTTTTTAAATAACGCCGGCAACTGAGAGATCAATGTGAAGTAAAGGATTCAACAACATGCTCCTCTTCAAATTCAGCCTCCCCCATGTAGATAGTAACTCCTCTTCCACCCTGCCAATCTCCTCCTAAATATCTCTTCCACTGGATTCAAATGTCATTTGCATTATAATTAGCCCAAACGAGAGTCCCAAATATGTTGTAGGGGCCGATTTTAATCTGATTCAATTTTGAACTCTTTTGGTTTATTTTGCTCTTGGGATTCGCCTACATTCATCTTCCAAGTCATTTTACTTAATCGTGCCTTATAGCTGTAAAAGCTGTTTTTCATTAGCAGAAAAAGGGAAAAGAATCTAGAAAAATTGATTTTACAAGATGAATAAGATCTTGAAATTGTGAAACTAAACTTTTTTGTGTATATGTAATTTTTTTTAATCCATTTAACACAAGACTGCTAACAATTACTCACCACATTTATATTTCCTTTTTATGCTTGGCATATGATTGGGTTGGCAAGACAATTCTTCTCTATTATTCTTCTATCATTTTGTCATTAAATAAGAAAGAAACCTGAAATTCAGTACTTGCATATAACTAACTGCAATGCAAGATCATTCTGTGTTGAAAGTGTTGCTGTGGTGATATTGTTAGGTTTGTATATAACGCAAGTATGCAATCAAATTACATAAATAGGACGGAAGCGTGATAAAACGGATTTTAAAATTTTTCATACAAACCATCACCATGATCTTTCCTTGTGTTCAATTATCAATTAACGAAAGAGATAGAGATAGAGAATTATACCCTCGTGAATCAAAGCTTCCTCGGGTACAAGTTCACCTCCAATTCCTTCGCGTTCTCCTTGAATTCCACCGACTAAATTCCTTCGCTTGATCAACGTTAGCCACCCATGTGTTTGGCCTCTAGAGGTGATCCACCAAGGAAGAATAGTTGTTCAAGAAGATGGGTGTTGGCAAAACCCTAGTTTCTATCTCTATAGAAATTGCAAGTACTCTCCACAATTTAATGCAAGAGTGTGTAACCCTAATCTATGATAAGACTTCTCATCTTGTTTAGCGCGCATGCACATATATATATATAAAATACGCGTCATATTATTTGACATGCGAAGCATGTTGGATAATATATAATAAAATATATATATAGTAATCATGCACATATAGAATACTATATTCTACCCGAATTGATTATGGACTTTTATTCTAGTTTGGTTCACTAGAGCCACCAAGTGAACCAAAAGGTCAAACCTAGGGTGCAAGAATTAAATTTAAATATAACTATTACATTTAAACCCGGGCTCCATTACAAACGGGTCTTCATGCGCTCCTTGCTCCTTTGTCTCCAATTCTTCAAAATAATTCTAACTAATCCTATTACATGAACTATTTACAATAAATAGAAACCTTGATCAGCAGTCAAGGGAAAATACATAGGAGGGAGATAGAATTTACATTAAGAAAAATTAGAGAAGATGAGGTACGCAGACCCCATTTATAAAAACCCATACATTCAAGCATCCTCTAAAATAAATCCAATCACACATTGGTCAATCAATCCCTATTTATTCTCATACATATCTCCAAATGCATCAATAAATAACATTCATCTCATGAATAATAAAACCATTCCATATATGCATTGATATCAATTAATGGGCAAAAGTTTTGCTAATATTTAGTTTTTGAAACAAAATACACTCTTTTATTTTAATCAAAAAACCAAATCCAAATTAAACTCCTTTAATTTTAGCAATCTGAAATCATATTTCAGATAAAATAAATTTCTTTATTTTAAACTTTTATCAATTAAATAAATCATTTATGTTAATTGAGAAAAACAAAAAAATTTCAAACTCTGCATTCCGGCGCGGCCGCGCTCTAAATTGAACTAGGAGCGGCGCGGCCGCACTGCACCCCCAGAAACGTTTTCTGGGTTCGGGCGCGGCCGCGCTCTAGAATGAACTGGAAGCGGCGCGGCCGCGCCGCGATGCAGATTTAGGAAAAAATTTTCTGCCCAAAATCCGATCGTATCGCATATCAATTCATACATGGAATCATCAAAATCAATAATTAACACAAGGATTAGGCTCTGATACCACTGTTAGGTTTGTATATAACGCAAGTATGCAATCAAATTACATAAATAGGGCGGAAGCGTGATAAAACGGATTTTAAAATTTTTCATACAAACCATCACCATGATCTTTCCTTGTGTTCAATTATCAATTAACGAAAGAGATAGAGAATTATACCCTCGTGAATCAAAGCTTCATCGGGTACAAGTTCACCTCCAATTCCTTCGCGTTTTCCTTGAATTCCATCGACTAAATTCCTTCGCTTGATCAACGTTAGCCACGCAAGTGTTTGGCCTCTAGAGGTGATCCACCAAGGAAGAATAGTTGTTCAAGAAGATGGGTGTTGGCAAAACCCTAGTTTCTATCTCTATAGAAATTGCAAGTACTCTCCACAATCTAATGCAAAAGTGTGTAACCCTAATCTATGATAAGACTTCTCTTATTTATAGATGTAGGAAAACCCTTCCCTAAACTATTTAGGATTAGGGTTTCTATTATAATTAAACCCCTTTAATTAATTATGCTCCTAATCCAATTAGGAATTCATGAGAGAGTACTTCTATTAATTAATTCCCAATCCCTATTAGGAATTAAATAATAGTAATAGTAATAATAATAATAAGACTCCTCTTATTAATTTATATTTAATATTTTCAAAATATTAAATAATAAATATGAAGCTATTTAATTTATTCTATCTCCATAGACTAAATTAAATACACTTAACTTATTATTACAATTATGCCATTTACTTCTTAAATAAATATTTTTCTTTTGCGGTGTGACCCTTTAGGTTCTCCATATTAAACCGGTTGTGAATAAATCAATTAGAACAATTCTAATTATATTTAAATAAATAAATTAAACTATTTAATTCATTTAAATAAATAATATTTATTCTACAATAAGGGTAAGCCCCTTAGCGATCAACGACTTTCCAGATAATATAGATTTCAACATTAATCACAAAAGAACCTTTCAGTGCATAGTTACCGTACAATTCAATCCTTCTACCATACAATGTCCCAATTAAATATAAGACATGGAATTACTGTCAAGTCTTATTTTATTTAATTATATGTATTTCGATTCCCAAATGTACAACTCTAAATAATGCAAATTAGAAACTCCTTTCTAATTTCATTCTGTCTTGGCCAAGGACTACTGTGACACCCCCAAATCCGGGTATTTAATTCCCACTGATTTGGTGTTCACTATACCATTCATTCATATCTAGCTACCCATAATAAAGGACAATTTAAATTAAATTAAATGAAATATCTTCCCATAAAAGGGTTACATCTCTAATCTCTTAATCAAACAAATCCCAGGTTATCTAACCTCTATTACATCAATGCGGAATTTAAACAGAAAATTAAATAAGTTTTTTTACAATAAAACTTCAAATAAATAACAAGTCTTTAGCTATTTCTGCATCTTGCCCTTGCCCTTACTCGTGGACGGCTCGTCCGACTTTTCTGTCTTAGCTGCAATGTTCAATGCAAGAGTGAGCAAACAATTGCCCACAAGTATGATAACGATAACAATTTAATAATCAATGAAATAGATTTCAACTGAGGAATTGTGGTTTATCCTGAATTCAATCAATAACTAATCGAGATATAAAAGCTTAATAGAACGCTTGGCTCAAGAATTGAATATAGAATTCAAGCTTTAGAATTGTATCTGAGGGTCATAAGACCTCGAACTATGTCCTAGGTTAACAAGTATCTCTACTGTAACTTTTAACAGTCTTATAGACTATGGACCATCCGTTTCGTACTCCGGGGGATCAACCCTTTGTACAATGTATTGTGCACAAACATTTTAACGCTATTGCGTAATATAATCCCCTATATTAGGGTTGTTCATCTCAGTTTTACCATTAGAGTCCGTACCAAATGAAGTTTGGTTTGGAATAGCTTCAACAGAAATTCTAGATTTTAGATCGATCATCAACTATGGACTAGCTGAATCAAAAGGGTTCACTAGCCATATAACAATCTGTCTACAATAACAATACAATTTTTGTAAAAATGGAACTACAATAATAGTAGAATTCAAGGATTACAAACGAATACATTGGAGTAACGCATTTGAAGGTCTAGAGTACTCAATCAACCTATGATCGCCGAGTAATATGAGAAACCTTGCTTGAATAATAATAATAACCAAGGTTAGAGAACTTGCTCAATGAAATGTAGGGTTTAGAAACTTGCTTAATGAAGGTAAAGTTTTAAGGAACTTGCCTCGTGCGTAATCTACACAATCTCAATTTATGTTCACCAAACGTCCTACATTCCATTAGGATCACAATGTAAGTTAGTTTATCACAACTATGACTACAACTTCACTTTCCACTTTAAGATACCAACTTAAACTCGTGATCCGAACTCTCTAACTAACCACATAGCACAAATCAGAAATCTATACCATCACATAACATAAGACATGGCATATAATGTAAGAATGTAATCTCTCTTATATTTCCAATATGTGAATTGCTATATTTATACAAGAGGTCTAGGAATTAAAAAATGAAAAAGGAGGAAAACAAGGAAACTTGTTTTCCTTAATACAAGAAACATTTTCCTTAATACAAGAAACATGTTCCTGGCCACTATCTTCTAACACTCCCCCTCAAGTTGGTGTGTAGATGTCTCGCATACCCAACTTGAAACACAAAGACCCTTTGTCAAAATATCAGCAAGCTGGTGTTCTGATTTTACAAAGGGTAAACAAATAAGACCACTGGTTAACTTTTCTTTGATGAAGTGTCTGTCAATCTCAATGTGCTTCGTTCTATCGTGCTGCACTGGGTCGTTTGCAATACTAATGGCTGCCTTATTATCACAAAATAACTGCATAGGCCTTTTAGTTGTAACACCCAAATCTTCTAGCAGGGTTCAAAGCCACATTAATTCACATATACCCAAGGCGATAGCTCGATATTCAGCCTCAGCACTAGATCTTGCCACCACAGACTGTTTCTTACTACGCCAAGTAACAAGATTACCTCCAACAAATGAACAGTAATCCGTTGTAGACCGACGATACTCTATAGAACCAGCCCAATCTGAGTCGGAAAAAGCTTCAACTTTCATATGACAATGTGGTGCAAACAATAATCCTTTTCCAGGAGAAGACTTAAGATACCTCAGAATTCTGTAAACAGTTTCCATGTGGCAATGTCGAGGGTCATGCATATACTGACTCACTATTCCCACAACATAAGATATATCGGGTCTCGTATGAGAGGTATATCAATCGTCCCACCAACCGTTGATATCTTTCTCTATCAACTGTAGGTCCTGTGCCTCCTACTAGATGATGATTAACTTCAATAGGAGAATCAGCAGGCTTACATCCTAACATGCCAGTTTCAGTTAGCAGGTCAAGGACATACTTCCTTTGAGATAGAAAGATGCCACTGGAAGATCTTGCAACTTCAATACCAAGAAAATATTTCAAAGGACCAAGATCTTTAATCTCAAATTCTCTGGTCAGTCTCGCTTTGAGATTAACTATCTCTTCTTTATTATCCCCTGTCACCACAATGTCGTCAACATAAACAATAAGAATGGTAATCTTACCCTTTATCTGTTTGACAAAAAGAGTATGATCTGCTCGACTCTGTTTGTACCCAAACCTTATCATTGCTCTGTGGAGTCTACCAAACCAGGCTTTAGGAGATTGCTTCAGACCATACAAAGCCTTTCGTAACTTACAAACCTTACCCATAGTAACAGATGAAGCAAAACCAGGAGGTATGTCCATGTACACTTCCTCCTCCAAGTTACCGTGAAGGAATGCATTTTTTACGTCTAATTGTTGAAGATCCCAGCCGAAGTTTGCTGCACATGAGATTATGGTACGAACAGAGTTCATCTTTGCTACAGGAGCAAATGTCTCTTGGTAATCAATCCCATGAGTTTGAGTGTATCCTTTTGCAACTAGTCTGGCTTTGAGTCTCTCAACCGTTCCATCAGAATTTTGTTTGACTGTATATACCCACTTGCATCCAACTACCTTTTTTCCGTAAGGAAGATTGACTAGTTCCCATGTATCATTCTTTTTTAGGGCATTCATCTCCTCGATTATAGCTTGTTTCCAATTCTTATCACTAAATGCTTCTCTCCACCCCTGAGGAACATATATTGAAGACAAGGAAGAAACAAAGGAGTGATATGATGCAGATAATTTGTTATAGGCTAGAAAATTAGAAATAGGATGTTGAGTACAAGCTCTAACCCCTTTTCTAAGAGCAATAGGAATGTCAGTATCATCAGAAGAACAAGTAGGGATGTCAGTATCTTTAGAAGAACAAGTAGGAATGTCAGTATCTTTAGAAGAACAAGTAGGATTAAGATTCTCACCATTACCATTATCAAGACTAGGTCCGGAACAAAGTTGGTGTAGTGGTGCAGAAACGGTAACCTTATTCTTGCCTTTTCGTGCATAGGTCCTCAACTCAGGCTCAGACTCATTCTGTTTAGTACACTGTAACTCCCCCTGTGTAGAATTATCAGAAACAACGGGAACAGGAAAAATAGAGCTTGTGATACTAGCCTCAGGAAGCTTCTCCTCATTAATAACATTCTCATTAATAACATTCTCCCCCTGAGGAGAAGGTGAAGAAGAATAAAAAGGTTCCAATTCCCAAAAAGTGACATCCCGAGTGACAAAGACTTTGTTAGAAGAAGGATGATAATATTTATAACCTTTTTGGGTTGGAGAATAACCAATGAAAACACACCTAATAGCTTTGGGATCTAATTTTTCCCGAGTGGGAGATTTATCATGAACAAAGCACACGCAACCAAAAACTCGAGGTGAAGGAGAAGGACTGGTCGTGTGTTGGAGAAAAGAGATGAGACTCTTGTTCCCAAGATTTCTAGAAGGAAGGCGGTTTATAAGAAATGCAGCAGTCAGAACCGCATCTCCCCAAAGAAATTTAGGGGTTGACATAGTGAACATAAGAGTGCGGGCTACCTCTAGCAAGTGTCGATTTTTTCTTTCCGCTACTCCATTTTGTTCTGGGGTTGAGACACAGGAGGTTTGAAGAATAATGCCATGCTGAGAGAGATAAGATGCAAAAACATTATTATTACTATATTCACGACCATTATCACTATGGAGAATTCTGACCTTAACGTCGAATTGGGTTTGAATCATTTTATGAAAGTCTTGAAAACAAGCAAATACCTCATTTTTGGTCCGCAGAAGGTAAATCCAAGTGACACGAGAATGACAATCAATAAAGCTAACAAACCATCTATGACCAGAACGGGAGACAACTCGAGAGGGTCCCCACACATCAGTATGGATAATGGCAAAAGGTTTAGAACGTCGATTGTTAGTAGCAGAATAAGTAGAACGTTTGTGTTTACCTAATTCACATAGTTCACACAAAAACTGAGTTCTGTTACAATGCTTAACTAAAGATGGAAATAAAGACTCCAATACTGAAAAGGAAGGATGTCCCAAACGTCGATGCCATTGATAGAGAGAGGTCAGGCATGGGTGAGAAGTAGAGAGAGGTCAGGCATGTTAGACGAGGGAACATCTAAATAATAGAGACCGTTAACTGCACTACCACTGCCAATCCTTTGCCCTGTCACCAAGTCCTGAAAAACACAATGATTTCCAAAAAAGGTTACTGAACAGTGTAGGGATTCACAAAGACGTTGGACAGATAGTAAATTTGCAGTAAATGAAGGGATATGGAGAACAGATGATAATGTTAATGAAGGGGTACAAACGACAGAGCCACTCCCGGAAATAGAAGACAGGGAGCCATTGGCTACTCTAACCTTGTCCTTTCCAGAGTGGGGCGTGTATGAAGTAAAGAGATTGGAGGACCCAGTCATATGCGCAGAGGCACCTGTGTCTATAATCCAACTAGGGTAAGTAGATGAGACATTAAGAGCACAAGAGTGTATACCTGATTGTGCGAAATGAGAAATAGTACCAGCACTATTAATGGAACTAGATTCTGCCATGATGAGATAGTAGGAGCAACAAAAATATCCAAGGAAATATCAACAAGGATATTATAAAGGCTCAAAAAATTAGCAGAGAGTAATTCTAGAAACCAAAGGGAGTGCAATTAATTGTACTACACAATAAAACCACTTTAATTAGCAGTACAGGAGATGGAGCAACAAGAATTATCCAAGGGAATAACAACAAGGATAATTAACAAGCGCAAAGATAGAGGAGAGATAAAAACAACCACTGTAGGTGGATTAGACCAAACCTGAGTTTCACTCAAAACAACCACTGTAGGTGGAAGGAGGAGAAATAAAAACCATGCTGGAAAAAAGTCGCCGGAAAAAGTCGACCACTGTAGATGGAAGGAGGAGAGATAAAAGACACGCTGGAAAAAGTCGTCGGGAAAAAGTCGCCGGAAAAAGTTGCCGAAAAAAGTCGCCGGAAAAAGTCGCCTGATAAAGGATCAGAGCTCTGATACCATGTAAGAATGTAATCTCTCTTATATTTCCAATATGTGAATTGCTATATTTATACAAGAGGTCTAGGAATTAAAAAATGAAAAAGGAGGAAAACAAGGAAACTTGTTTTCCTTAATACAAGAAACAAGTTCCTGGCCACTATATTCTAACATATAATTAACATCTCCAATTCTTACGGATATCGAGTTACAAATCTTTATAACTTATTGATTCATAGCTTATAATCATCAAATGAGTAACTACATTATGTTATTAAGTCTCACTATATGCTTTACGATTCTCCACATACATTAGAATAAGCTAATTTATCACCATCCAAGCTATGCATGTAAAAACTCATCACTGGGTCTGTTCTGATACTGGCGCGGCCGCGCCACTTTTACTCTTGGAACCAGCGCGGCCGCGCTGCACACATACAGGACTAATCTGCTGTTGGCGCGACCGCGCTACTTTTGCACTGGAAACCAGCGCGGCCGCGCTGCGACACAGACTCAGTTGCTGCAGCGCGAACAAACTCTGTTTTCAACCAATTTCATAATTTCAACACCTTAAATCACATTTAGCCAATCACAAACGCTATGAACTCAACAAATACACAACTTTAATATTTACAGAATCATTTCAACATCTTAGAACCTTCAAATAACCAAATTAAAGATTCAAACATCACAATTCATGTTCTATTTCATATTCTTGACATATTAGTGAAATCATATATCACGAATTCGTTTCTATACCATTTTAATCCGTTCCAGTTACATTGTTTTCGTTTCTCAGTAAATTACGACTAACAACAACCAATTTAACATTCTAAGCATGAATTGACCCTCAATTTTGTACTTAAAACAGGCCATAAGAACACTGTGAAACCAACAAGTTTAATTATTTCTATTTCATGCTTATACACAAATTCTAATTACAGAAAACCATTTACAGAGGCTATCTAACACATTATACATACTCATAGACATTTATAACCAACATATAATCAAATCCTAACACTTTAGTTCATCAAGAGTTTTCACAGGAAATCTACTTCAAGAAATATAAAATAAAACTTTAGAATTAGTTTATTACCTTCAATTCTTCTTTGGACTTAGAATCGGTATTTGATTGCTTGGCAATTCTTCTCCAATTACCAGATTACAGAGAACACACACTCTCAATTCCTCTAAACTTACTCTCAAAGTTTCTCTCAAAGTGAGCACTGATCTTTTTGCTCAATGAAAATAAACTGATATAACCTTTATTATTATTTTTTTAACGTAAAATTTAACTAGCTAGTCAGTTATCAAAACCATCAGTTAATAAATTCAAAAGGTCATAAGACCTTGTTTGGCAAAAACTAGATTAACTTGGAAATTCAAAAGCCACAGGGCTTTGTTTGGTAAAACTAAATTAATCCTCTTTTAATTTATTTTAATAATCCTTTTATAATAAGGTTCAATTATCACACATACTTTAATTAAACTTACTAATAAATAAATTCAATTAAACCTTACTAATTAAATTATAATTTCTATTTATCCAGTTATAAATTAATCTAAATAATTCATTTTATTCAAATAAATCATTAATCATCCAATTTAATTATTAAATTAAATTAGAACAATCGTCAAATAACCACTCAAATAATAATTATCATAACTGCACTTAGTAATTATTCCACAACAAATCCATCAATTATTTATTCTATTCAATAAATAAATCAAATAAAATATTTATTTAACTCAATAAACATTTTATTTATTCACATAATAAATCGAAAATCAAATAAAATATTTATTTAACTCAATAAACATTTTATTTATTCACATAATAAATCGAAAATCAAATAAAATATTTATTTAACTCAATAAATATTTTATTTATTCACAGAAATCACATTCGTTACAACTACTGAGTTGTCATTTATCGAATCACATAGGACATTCACATCTTTTACTACACGTGGTAGATTCTTTGTTGATCATTCACCTATCTCCATGTACAACTTATTATACCCAATCATACCCTTTGATATACCCTAAAGGTCTTAAGGGACATGTCAAAGTATAACTCATCATACACAAGATACTATGATGATCTCAAGTCCAAGGATCACTTGTACTACTATCACTAGAGGAATTCCTATTGACAGGCGAGTAAAACTCCATTAGGTATTCCTTAGCGAGCCACGTTCAGTGAACTTATTCTCCAATAAGCACCTACATACTTGCTTTAGTGTCTCCACACAAATGATTATGAGATCAATCATCCTTTTCCTAAGAGCAAACAACGTATGTACTAATCTATCCGGATTCACTAATCCCCTTTTTAGTAATCCAACGATTAGGAACGATTTTAGTTTGTGAGCTATCTTGAATTTAGATCTCATTAGCATGATCACCATCATGATTCTAAAAGCATTGCTCAAAACTATGGGTTTATCACATTTTAAATCACAACATCATGTAGATAATGAAAATGCCTTTAATAAACGAATAAGATTACAAAGTATATGCTACATCATATCAAATATGATTGGCTTGTGTGCATACTACTTTCAGATATTATAATTTATGTATATAATATATATCTGGTCTAGTATTATGAACTCACTGCATATGCTTTCCTGTACATTAGTCTTACAATAGAGTTTTGATTAGCTATCTGTTATCTTTAGGTGGGGAATAAATATTACTTAGCAAATTACATGGTAGCACTTTTAGATCTACTTATAATGGTGGTTTATGTTAAGCTGTTGTATTCACATGTTTTTGGTATGAGAATATAGATGGAAGAAAAAGTGAAAGAAGTTGTGGATATAAAGCAACGCAGTTTGGCAGAAGAAAACCAGAAAACATTAGAGGTGTTAAAAGAAAGGTATGATCTCCAGTTGCATGGAAAATCAGAAGCTTTGATTAGAACAATCGTCATGTAGAATATGGAACTTATATTTCTTAGACATGCCAATTAAGAGAAAATTAAAATATTGTGTGCAAGTAGTTTTTGTTGTTTACATCACCATTCTTAAGGAATTTTGTTTCTTTAGCAGTACTGTCCATCAATTGTATATTGATCCTTATATTGATGTTATATTGATGCAGGGAGCAATTATTGCAGGATCAATTACGACAAGCTCAGGATAGTGTTTCCAATATGCAAAAATTACATGAACTTGCACAGAGTCAAATGTTTGAATTTCGTGCTCAATCAGGTCATATGATAATTTGAATTTCATTTTCATCTAAAATTTAGTAAGGTCCTGTGGTATAAATTACTAACATCAGCCTTTCATGCCTTGTCCATATTCATATAAAATATTGTGGCGTTCCAAACACCCCCCCCGCGTATATTTCTTAATATAGAGTTTGCATATTTATTTCACAAATTCAGAGGAAGATAGAGCAGCGAAGCAATCAGAAGTCAATCTTTTAATGGATGAAGTTGAACGGGCTCAAACTCGCCTTCTAAGCCTTGAGAGAGAGAAGGTGAGTCACAAAATTGATTTTCCTGTGTCCATACATTATTATGGGCAGGCAAAGTGGATGCTCTTGATTTGTTACTTAAGTGAAAACCAGCAAGGTTGATCAGATAAAATAACTGAAGATACATTTCTCTATGAAGTGTCCAGAGGAACTAAGTAACAACTATATATTTGATTAAGCATCAGTTAGTATCTCATAGCAAGAATATTTTGTGGTTTTTTACTTACAGATAAGCTGCGAAAGCATCTAAAGAAAATCATATTATTAAATTTGATAGCTATAGAATAAAATGACCGAAGTCAACAGCTTACTTGGGGTAGTAACCAATTTTCTATAAAAGCTATATCCGTGGTTGATTGAACAATATTATGCCTTTTAAAGCATCAATTCATGATTCATGCTTTTCTAATCCTTTTCATGCCTTCAACTAGACTTTATTCACTCAGATGCACGGATGCACTATGACGTGTATCTTGCATGTGCAGCCTCGATGTTAGAATATATAAAATGGAGTACTATTTTCCTTTTTGTTACATTTAGTTAGACACTTGATCCTAACCCAAACTTACCTCTAGATTGTTGTGCTGTTGGTTGTTTTCATGCTTTTAGAGCAGCAATGTCTGAGTTCAAATTTTACTCTGGCGCTGATAATATGGTACTTGCTCATCATAGAGGAGCATTCTGAATTACAAATTTTATCTAACAAAAGTACTCGCTCTTCTCTTCCCTCTCTAACAGCCAAAGTTTTACATCATGTTAGGCAATAAGCTGCTCCAAAAGAAACGAACGTCACATGGTTATTTGAGGAGTTCAACACATGTTTACTGTCTTTTTTTTTTTTGGATTAGTAAAGTTGCACAACAGAGCCGCCGTCCTAGAAAAATGCAAAGAATATAAGAAGCAGGTAAAAAAACAACCTGCTAGAAGCCAAAAGTCCGCACCCCCTCTGTACAAATGACCATCCCCCTTCTACCATGACCTCAAACAAAACTACTGAGTAACTACAGGGGGTGCGGACTCAACCTGCTAGCGTTTTTGTTGTTGAGGATTGATAGATCCCGGGTTGGGCGACATCTCATGGAATGTGGGAGTTTCAAGTTTTGCTGGAAGACATCTCTTCGCTCTAGGTTTTTTGTTCCTAGATATTATAAAACTCGAGGATTTGTTTTTTTCAATGGCGAGGAGAATGATGTGGAGCAATACAAGGGAATTAAAGATTGTTAATTAATTATTTATATTTGTTATAGAGATAAACCAATTGTAATTAGTTACTACTACCTCCGTCCTCAATAGGATGTTGAAGGTACATGTTTCACACAAATTAAGAAAACAAAAGTAGAGGAGTTAATATAAAATAAGTATCAATTTTACTCATAGTGGACTCTATGTAACTATACTAATGAATTTTTGTCTTTACTTAACATAGTGGACCCAACTTAAATATACTTTTGAGGGTAAATTAGTCTTTATACATATATTTATATTTAGCTTATGCACTTTAAAGCTTCTTTTGTGGACAAAAAATATTTTACTTGGAGACATGCTTTTAAGGATCGAGGGAGTATATTTTTACTATACAAGGTAGACTATTCCAGAAGTTTTAATTATAGTAGTAGAGTATTATTAGGAGTTGTTTTGTTTTTAAAAGTAGGGTTTTTACCTGTCCTCCAAGTCGCAGGTACTATTGAATATTGAAAATGTTTTTTGTGTTCTCTACCATTTCGTGTGATTAGGTTCTTATTCTTTCTTTCCACCTTGTCCGTCTTGCGTTACCTAGGTCTCCATGGAATCCTAATTCCCCAAATCGTCCACCACAAATCACGAGTCATATCAACCAAAATGCTTACTAATTTTTTCTTAAAAAAGGTAGAAACGAAAAAATAGAATAACGAAAGAGAGTGAAATAGTGGAGGACAATAATTCCTAAAAAATGTTGAAAATAAACCAATAAACGATAACTAATACACTCAAAACAAATAGCCTCAATCTCTATGGACATAAAAACCCAACCTATTGAAGCCCAAACTTATTCTCCTTTCTTCTTGTGTTTGTTAGAAATGTGGTTGATTTCCTATCTTTTGATTAAATTTCTGTGCAGGGTGTTCTGCGTTCCCAATTACAATCAGCAAATGAAGACAATGGAAATAATAAAAGGTGCTTTACTCCTATACTAATATTTACATAATTGTATCTGCATGAATTTCTCTCTTAATTGGTTTTGTGGTAACTACTCAGATATGTGATGGCAATGGCAAGTTTCTTTGTTCTCGGTGACTTTAATTGTGGAATTGTGATCTTGGCACAAAAACTAATGAAACAAAAAGAAAATGAAACCCTTGTTTTGAAAAGTCGGTGAATTTTTAGATCACGTGAAAGCTTATGGGTTTGGATATTTGGTATTTTGGTTCTTTATAGAACTAAGTTTTATGGTGATTTATTAGAATAAATTAAAATGACTACTAGTACATGTGATGCAGGTCAAGGTTTAGAATGGCTTAGAGAAGAGAGAAGGGAGAAGGGAGAAGGGAGAAGGGAGAAGAGGGAGAAGAACTATGCCCTAAGGAATCCTATTCTCAAATCAATATTTTACTGTATATTCCAGCAATGGAGGATTACATCAATTCATTAATAGAAAACCCTTCTAGTATATCGTAGGATACCTTATCCAACGAGGAAATGAACTTATAATTACTACTTACTATATTTTATTTTAATAAATATTAGTACTTACTATAATTAAGGATCTAAACCAATCTACCTACTATAATAAAAAGATCTACAATAATCACAATCAATCTATCCATAAATAACAGTACAAAATAATTTTACTAATAATCCCATGCAATTTTCATTAGCCTTCTTGTTCAGTACCACATCAGTATTTCGGTGGAACTTCTAAATTATATCTCACCAAAGATTTTTATGCTCAAAAGACATCTTTGTATCAAGCGAAAGGCAGGATGAAAAGATGAGCAGCTCCTTAATCTCACATTGGAATTAGCTAAAGAGAAGGTATGAACGAGAAATTCAATTTTTAATTTTAATTTTCATCTCGTTCTAAAGAAAGAATTTAATTTATGTTCAATTGATGAATGGAGCAACAAATTCCAACCAAAGAAACATAATGCAAGTACTTAAGCATATTAACACTTCCTAGAGGAATTAGGAAGAATTTGTGAACCTCTCACTCCACCCCCCCAATTTGACTAGTTGTTCGACTTCGGTGGGACGAAGGTGGCCTTCTCCATATAAGTACTTGCCTAGGATCTCAAGAGCACCTACTTGACCATCCCTTTTGAGGTGGTGGTACTGTGATTCTTCTCAACTGGTAACAAAACAACTAGCCTGCCTGATCTGCGCAAGGTGAGTAGGAAGCAAGATCGGTGGTAGTAGCATGGTAGCTTAGCCTTTGGAGTTCTACATCACTTGGGAGGAGTCTTTAGGATTATGTGTCCTTGACAAGGATGTTAGGGATCTAAGTGGGGAAGATTATGACAACTGACCTTGCATCTCATCAAGTTCCGTTTTTCTCATAGAAGTGTGTGCCTAAAATCTCTAGAGTATTTACTTGGCTAATCTCCTATGATGGGCATGTGGTTTGTTATATATGGTCACTGTCCTTTGTAGTGTTCGGTTCCCTTGTGACAGATTGTGCAATCTCGATGTTAAGAATGTTTGAAATTTAAGGGGAGAGGTTGCCAAAATACAGAGGATGTGGAGATATGTTGGAGAAGACTCTCAAAATATTTTAATTCACTTAATATCACTTACACTTTACTTACATAGGACTCTTAAGATATTTCTAGAGTCACTCTAATAATAACCAGTTGACTAAATCCATGTCCATGAACTTAGTTATACATGTCCTAAGACACTCTTAAATACATAGATGTACATACATTTACCATGAACTTGACCATAAATATATCTAGACTGCATACATCATTTATCTAATATTCGTGAACACAATTTACTAAATACTAAATCAAGTTTACTTTTGCAACACCCTCTCTTAAACTTGATTAGTCACATAAAATTGTAATTTTTTTAAAATTTTAGGGCCTTCTTCAAAATCTTCATAATCTCATGTACCTTCTGATCTTCCAATGCCTTCAATTGTAAGAACCTCTTTTGCCATCTCCATTGATGTATATGACTTGAATGTTGATTTGTGCCAACGATCACCCAAGTCTTTTGTACTTTGAAAAACTTCTATCTTCTTTGATATTTCTAAGAATATGAGGAGTTTTTTCCTTGTCTTCTTTGCATGAGCAAGAATTTCACATTTGAATTTCCATTTCTTGGTTTGTCGCATCTTCAAAACAATTTTGACTTGATTTTATTTGTCCTTAGTTTTACCTTCTTGCTTCATGAACTTCTTGCACCTCTTGAACTTCATACAAAAGTTATCAAAATTTCTTTTTGCTAGTTCTTGTGAATCAAATTTTTTTTACTTGTCTTCCACAAAATTTACCACTCTAATTCCCAAGTCATTACTTTGACACACATAATATCTTGCTCTTGCTTCTTCAAATTTTCACAATTCCTACCAACAAAATTTTCAACTTTGGAAGATAACTTAAAATTATTTTCGATCCCATCAAATAAACTGAATTCTTCCGTAGTGAATTTTGGAAGCATTCTTGAAATTTTAGACTTGTAATCTTTGTCAACAATCTCTTCTTCAATTTTCTCAATTTCGACAAATTCTCTTAACCTTTTCTTTTTCATCAATTATTTTTTTTTTCTTTGATCACCTCCTTTTCTTCTTCTTTTACCTCTTCAAACGCTTCTTCATCCTATGTCTCTTTAAGTTCTTCATTTTCGTAATTATTTACTTTTTTTGCTTCCCGATGCTTGTCTTCAAAATCTTCTTTTTCACTTTCTTCTTCCTCAACTTTTTAAATTTCTTAGTGAGGTATCTCATATTCGTCCAAATTTTGTACTCAAGACTCTTTAGGTAAAGGTGGACCTTTATAACTAAAGCAAATTGATTCAAGTTCTTTCCATAATAGAGCCAGAATATCAATACCCATGACACGCTTCCAAACTTCTTGATGCATTGCTCTTTGGAATATCTCCCTTGTTCTTTCTTCATTTATTTCTCAAACCCTTTTTGAAATATATGTTTCTGGATTTGCAATGACATCCCACCATAAATTGCAAGGTCTAAGATATAAGATATGTTTGAGTCTTGATAGTCCAAGACTTATAATTTTTAAACACTAATTTTTTACCAAACAAAGGAAACAACATTATCTATATTATACCTCTTCAAAATGCTATCAATATGATGACCTTTGTGATGTGCTTTAATTCACAAACAACTTTCCCAAACTTTCTTCTCAACTGGCACCTTCGTTAGATTGCCTTGCTCTAACACATACACTTAACTCTTGCCTTGCGGAACAATTTGATAGCACCAAGTCACCTCAATTTGGTCATCGACTCTCACTTGTCGTCACTTTGGATACCTTGTCTAAACCTTGGCTCTGATGCCACTTTGTTGGAAATTTGAGGAGAGAGGTTACCAAAATAAAGAGGAATTGGAGATATGTAGGAGAAGGCACTCAAAATATTTTGATTCACTTGATATCACTTACACTTCACTTACTTCACTTACATTTCACTCACTTCACTTGCATAAAATGACTCACTTACAAGATTATTTATAGGACTCTTAGAACATTTCTAGAGTCACTCTATAATCACCAGTTTACGAAATATATGTACATGAACCTAGGTATACATCTCGTTAGACACTCTTAAATACATAGATGTACATACATTTACCATAAACTAAACCATGTATCTAGACCACATACATCCCATAAACTAAACCATGTATCTAGACCACATACATCACCTATCTAGTATTCATGAACACAATTTACTAAATACTAAATCAAGTTTACTTTTCCATCAAAGAATAAGTTTTTTTTAAAGGGGGGGGGGGGTAGTGACGACCAATCCCACATTGGTAGGATGATTGTTTCCATAAGTGCCTATCTCAAGATCAGGTACTTGGTTAGCTCATTGAGTAATGCAAACCCTTGGTGGCGTGTTGTTGCAATTATGTATTTTATTTGCCCTGGATCTCTCATACCTTAATTTTCCCCCCTCCTTACTCCATGAGCTGAATTGAAAAATAAGTTCTTTCATTCTCTGCTGCCTCCTCCAACCCCCACGCAAAATGAAGATCTCTATCTATCCAAACTATCAACTTGCTGTCGAAGGATAGCCCTTGATTTCAGCTGAGATAGTGATTCTCTCTGCAATTTATAGCAGTTCCTATAGGAATTTATCATTGACCAACTCAACAAAGGCATCTCTATTGTTCATACCTAGAGAGCTTGGGACTAGTAGAACTAAAATCCGACTATACAAGATCCCAAGTATCCCTTGCCTTGAAATTAAACATTATTCGAGGACTTCTATTCCTTGCTTTCATTTTCCTTATGCTTTTATGGAATAATTGGTTCAGTAGTTCAACTGAACCAATTATTCGTGCGTCTAGTACAACATCTATTGCAGAACTTCATAACCACATACTATATTATTTCTTTGGCATTGATTCCTTCCCTCCGTCAAATTTACATATAGTTGCTTCCTTACAGTGTACATGGTTCTTTGGATTATACATAGTCTTATTATTTATTTATTGTTCTTTCCTCTTTGCAGTGCTAATATGGATTCAAATAGCATCTTAGAGAATTCTTTGAGCACAAAGGAAAAGGTTATTTCGGAACTAAACATGGAACTTCACAATATTGAAACCACCTTATCAAATGAGCGAGAACATTACATGAATGAAATTAAGAAGTTGAGTGCAATGCTCAATGAAAAGGTAAATGTTTCTATTTCTTTTTATTTTTATCCTTTCCTGTTCTAGCATCATTGCTTTGTTTGTGTGAATATATTTTTAAATAAGCATATGAAATAACCTCAAGGTTGCTGGTTCAATCCCCATACTTGGGGGCCAAACTCACCTATCAAAAAATTAAAAAGAATTAATTCCATGTGTGTAGCGAGTCCTGTTCATTAGCATACTGATCCATTTAATGAGAAGTGGTGAAAATACTGCCCTAAATATGTCTCATGTTTTTTTCCTCAAAAAGCCTAGACTTAATTCCATTATGTAGTGAGTCCTGTTCATTAGCATACTGATCTATTTAATGAGAAGTGGTGAAAAACTTTCCTAAATATATGTCAAGTGTCTTTTTACGAAAGCCTTGACAGCTATGTCACTGTATTGTACTCCCTCCACTCATTATTTGCAATCTTTGTTTTCTTGTTTTTTGTTAACTGATTTTTGTGTTTTTTCACCTTCAAAAAACACATAGCCAAAGACTGTCAAAGACTATTTGCAATCTTTGACATTTCACTCTTAATAAGAAATATGTTGGCTTTAGATTACTTCTCGAAAATGCCCCTACAATTCATGGTATTAGGAAAAGGTGGGAAGGAACAATTTGAATTTAAACTCTAAATATTGTCATAATATGGAGCCACTAGTACAAATGAGTAATAATGTTAAAATGATAATCAACAAGAGTAAATGTTTCGTAATATTGTTGGTCCACTTGTATTTTAAAATATTATGACTATGTTTAGCGTGAAAAAAATATGAGGGTAATTTGGTCATCATTCAACTTGATAAAACTTTCCAGAAAGGGATATGTTGCAAAAATGTGGGACATCCCAAAAAGGAATTTGTTGCAAATAATGTGGGACGAAGGGACTACAAGTCTACATCATTTGTATGCTGCCTGCCTTTTGTTTTGATTTTAGGTAACATCTGGTAGATTCAACCTACTTTTGATGTTACTTAACCTATAAGTCTGCATTAGTTGTCTCTATCTATGTTACATGGACTCGGATGGAGTGTCCAGTCGGACATGGTATTTTGAAGTGTCTGACATGGATACTTCTCAATTTTGTCAATTTTTTACTCTAAAATGAAGCATCCAGTAGTCATACCCTTGTCCGAGTGTCGAGTGTTGGATACGGGTACTTTAGGGTAAAGTTAAGAGTTCGTGTAACATAGGTCTCTTTCTTGTACTTCTCATAATTGTTATTCTAATATTAGTTTTTTGTTTGTTTTGGTTTTGTATATATACTCATTCACCAGTTCTTTTAGACTTTTAAGGATTGTGCGTGTAACTGTTTACTGTAAAAACATAAATTGGTTGTCCATGATATATTACGAGGGTGTAACTGGGAGTCCATTTAAGGCTCCTAATGATGTTGACGTAACTCCTACAAGTGTCGAGGACAGAGGTAGGTGTGCAAGTGCAGCTAAGGGGACCTGTACGAACTATAAAAACCTATGAAGAATATATATCACACTTTATTTTTCAAGTCTTTAACAGTAGTTATGTTACCATGTCATGTGGAGGGATGCCTGTAGATTATATTTTTGTTGGATAAAAATGAAGTAGTTTTATCAAAAAGATGAAGAAGAGAGGACACCGAGTCTAGAAATACTTAATGGAAAAAAAACGAAAAACTAATATAGAAGTACATAGTAATCTCTATGAACATCCGAGACAACACACTCTCCAAAAGCTCCATGGCTGCTTTCCAAAGAGAAGCCGGAAAAGATAATCTATCCCAAAGTAAAGGAAGAGAGAGGAGAGAGAGGAGAGAGAGAGAGAGAGAATGATCATCAAACACTAGCATTTCTCTCTGTCCAAATACCCCATAAAGTAGCTAAGGAAACACATCTCCACAAGATCTTCCCATCCTTACAACTCCAAAGCCCTCTAGAGATGATCAGGAGTAAGCTTTCCAAAAAGAAGGGCAGGCACAAATTTCTTCAATAATACCAAAGAAAAAGTTCCTCAATCCCCTATAACCCAAGAGTGAAGATAAAAATGCTCACGAAAGTTGGAGCTATGCTTGCACAAAACTCGTATCTGAAAACAAGATCTTACAAGGTTTCCTCCTCTGACCTGTCAAAGAAAAAAAGTTTCCTTTGTAACAAATCATAAATGTTACACTGATCCAAAACTGACCATTTCTTGGGTTAAACAGAATGGACAGTGCTTTGGTTCATCATGAATTTGTACAACACTATTTATATATTCCTTGATGTATATGTTATAGCAACATGTTACTTGTATTTATTGTTCACTGTCAGTTCATATATGTTTCTAACTGCTCTGTTTCACAGAGTTTTCATATAGTGTCATGTCCTTATCTACGCTTCTGTAATTTCTCTTGCTCGTAATCTTCAGGAAGTTGCTCTTGAGGAAATAAAGAAAGAGCTTCAGGCAAGGCCAACGGAAAAGTTAGTTGATGATCTACGGAAAAAAGTTAAGATATTGCAGGTGCTTTTTTTTTTTCCCCTTTCACCCTCAAGTTATTGTGACTAAAATTTTCACTACCACCTTATTATCAACTTAGCTTTGTATTCCTGTTAGTACGTTCAGAAAACAAATTTCTCACTATTTCAGTGAAGGTTTGTGATTTTTCCCCCCCTAATTGAGGTTCATCTACTCTTTAATATTTATGTGACTGGGTCTTTGGGGAAGCTTTATCTGCCATATTAAAATGAATTGAATGCCCGTGTATGCATGGGGTGCGGTTTGGCTGGGTAAATGAGAATAAAGTCCAGCTCCAAGGTTGACCTTTATAATCGGCCTATAAGTATAATTATGACCAACTGAAGCTAAAATATACTAAGATACCAGTTTGCTTGATCAAATGGCAGTCAATTTACAATGTACAACCTAATCAGCCTGAACACATGGCTACAGATACTACACAACTCATATACACCGACAACATAAACAAATACTTAAAAGAACAAGGATGCGTCAATGACATGTTACATAGAAATGTAGTTTCTATTTCAAGTAATTTTGTTTATACAAGTATCTAGCATATTTGATTGCAAGTTGTAATTGAATTCATAACTTTGATCAAGGACTACCCATGATAATGTTAATAATAAGGAATCTAATCAATAAAGTATTCTTCTTTTATAAAAAAAAATAATAAGGAATCTATGTATTCATACAAGGAATGTATAAAAAATGATATATAAATCTAACTGTCTTGATCTTGAGGGCAACTTAGTCTTCTAGGTGTAGGTGGATAAAGGAAACTATTAGGAAAAAGAAAAATAATACTCGGAAGAGAAATGTTTTAAAGGGTTAAATGACAATAAAGAACAGAACCAGAGAAGAAAAATCCTTTGTTTCACAATGATTTGAGTTGCACATGAAATAGAATCCCATTCTAACAATAAAAGCAAGCAACTAATGCATTCTAAAGTGAAGAGAATGACAGAACTTGGGAAATTTCGTAAAAAAGGGAGATCACCAAGCCAAATGTCCTCCCAGAACCGAATAAGACCCCCTCCCCCAATTATGGTTGTGAATGGATTATGTTGGATGTTAATACATGTATTTAGTATATGAAAATCTTATGTGTTATCATCCGATAGATGTTTAAATTCGATGAATATTTAAATCAATGAACCCCACGTTATTATGTAATGATTCTTTCTTTTTTATTTAAATACTTTTGAGGGTAAAATAGTCTTCACATAACATTTAGATTTGAATCGTATTCTTTAGACATCTTTGGGGGATAAAATATTTTTGTACTTTAGACATCTTTTGTAGGATGGAGGGAGTAATATATAATACTCCCTCCGTCCCAGGATAAAAGTCCTTATTATTATTTTAGGTAGTCCCAAGTTAAATGTCTATTTACCTTAAATAATCTATTTTTTACAATAATTTGTCCATAATACCCTTAGTATTAATTGTCATATATTTATTCCCTATGCATATTTATGGAGTATCACTAGTCATGTGCAAAAAACTATGCAATTAAATGAGAATTTAAATATGGACAATTTTGTCATTTTATTCTCTTTCTTAATATGCGCAAAAAGTCAACCAGGACTTTTATCTTGGGACGGAGGGAGTACTAGTTTTCGTGGCACACACCATGCGTGTGCAATTCAAAAAAATTAAATTAAATATATAACTAAAAAAGAATTATAAAACATGCATGAGAAAATGTAAGAGAAAAGTTAAGGGTAAATAGTGAGAGAGAGATGTTACACAACTTCAAGATGAGCGGTTATTTTCTCTGCTCTCCCTTAATAATTTAGTTATAATACATACTACATAATATATGTACATAGTATGTTATAGATTCAAATAAAACATAAATATAAACATCTATTTATAGTGGATACCTATACAGATAAACTGGATATAGATATCTTCATATATCTGAAATCTGAATATGGACACAGATATTAACAAATACGTATGTGCCTATATCTTTATCTGTTTCCAACGGATGTGAATAGAGATAATATTCACTTTTCCTGGATATTGGATAATATTTTCTGTGGTCGGATACTTCAATTGCTTATAAGATACTTTGGTCATATTTTGGATATGTTGGGCATTGTTTATAGCCCTACCTCCAATCCATGACTTCGTTACTAATCAAAGGAGAAATGGAATTCAGACACTGTCACCCTGCGAAATGAACTTTCAAGGGGATTAATAACTTGTTGTCGAGAATAAGATGTTGCTGGTGACGAGAGGAAGGATCATTTGGTTGGGTGGAAAATAGTGTGTTTTTCTAATTAGGAGGGAGGCTTGGGTTGGGTAATTTGGTCCTCAAGAATGTTGCTCTGGTTAGTAAATAGCTTTGGAGATTTCCTTTGGAACCTCATTCCCTTTGACATAAGGTTATTAGGAGCAAATTCGGCATGCATTTGAATGGGTGGGATGCTAGGCCCAAAATTTATGTTACTCATGCAAGTCTTTAGAAATTCATCTCCCAAGGTTATACTTCCTTTATTCGACATTTGAGATATCAGATATGGAGTTGGGGGATGGTCATCGAATTTGATTCTAGGAGGATTATTGTTGTCCGATTTAGATAACCACAATTACATGCAAGTGTACACGATCAACAAGTAATAAAGTGATAAGAAAGAGTGTCGAACCCACAGGAATTATTACGATTTAAATCTCCACTATCAATCTAAACTATGACTATTCTAGTAAGCAAGCGCCAATTGGTTGTTTGATTTAAACTAATTTAAATAATACGAAAACTGATAAGTATCACAAAGGTTGAAATTCAGATTTAAAAGATTAAGACTACAATTTCCCCAATTATATATCATAAATCAATATGTCTATGTCATTCAGTTATTCACTTCATTAGAGTTGTTAACAGGAATTCAATTTTATCTATAAGCCCTTTTCCAAGTGATCAAATAAATCTATCTAATCCAATTAACTCTACGATATTCCTATGCAAAATAACATAATTAAACTCATTAAGCATCAATTCCCAATTGTTACGTGCAGTAAAGAGATATTCCTATTCACTTTACAAATCCAATTATTCAACACTTGCAAATAACTTAGAATACACGCTATCTTATTCAGTTCTAACCCTAGATTGCATCTCCCAAATTCACCTAAGGTATTCCGCTAATTGTTGGCCAAACAATTTGAACATTAAGCATGGAATATGATAGACAACTCAACTTGAATGAATAACTGAAATTTAAATAGAAAATTAATTCATCAATATAACTGGTTCAATTGCAGTCTTAATGTAAAGGTTTAGTTCATACTGACAATAGAAACTAGAAATTCAAAATAAGTCATCATAAATAATTACAAATTAAGGATAAAAAGATTAAAAGAAAACTCAATATAATCCTTCGTCCTCCAATCTGAATTCTTCACGAAGCTTAGCTTGGTTCTCTATCTCCTTGCTCAGCTCTCAATCTTCAATCTTCGTGTGAGTAGGTGTATGAATATCCTTGTCAATCCATATTCTTTATATCCTCAATAACCTCCTCAAGACTCCTTATCAGAATAGCAATCGAAATCCTTCTTAGCTTCCAACTCTCCAAAGTACCCGATTGCCAGCTTCTAATTTTTTTTCACCAGACGCAACCTCGCCCCGGCGAGGAAATCCTTCACAAAAGTCTCGCCCCAGCGAGAAAATTATACCTGGACTTCTCGCCCCGGCGAGAATGCCCTGCACCCAGCCAGTTTTGCTTTCTTTGATCCTCAGCCATCCGTAACCTACAAAAGAAATATAAACACAAATAAAAAGGTACTAAAACACTGAAAGACTGAAAAGAATCTCACTAAAACGTATCTAACTCGTAGGTTAAAACCTACTCATCAATTATTGGTTGGAAGATAACCATTTTTCACTTGTTTATAATCACGTGTATCGTATTTCTTCACTTCATGATGCTCCCATTTCTAACTTCATAAAGCGTGATGGGAACTCATTTTCTTGGGATTTTCATTTATTCAGGAATCTAACGGATTTGGAGTCTAATGAGATGAAATCTTTGCTAACATTGCTTGATTCGGTTCATCTATGTGCCTTTTTGATAAGCGTATCTGGACTTTAGATCCAACTGGTTCATTTTCTTGTAAGAGTTACTCCTCTTTTTTGACTCGGTCTATTGTTCCTCATCCATTTCCATTGGCTTCGTACATTTGGAAAGCCAAGGTCCCTTCCAAAGTTAAGACTTTTGTGTGGTCTCTGGTTTTACAAAGATTAAATAATAATGATCTTTATCAACGTCGCATTACAAAGTTCTATCTCCGGACAATTGTTTTATGTGTAGGCAGAGTAATGAGACACATGCTCATTTATTTCTGCATTGTCCTGTTACTTGGAGATTGTGGAGCTCTTTCTTTGGAGTGTTAGGAGAGGAGTGGGTGTGTCCTACGATGGAAGATATGCTATTAATTCGTTTTAGAGGATTTGAAAGTAAGAGGGATGCCAAAATTTTATGAAAATGTGCCTTCTTTTCTATCTTGTGAGGAATTTGGAATGAGCATAATGCTAGGTTGTTTAGAGAAAGTTACTTATCCTTAAAGCTATTGAATGATAGGGTTATTTTTCTTGTGTCTCTGCTATGAGGGCTTTTAGAGGTATCTCTATTACTGATTTATGTAGGGATTGGAGGGTTGCACTTTTTCAAGTGATTTCTTGTTTTTGATCTTGTAGTCTGCTAAAGGGTGGACTTCTTGTCCCCCATTTATTGTATCCTTTCTTCTCTATTAACATAATTTCTTCTTTTATCAAAAAAGAAAAAGAACATGGATATAAGTCAACATTGATGTTATTAGATATGACTTCTGTAAATATCTTCTGGCATCTGCTTTTGTGATGTGTGGAGTATGTTTCATTTATATTTATATCTTGTATCCTTTATATTATTTTGGATTACTCCTCAGATCAGCTTTCAATCTTATATGTACAGGCAGTAGGGTATAATTCAATTGAGGCTGAAGACTGGGAAGTGGCTACTAGTGGAGAAGAGATGAGCAAACTTGAATCTCTCCTTCTTGATAAGAACCGTAAAATGGAACATGAACTCACACAGTTGAAGGTATGAAACTGCTGTAGTATTCCGATTGGCTTGAGTTTTCTTTTCCCAGTTTGTCCTGACCATGTGAATCCATTTAGATTCATATTCATTGTTGTTTTAGGTGTAACAAATTTCCTTATTCGAAGAGATTTTCTTGTGTTAATTAAGTACATAATAGTATTCATTAAATAATTTGTTTCTGTTGCTGCATTTTACTGCTTTCAGGTCAAGCTTTCTGAAAAAACATTGTTGCTGGAAACAGCTGAAAGCAAAATCACAGAGCTTACAGCAACACACAATGAACAACAAAGGCTCATACAGAAGTTAGAAGATGATATATCCAAGGTATGAATAATTAGTTCCAAGTATAAGAAGCTGTTTTGATGTTATTTGCATTGACACTATTCTAGTTTTACATACTTTTTGCTTGATTAGCAATATGATAAATAGTTACACTTAATTAGAGTTGCCCATCGTGTGGGCTGGGAGGGGAGGGCTCATAATGGACCTTTAGCCAGTCACATATGGTTGGGTCCATTGTGGGCTGGTTCAAACCATTAACCCAGATCCACCATGTCATTTATTACTAGTTTCTCTTAGTCAATGTTCATTTTGCCCCACAAAATTATAATTAGTTCCCCAATTTAATTTACTATTTGTTTTGGTGTTAATCAAGATTCAAGAGCAACTTCAAAAAGTAAATAAGATCTCTTGTGAGTTGAACCTTGACCTGGAATGATCTTGTTACCAGTAAGTCTCCATTTGATATGTCATGAATTAATCATACTGCCAAGCTCAAATTAGTTATATATTTCCATTGCAACTAAGAAACCACTTTAAGATAATAATGACAATGTGTTTATACTGGTATCTTAATTTCATACTCATGCTAACACATGTTTATACACATTTTACACGTGCCAAATGAATGAAAAAGTAAATAGAGTGAACAGAAAAGATGTGCTTGGAGGGAGAGAAAAAGTATTGTCCCTAGTATACGAAATTGAGGAGAGAGAATGTAGGAAGATATAATAATGGGTGCTTATATAACTGCTACAGCAGATCACCCATTGCCACCATGGTATTGAGCCGCCGTAATGGCCACTGAATCTTCCCAACCTTTTAGATTCATATCAGTATTGGGCAATATGCAAGAAAAGCTACCTAGATGTCCTAGAGTGCTTTAAATACAAAAACAACTAGGCATTGTCTTTTTCTCCCCCTTCTCTTTTTACTCTTGAGCTGGAGATCAAACAGATTGTGTGAGGCATAAGATGAGAATAATGGAGATTCCTGCTGGGATACTCGAACTTTAGGATTTTTAATCTTCTTAATTTTGGACACTTCCAGATACTTTAGGGATACTTCCTGATGTGCAAGTGTATTGGATGCTATTTTTTTATGGCTTGTCCAGTGATAGAACTAGATTGCTTCATCTTGTTTCCAGTTTAGTGCTTTGTGTCTTATGACACAGATATGATTACGGTTTTTTGATGTAATGTTCAACTCCTTTCTTTTGACTATGTAATGATAAATTTGATGCTAGAAAATCAGTTTTTGGACTAGGAGAAATTGATGATATTTGATGCGAACTATTAAGCTCTTACCTTTTGGTTATTTCATAATTGGTGCTATTATTTTAAATGAACTAAAACATTGAAGTTAACTACTTGCATATGGTTATGTACTATAATTTATTTATTATATACATATACGTATATCTGTAGATAACATTTCAACGTATCCCAAACGTATTGTATCGTACTTTTTCTGAAAATTCCGTATGACGTCTTGTGTTTCATGTCTTATCCGAATCACGTATTTGTGTCAGTGCTTCATAGCTTGTAGGCTGGGCAATTTTCTACTTTGCATTTACATAGAGGGATAAGGGACTTGTAGTTTTCTGTCTATTTTTTTTTTGGTTTAAGAGGATTTTCATTCTTTATATATTTAGTATGTTCCCTCTTTTATATGCAATTCTTCTTACAAAAACCTATAAAGATATTATGCAACAAATATTTTTGTATTTATCAAAAAATATAGAGGCTTAGACAAGAGACATTTCCATTAAATTGACATGGTATGTCAATGTTAATGCAATTTCCAGTGGTTTGAGGCTATACTCGTTGTGATCAGTGTGCCTGAGGTTAGTGGTTCGAGCCTTTGGGGGTTTTCTTAAATTTTATACTATAACCTACTCAACGCATTGCATATTTCCCACTTACAGCTCTTTCTAAGCTGCCAAAGCTGCAGGACATTATTGGGTAATCAATCATGACCCGTCTAATCAATGGGTGGGTTTGGGAAGGTTATCTTGCTTAGGAGGTTGGGCAGGTTGAAGTGTTACATTGTTGGGTGGCAAACTCCAGACCGATGTTTATAGAAACCAAACGCTTTTCAAATTTTATCAGGAGGCTTTGTTGATATACTTCCACGTTTAGTGTAACAGAAAAGTTGAGAAGGAAACTATTTTCACTTACTTTCTTCTTTATGGTTACATCATTGTTACTTCGGATGCAGGGTTATAATGCTAAAGATCGAAAAGGTGCTCTATTCGATGATTGGGATCTCCCAGAGTCCGGGGCAGCGGAACACTCTGAGGTAGTTTTTTCTTTCTTTTTGTTACCAATCAATCCATAACAGATCTTCTACACATGGTTGGCTTAATTCTTTAACGTACTAAATGGCAGTTTTTAGGTTCATATTGAAGTTTAAATCTTGATACTTCACTGATAAAAAAATTCATTTTGTTGATATTTTTATTTGTCTTTGAAGTTCAAGTTTTATATGCATGTATTTATAATCACATTTAGTAATTGTTAACGTCTCATTTTATCCGTACCTTAGTTTCCGTGAATTGTTGTGTCGTACATGTACTCCCTCTGACCCGTAAAAGTTGCTTAAGTTCAAAAAAATAGTCCCATAAAAGGTGGCTTAAGTACACTATAATGTTGTATAAAGACTACTTTTTCCTCAAAAGTACTTGGGCGGGGTTCACTAGTTTAAAGAAAGAAAAAGATTCCCTATATTATATGTAGGGTCCACTAGGGGTGAAAATGAAAATGTTGATACTCTAATCTACTTTTATGTTTCTTAATTTGCGTGGAAATTGTCTTTAGGCCATCTTTTGGAACGGAGGGAGTATTTCATAATCTCTATCAATGTTTCCAATCCTTTCACAATTGTTCCACAAGTTTATAGGAAACATATATTTTATTGGTTGCATCTTATAGTAAGCATAGGCTTTAAATGTAATTTTTGTTGTTGTATGCTTAATTGCTTATACAAGTTGTGGTGTTAGTGGTTCAGGGCTCTAGCCTCTAGGAGTGTATTGGGTTTGTCCTTTGGGAGTCGAGCTATTGCTTCTTTCTAGGTTATGAGGCTTTGGGAGGAAGAAGGATTCTAAAGTGATTTGGTGGTGTGGTGGTTTTCTTATTCTTTGGGTGCCTTTGGAAAGAATTTTAGGATTTTCTCTTATGCTTTAAGAATTTTGTAATTTTCCACCTTTTCTGTTTTTGAGGATTTCTCCTCGTCCTCTTCTTTTCAATGTTCTCTGCCTTCTAAAAATCTTCTTTTGTCTATAAATAAATGAAAGTGTTTATATGTGTTGTGAAGAGTGTCATTAGGAGATGTTCCAGAGTTGTTATCATCTTATCTTATAAATATAAAATGCAAAATTCCAGTCAAAGGTTGTTAGTGATGTTTTTCCTTTATTAGAATGTTTGGATGAACTTGTAACATTTATTTTGTTGGCATTTTACTTGTAGAAATTATTGTATCATTATTTATTTCTTACACTGCTTTGGATGAGCATTTGTATTCTTCTACTTGTTTCTGTATTTCCCCCTTTTCTCACGTGGGACGTAACTTTGCTCATTTAATTAATATGAAAATTTTCCAGTAATAAACTTTCTCTGTACAGAATGCAGAGCAGCAGAAACATGTTTCTTCAGATCAAGATCAAAGCTCAATGCTAAAGGTGATCTGCAACCAGCGAGACCGCTTCCGGACACGCTTGCGGGAGACAGAAGAGGTTTTTTTTTGTTCTTCACCAATTGAAGATTTTGCTTCTTTCTTGTATTTTGTTTGTGGGAGTAATTGTTGTCAAATCTATTTTTTTGTTGTTGTAATGTGCCTATCTTCGTTTGCCTATCCTAAATTCTTTACCATTTTAGGAAATAAGGCAGTTGAAGGAGAAGATAGGGGTGCTGGTAGTAGAATTGGAGAAAACTAAAGCTGACAATGTGAAACTTTATGGGAAGATACGTTATGTACAGGACTACAATTTAGAGAAAGTTGTTTCCAGAGGTTCAAGGAAGGTGCTGTTCTTCAGATACTGTATTATTATTACTCCTTTTGTATGTGTGGAAGTCATGATTGTAGTTCTCTGTTTGCTCAAATTTCTGTCTCATGCTTCTCAGAATTCAGAAGATCTTGAAAGTGGTTTCAGCTCAGATGTGGAGTCCAAGTATAAGAAAATATACGAGGACGATATAAATCCGTTTGCAGCATTCTCTAAAAAGGTTTCTATTTTTCTTTGCTGTATTGTTTTTCATTTGGCAAATTTACAAACTAGAAAGTTACATTACTTGGTTTAGTTGAGCATAATGTTTGGCTTGAAGCTAGCTCGTTCAAGTTGGAGTATAACTGTTAGGTTTCAGTGGTGTCTCCTTCCCCACTAAAGGGGATCCTGCAGGTTCAAGTTTAGTTGGAAAAACCTTGTTAGAATATTTATCAAGCAAATAAAATAATATTGGATCCACAACAAGCCTATTAAGCAGAGAAGGAATAAGGGATTGGGAGTGGATTTCTGTCTTCCTTTTATGCAGAAATCTCGATTCAACTTAACGAGCATTAAACCAACCTTCTTGGAGTCAACATGGATATATTGTTTTCTCTCAACTCTCTGGAAAGAAAATATTCGAGGTGTCTACTTTGGTTCGCTCTGAGCTCAGTGATGTGTGGTTGGTTCGTTAGTGGGCCTGTCATGATTTCTTATCAGAAACCCATAAAACAAAGGCAGAGTATGTAATTATATATGTTCTGTTTAGTTCAGCACCACCATGTCCTTTTGAAACCCCTTGGGATATTTTTATTTGTTTACTTATTGTCGGTACATGTCAGACAGCGCGTTGATCATTTGATATATCAGAACCAGAACGAATACAAATGTTTTACAGATCTTTGTATAAACTTCCATTCCCTTACGATAAAGATGAAAACTTTGTTTTATTAGGACTTATTTCTCTTGTTTACATTTTTATTTGACGAGAAACAAGACTAAACTTCTGAATAAACCTCTTTTGCACTCCCCATTTCCCCTACTCAACACATGGCAATTATTGATGACATGACATCAAGGGAGACAAATAAATCTAAATTTTGCACAACGGAAGTGGGTCATGGCCATCATGCTAGAGTTTAAAGCAAAAGTTTGCAATTTCTATCGGGTCCTATCATTTGGAGATATTCAACACTTTTATACTAAGCATGTGATTTATTGATTTTTCTCTTTATTTGGGGTAAATACAATCAGCATTTTGTCGTCATTGGTATTTTGCAAAAAAATAAAATAAAATTTAACCTTACATTTGTTCAACTTATCTTCCGTATTTGGAATCTGAAACTATGCTTTAGCTGGTTGTTTTGGTGATCATTGTTAATGAGATATGTTTATTGTGTGAATAGGAAAGAGATCAAAGGTATAAGGAACTCGGTTTAAGGGATAAAATTACACTCAGCAGTGGGCGTTTTCTTCTTGGGAACAAGTATGCTTCCATTGGCTTGTTTTGATGTTTCTTTACGCAATTTTTTTTTGCTTGATAAAGTACATTTTTAGGAATTTTCATCCAAATAATTATTTTCTAGGAGATGCTAAATAAACCTAAAGTGTGCACGTACAAATGTTGTTTCTTATCTATTACTATTGACTAATGGCTCATTCATGTGATGTTTTTGATGTGATATTTGGCTAATTTGCATGGTGTACAAAAATGTTACAATTACTTTGATGTGATATTTGGCTTTGATTCTATATCAATTTTTACATTACACCTTACTTTTTTTCTCCTGTTCTCATGTAATCAATGATCCAAACAATATTTGTAATGTAATAGTACATTATCATCATATGCAACACAATTCCCATATATGAACCAAACTTGTGCATCGTAGTAGCACGATATCATTGTATTACGGCTGGAACAAACTACGAAGCTCTTCATTACATTATGTTCCAAAATCAATTGGTGGTCCGAATTGGCCTTTGCTGAACACCAGCTATGTCAAACTAATGCAATAATGACACATCATTTGGGCCCCCATCTTTGTTTCCAAATTTGGGAACCATTGTACTATTCATTGCTGTAATCTAGAAAAACAAGAACCAAATTTTTAATGACTGGACAATACCGGTATACCTCTCATGTTGCCTACCAAGGTTTTTATCAGGTGGATGAAATTCAGTCACATCTCTGCTTTGAACATGGGCAATGCGGTTGCTTTTATTGCATCATTACCACATTCCATTCACCATTGGGCTTATTAGTTTCTTTTTTTTCTCCTTAAACTTCCTTATTTTAGTGGTCTTATTCCATAATTTGGTCAGTTTGAGTGAGAGTCTGATATTAAGCTCGATTAGATTTAGCCACGGTGGGCATGCCTCTTCTTCCTATGACTCCATGCCATGTTAAGTACACGTGAGCATAAAAAGCGTCCAAAACCATTTTGGGCACTTGATAGCTCCATCATTAACCCAAATCTTGTTTGCATGATGCAATTTTGTTATGTAACCTTTTGGAACGGCTACTTTTATAACTGTCTTGTTGGTAGCTTATAATGAAGCGATGTCCCAAGACAGTCTTACACTCATCTACATAAATTAAGTTTCATTTTACATGTTCATAAAGTTTCAATTCCTCTCTACTAGCAACTCTTTGGCCCATAATTTTTTCTTATGATCTCTTGTAATTTTAGCCTTTATTGTGCATTTCCCTCAATGGGATGATAACATGATAATCAATCTCTTGCAGATATGCTCGAACATTCGCATTCTTCTACACAATTGGGTTGCATGTCCTAGTATTCACCTGCCTGTATAGAATGTCCGCTCTGAGCTATCTCAGGTAACTGGACTCTCAAATGAATATCCTTTGATTCTTTAATTTGCATAGTCTAATTGGAAATTTGTGTTTCTGCAGTCATGGTCCCGAGGAGTTCCTCGTTGGAGAGAAAAATATTGATCTTCCACATGCGCTATAGTTTCCTTCATACTTGAGATCCTTGATTCCTATGGTCCAGTTATACTACATGATGTAAATATGGCAAAATAAATTTTATTTGTTTGCCTTTCCAAGCCTGATAGTGTAGAGGGTACATGATATTATTCAGTATTCTGTTTTTTGATTTATCAATAGTGCATTAGTGCTTTGACTGTGCAACTTCATAGAAATAATATACTGCCTAACATGAGTTTGTTGAGAACACAAGTTTGTTGAGAAATAGCGTACGACATTATATTTAGTGCTGGAACAGGAGGGATCTTTGTATCTATGAACCATCTTTTACCAAGACTGTTGAGACATCACTGGGAATATTTTTTTTTTATTTTTAATTTTTACTTTTTAAACTGCATTTCACCAAATTTGATGGTCTCTACACCCAAAAGACGGTGAGATGAAGAGATTGAAAGTAGTATGCTCTCAAGTCAATCACATTTGATGTGATGAGTATTTACTTTGTAATTTTATTTATTTATTAATAAGAGAATTTATGTAATAAAAGACATTCTTTATCCATGTAATTAGTTGAATTAATAAATGTGATAAACTCATAGTTTTCGAGCAATGCTTTTAGAACTATGATGTTGATCATGTTAATGAGATCTAAATTTAAGATAACTCAAAACTAAAATGTTTCTAATCGTATGGATTATTAATATGGGTTATTGATTCCGGATAGATTAGTACAAACTATGTTTGCTCTGTTGAAGAGGATGATTGATCTCATAATTATTTGTGTGAAGACATTAAAGCAAGTATGTAGGTGTTTATTGGAGAATAAGTTCACTGAACGTGACTTGAATAAAGGTATCTTAATGGAGTTTTACATGACTGTCAATAGGTGTTCCTATAGTGATAGTAGTACAAGTGATCCTTGGACTTGAGATCATCATAGTATCTTGTATATATTGAGTTATGTTTTGTCATATTCCTTAATACTCTAGGGTATGTTGTAGGGTATGTTCGGATATAATAAAGTATATATGGAGATAGGTGAATGATCAACAAATAATCTACAACTTTCAGTAAAGGGAGAGAATGTCCTATGTGATTCGATAAAGTGACAACTCAGAAATTCATGGCCAGTTGAATGGAAATTGAAAAGGAGTTTCTAATTTACATTAGATGGAGTTGTGCATTTTAGAATCGAAATACATATGATCAAAAAAAATAAAACTTGACAGTAATTTTATGTTTTATATTTGATCGGGACATTGTATGGTAGAAGGATTGAATTGTGCGGTAACTATTCACGGAATAGGTTCTTTGTATTCATTGTGATAATTCTTTATCATTGAACGTTGAATTCATATTATCCGGATAGTCATGATACATTATTTATAAGGTGTCACTCATGATGTAAAATAAATATTATTTATTTATATTTGAATTAAAGGAGTTTAATTCATTATAAATAATATTAGAATGGTTCTAATTTATTTATTCTACTTACCGGCTTAATATTGAACCTAGAGGGTCACACCATAAAAGAGTGAAATATAATTTTAGAAGTGATCGACTTAATACTAATAAATTAAGTGTATTTAATTTATTAGTGGAATAAATTAAATAACTTAATATTTATAATTAAGTATTTGAAGAAATACTAAATTATAAATTAATAAGAGTAGTCATCTTATTATTATTATTATTATTAATAAATTGACTAAATAATAATAATATAATATTCGGAGAAATACTAATATTTATAATTAAGTATTTGGAGAAATACTAAATTATAAATAAATAAGAGGAGTCTTATTATTATTATTATTATTATTATTATTCCTAATTAGATTGAGAATTATATAAAACCCTAATTTCTAAATGGTTTAGAAAAAAGGTTAGTCTATAAATAAGATGGGTCTTATTGTGGGATTGCAAGTATTCTCAAAACTCTAAATAGTTAGGAGAGAAAACTAGGGTTAGCCACCCAAGGTCTAGTAGAACCTAAATTCTTCTTCTTCAATCAATATACTCTTGGTGGATCACCTCTTGGGCGTTGCACACTATTGTAACGAACGTTTGATTCGAGGAATTGGAGAAGAACGCGAAGGAGCAATGAAGGTGAACTTATAGCTGTTCAAAGGTTGAATCTGCAAAGGTATAATTCCTTCTTTTTCGTTGTTGTTTAATTAATAATATTGCATAAGGTGATTTCTGAGATTGCAGAAAAATATAATTTGCTTTTATTGCATGTTTCCGCTGCGTTTCAATTAGATTGTATGCTTTTGATCTTATTTCTACAAACCTACAGTGGCATCAGAGACATCCTTATGCGAATTATTAATTGTTTTGATTCGATATATATGTTGATATATGTTTAGAACAATTTAATTGAGTGTAATTGTTAGTATAAAATCATGTTTTATGAAAGGAAGAAGCAAAATCGCGATCTAGAAAAAACAAAAACAGAATGGACAGAAGCTTTAGAGCTGCGACGCTCTCTTTTTTGAGCCGCGGCGCATGAAGGGCTGTAAGTCTAGTTTTTGTGTTTTTTCAGAAATTCTAAATTAGAAATAAAGGAGTTTATTTTTGATTTGAAATTGGACTAAAATAAAGATGTTTATTATAGTTAGAATTGGATTCTATGTTAAATTAAAATAAATAGTTTATTTTGATTTATTTTGGATTAAAATAAAGGAGTTTATTTTGATTCAAAATTGGATTTTATGCTAACTAATATTGCCCATTAAATGATATCAATATATATATTGAATGTTTATTTTCATTGGATAAATATGTTATGATACATGTGATGACATGTATGATTAATCTTTTATTGATACATGTGATGACATGTATGATAAATAAATGGGATGATTATGGACTATTGACCAATATGATTGGATTTAATTTTAATGGATGCTTAAATGAATGTGATTTTTATAAATGGGGTCTGCATACCTCGCTTATCTAATTTTCTGATGTAAATTCTATCTCTCTCTTATGTACTTCCCCTTGACTGCTGATCAAGGTTTCTGTTTTATAAAAAATAGTTTGTAATAGGATTTTATAGAATTACTCAAGAAATTGGAGTTGAAGAGCAGGGGCATTGAAGACCCGTTTGTAATGACACCCGGGTTGAATGTAATAGTTATATTCAAAATTTTATTCTTGCACCCTAGGTTTGACCTTTTGGTTCATGGTGACTCCAATAAACCAAATTAGAATTAAGTCCATAATCATCCCGAATAGAATATAGTACTCTATAAATGCATGCTAATTATATAGTAAATATATTATTATACATGTTGATGTATGTTTAATATGATGCGTATTTCTATATACATATTTGCATGCGCGATAAACAAGATGAGACAATTAATAACAAAAATCATTAAAAGATAATATTAAGTTGATTGCGTTCAAAGACATTGGATAATGTCGAACGTAGTCTTCTAACATGGTAAAACGATAGAGTATTGAATATTTAATATGAGTTTGTTGTGCACACACAAGACACGTATTAAATATTCGAGATGTTGCTTTATTATATTGGATGTTTATAAGGAATTGAACAATAACATTTTGTTGTGCACACACAAGGACTGTATTTTTCTCCACTTATATGGAAATGCTGGGTTTGACTTAACTTAGATTATTTTAGTTCGGATGCGTACACACTTGATCATTATAATCTAAGAGGCAAAATATAAAGGAGTTACATGGAGATGTAATCGACAATAGTTGTCTACCTTTTGAATAAATATGTAATTTGTTGTGCACACACAAGACTATATATTTATTGCAATTGGATCCTTTCTCACTAAGCAGATTTTACAAAGTCATAAATACAAGATCTGTCGAACTATATACAAAGAAGGTTATATAGTTTGAAAAAAAAAGTGGGAGACACCATTTTAATAAAGACCTAAATTAATCTGGTGATTAATAAAAGAATGCATGCTAATGTTGTTAATTAAATTTCACCTGCAGAATTTTACAAATGGCTAATTCACTATCACTGCAAAGCATACTTGATGCTAACAAATTAATCGGACCAAATTACACAGATTGGTTAAGGAATCTGAGAATAGTTCTCACAGCTGAAAAGTTGGCGTATGTCCTTAACTCGCCTCTCCTGCAACAGTTGCAGAAGATGTCTCTGAGGAAGAGATGACTACTTTTAGAAAGTGGCAGGATGATGCACAGGTGGCTCAGTGCATCATGTTAGCATCTATGAGTAACGAGTTACAACGTCAACATGAGAAAATGGATACTCCTACTATGTTGCTGCACCTTCAGGATTTGTATGGTGAGCAAAGTAGGTCGACTAGATATGAATTATCTAAAAAGCTCTTCCGAGCTAGGATGACCGATGACACTACAGTGCAGACACATGTCCTAAAGATGATAAATCTGATTGAACAGTTAGGACAACTGAATTTTATCATGGATGGTGAGTTGAGCCAAGATCTGATCTTGCAGTCACTCCCGGACTCCTTTTCACAATTTGTTGTGAACTTTCACATGAATAAGCTTGATGTCAGCTTGCCTGAATTGCTTAACATGTTGAAAACTGCTGAGAGTCACTTTCCAATGAAGAAAGACCAAGTCTTGCTTGTAGACGATTCTTCCAAGAAGCGAAAGAGGGCCAAAGGATCTTCTGAAAAGAAAAAAATCCCAAAAAAAGTCCTCCATCTATCTTTTTTTTATCCTTTTTCTCTTGGTTAAACTCAGTCAACGTCTCATCCCCCTTCTTTGGCTATGATAGCCTTCTCCAAAATTGATCCGAATGAATCAATTTACAACACCGAAATTTTATGGTAGAGCCAGAGTTTCAACCCTTGCTCAAACCTTTCCGCCTTCCTCTCTTTTGTGTCCACTTAATGTGGATTAAACCTCGCCAGTTCTTTGAACTCAGCGGGCACTAACATGTCCCCCTGTTTCTATTCTAGAAATCGTATCTCCATTCAGCTCTGCACGCTTCTAGAAAATGGTTCTCGAAATATAATTCTTTGAACCATTTCCACCCAATCACTTCCTCATCGGCCCTATTCTGATTTGCTTCCCACCAGAAATTTGCCTCACCCTTCAGCATGTAGGTAGCAAAAGCTATCTCTTACTCCTCTTCGTCTCGGCGATAATAACCGCCTTCTCTATCTCTTAACCCACAACTGTGTGTTGATTAGCTCAGTAGTCCCCCCTAAATTCGGGCGGTCCCACACTCTCAATGTAACGATTGTAAATATTTTGAATCCTTGTAATTAGGGTTTTCGAGTATTATGGAATAAAATGAGATTTTATAAATAATATTGGGTTTTATGTGATTAAAGGTCGATTATTGACCTAATGTATGTGATATGTGATTATGTGATTATGTGATTATGTATATGTGTTGCGGTTTCATAGACGAAATAAAAATTTTTCGAGAAAAATGCTAAAACATTATTCATAAAGCACAAAAAACGTATTTTTTTTGTTTTTCGAATTTTCGAATCACGGGATATTATTTATTTGAGGACGGGAGACGTAATCTCCAATAAAACAGACGAAATAAATTTCACGGTTTTCGCATGTGAAACGAGTTAGGAAATCTAACTAGAAAGAAATCGGGTAACCGAACGACTTCAGAAATGGAAACCCTAATCGATTATATGAAAGGATAAAATGAACTTTTTAATAACTAAAATAGTTATAATAGCTAACGAGAAAGAAACTAGAAATCAAAACTAAGTTTCGAAGTAACCGAGTTGAGTCGAGCCTAGGGTTTAAATGGCTTGGCTAGGGTTCGGGATGGCTTGGCTAAGGTTGAGCCAAGGGTTGGTGATAGCTAAGTCAAGACTTGAGCTCTAGGGTTAAAACCTAGAGACTTAATGCCTAAGCAAGGTTTGGTGAAATGAAACTCAAATGTATGTGAGATTAAAGCATAAAACAAAATTCAAACACATGGAGGGGCATTATAGTCCATAGTGGCTAGCTACTTGGAAGGAGAGGGGACCAAAATGGTGAGTCATTGGCATGACTCACCTTATTTAGACAAGCAATAAATGCTTGGTTCTCTTGTATTCCAAATTAATTAGCCAAACAATGCCTTAGCTCATCATTAGGTTCCCTAAACCCTACATGGGTTAACTTAACCTGCATGTGAGATTAAAGCATAAAACAAAATTCAAGCACATGGAGGGGCATTATAGTCCATAGTGGCTGGCTACTTGGAAGGAGAGGGGACCAAAATGGTGAGTCATTGGCATGACTCACCTTATTTAGACAAGCAATAAATGCTTGGTTCTCTTGTATTCCAAATTAATTAGCCAAACAATGCCTTAGCTCATCATTAGGTTCCCTAAACCCTACATGGGTTAACTTAACCTTAGTGCATAGTTGAGTTAGTTGGTGGGAGATTAGCTAGATTAATCACCCAACACTTAGCTCATTTCATCTTCATTTTCATTTTCAAAGAGCTAGAGAGAAAAGAGAGAAAAAAGAGAGCAAAAGAAAGAAAAAAAAGAGAGAAAGATCAAGAACTAGATCTTTTAAGTTCTAAGAAAGTGTTAGAGATTCATGAAGGAGGAAGAATCAAGGGGGATCAAGGCTTTGATAACCATGTTAGAAAGAAAAAGAAGCAAGATCAAGAAAAGGTAAGAATAAGAATGTAAAGATCGTAAATTTTGAATTTCCTTGTAACCCGAGTTTATGTGTGAATAAAATGAATTCTTTATTTTTTTTATTTATATTATTCTGTGTTATGCGCTTAAAGGTTGTGTTACAACCTAGAATATGTGTATGTGTTGAATTTTATGTGTTGTTGGAGTGAATAAACTGATTTCGCGAAAAATCGCAAAATCACTATTCACGGGACACGTTTACCGAGGCACTATTCATGTCATAATATTTTTGCGTTTTTTTCAATCTTAATAAATTTCATTAATACGCGTGTGCGAAGAGATAATTTTTTCAAGTGTCAGATTTTCATTTTGAGCCCAATCGTATTTTATTCGGTATCCGAAATGTATAATATGGGTGTTCCGAATAAATGAACAAACCCCATAATTATTATTTTTACGCATCCTAATATTTTATGGGAGTACCCATTTTAATTTTAGGTAGAGTTATTGACCAAATTGGGTACAAAAGTGGAAGTATTCGGGTAAATTTTTGTGTATGTGTGTATTTATTTTTGCATGTTACTCCAAGTGGGAACCAACCTAAACCCATGAACCAATCAGATGGGAGAAAAGGGGAAGTGGTCAGTAGCATGCTCCTTTTGCTAGGCTCAACACATTAATTTTCCAAATTTGCAAACATTTCTTCTCTATAGCATTTCCAAGGAGGCTCGGGTTACTCCCTCCCATTCACCCGAAGCCACCATCTCCTTTCACTCCTCCATTTCCATTGCAAGCCTTCTTTTCTCTTGCATTCCATTTTAAAATTTGCTGGAGAAATATATATATATATAGAGAGAGAGAGAGTCTGCAGCAAGGAAGAAGAAGAACAAGAAAAGAAGAAGAAGGAGCAGCGGGTGAAGGAAGAAGAAGAGAAGAAGAGGTTCGGGTGAAGCAAAGAAGGAAAAAGGAGACTCAAGCTAGCCTAGCAAAGCTTCATAACACCTAGGAAGGATTTACAGAGGTAAACAATCAACCAAAATTCATTCCATTTGATTTTGGTTAAGATTTTCGAGTTTTTGTGGTTTTTGAGTTCTTGAGCTTGTTGTTCGATTTTCTTGTGATTCTTGTTGTTGTGGTTTGTTTTGGATGTTTGTAAATGTTGTTAAGAGGTTATGTAATCCATTAATAACATCAAAGTGGAACAAAAATGGAACAAATCTGCATCCTATGCTTATGGAGGATGAACAATGGACAAAACATGGACTTTGGACGTTCAGACTATTTTAGGGGACTGTAAAGCTATGATTCCGTGTTTGTTTAATTTGTTTGTTGTTATGGTATTGTAGTTCCATGGGTTATCTCCATAACCCCGTTGGAATGGAGTAAAAAGGAGTTAAAACGAGTTCATAGTAAGGATTTGTGTAAAACATGTCAAGAACTTGAAGAACAAAGTATGAACTTAGTACTTTGGCCTAAGATTTGGCCATGTTAATGTTAATGGGTAGCTCTGAATTTTTGAGATATTGTAGCTCCATGAATTAGGAGTCCATAGAATCCGAAATGGACCAATTTGAATGTGTATAGAAGAAGTTATGAAGATTGGAGTCGGAAAGGGTCGGAATCGCGAGCTGGGAAAACCCAGCAGGTTCTGGGCTGTATGAATGGCGCTGCAGCACCGCTCATAAGGGCCAAATGGGGCGCTGCGGCATCGGATACGTGTCAGGCGCAGAAGTGTCCGAGTGGACTGCTTTAATCTCCTGTAGTAAAATGGGCATAACCTTTTCACACGAACTCGGAATTGGATTATTCAAGATGATTCGGAAAGAGGAAGAGTAGACCTACAACTTTCTTTTAATAAGTTTTAACATTTGAGGTCGGGATCAATCCCCAAATTGGCTAGTTGTAGGACTGATGTGTAATTAGAGGCAATCGGAGGGTGTCGGGCATGCGCGTAAGCACATGTAAGGCTCCCGACAATGTAAAATGATGTTCTAAGTTTTAAAACATGATTATTATGATTTATAATGATGCTTAACATAAACTATTGAGTATTAGATAAAACGAATGGGCGTGCTAAGTGTACGTAAATGCGTGCCGCTTAGGCGTTCGAATAGGCAAGTTTGGCGTATGGACGTGCAAGCGTCGAAACGCCATAACATGTGTGTATAACCTTGTTTAATATTATGTTCCTAATAATAATGAAACATTATGGAGTTGTATGAACCAATTTTTGGTGTCCATTACGTGACTGATTGTGGTATGTATGTGCACATAAATGTGTAGGATATCTGAAGATCGTATTTCATAATTTTTGTAGCAACGCATAAGGCAAGTCTCCTAACTTATTCAAGTTATTTTACGTAAGTTTCTAACTTCACTCAATTTAATTATTGATGATGCAAGTTCCCTAACTCCATTCATTTTATATATTAATGCAAGTTCCCTAACTCCATTTATTTTATATATTAATGCAAGTTTCCTAACTCAAACTCGAGTTATTATATTTCAAGCATGTTAGTGGACTAATTATTGATAATTATTCCACATCTATGATAATTATTGATATTCGCACAATGTGCAAGTGGTTATTGATATGCAAGTGTCCTAACTTACTCAATATTTGCATTCGAACAAGTTTTCTAACTTAACTCAATTTATATTTGAGCAAGTTTCCTAACCCGTACAACTTTTATTTATTATGCGAGTTTATTCTTATGAATTGCAAGTTCCTTACCCTACTCAAGCTATATTTGAACAAGTATTTTATTCTATTGTGCAAGTTTTCTTAAACCTTACTCAATTTATTTATTGGGCAAGTTTTAAATTCTTGCTTAATTCGATATTGAACAAGTATTCTATATTAATGCAAGTTCTCTAAATTCACTCAAGTTATGTATTGATTACAAGTATTGCGATATTGAGCTAGTTTTCTAAACTTCCACAATTTACTTCATTGCGCGAGTACTCTTATGATTATTCAAATGATTTGACATTCGTTCAAGTTATCTACCTATGCTATAATGCATGTTGTTGAGCCTTAAAGTTCTTTACTCCATAAACTGTTTGAAAGCTATGTTAAAGCCAATTGCTTCGGCTAGACACATATTGATTTGCTTATTGAAGTGAGGTTAAGTCCTCGAACTATTATTTATGTTAAGTAAAACTATCCGATCAAATGTTTTTGGTTCGGATTCCCATGTAAAGCTGAGAAGAACAAACCTCATAACAAGGGCAATTGTATAAACGTCGGGGAATCGACACGCATGTAAATAGTAAGTGAGGCTTATGCATAACACTAGGCACTTTAGGCTGATCACCTATTATACCCGTTTTGTGGATTATCGGATGAATTTTCGGTAATTCTGGATAGAGTTCTGTGCCTTGGTGCTCACTCAGTATTGAATAGTCCTTTTCTTTGGGAAACTTTGAAATCTTTGGATACTTCAGAAATCCTTCGGTCTATAGCGACCCCTATAATGGTGATAAAGAAGTTGTTTATTTCCTTGATCTATCAGTTTGTTTTTAACTCCTGTGAGTTATAAAGTTATTCATGTGGTTATTCACTGCTATTGTACTTGCGGGGCAAATTTGTTACTCACCCTTGCTTTCCTTAAAACATTTCAGTTAGTGCAGCACGTGGCGAGAGCTCGGGAAAGGATAAGGGAAAGGGCAAAACTACTGATTAGTTCTGTCTTATTGTATTAGAATCACTGTTGTAACAAGACTTATTACTTGATGTTGTGTATTAAGACTTAATTACCCTTATGTATTAAGTTATGTTTTGTAGTAGTCTTGGTTTCGAGACTTGGGACAGGATTATTTATGTTATATCAATGTAAATATTCCTTTATTCCGCTAGAAGTTATCGATAGTATGATGCATGTATTAGATAGTAACGAACCAGGTCCGTGGCTCAGGTGACCCGGATTTGGGGGCGTCACAAAGAACCCTAAACTCATCTACTTCATTTTTTCTCTTTAAAAGCTTTCTAGTATGCTAGGAAGTGGTTTGTTGGTGGATGTTGTTAGTTAATGAAAGATCATTGAAGGATCTTGGTGATATAAGGATGATGGATATTAGAGGACTAATATTTACCAGGTAAATGCATGCTAAGTGAGAACATAGTATTAATAAAGAACCAAAAACCAATATAATATGGTAGAGGTTGTTAATGTTGTTTGATAGACAAGTTTAAAACCATAATTTGTTTGTTAACTTGTAAAGTCTAGGAAGAATGTAATGTACTCAAATGAGTTACGAAAATGTTCCAAGTGGAACGGAATAAAAACGAGCTATAACGAAGTTATGGCGAATTTTTATTAGAAGTAGTCATGTATGAAAAACCCTAGCTTGGTACCTTTCGAACTAAGTTAGTGGATTGCTAATATTTGTGAAAAAAATCTGAAATCATAGGGCTTTTAGAGTTCATGAGAAAATTGAGCTGTAGGCTCAAGAACGGATTCGTTCCGTCAACAAATGAGCATGTTAGGATATGGTAAAACAAGTAGAACGAGTCCGAAATCTGCAAATGTGAAAAACACTGAACAGAGTTTCCTCTGGATGAAGGCGCAACAACGCCAGTTGTGGGTAAAAACTAGCCGCGGCCGCGCCATGCCATAGACAGACCAAAGTCTGGAAGAAGGCGCGACTGCGCTGTATGCAAGGCAAAATTGGGCGCGACATCGCCAGCATGCAGACAGCCCAGGGCTGAACTGCTATGTTGTTGGGCGTTGAGCGTTCGCATAAACATACTAGAGATGTGTTATGTAAGTGTTGAGACGTGATACAAAGTCTTAAAGATATAATTTAAATCAAGTTAAATAGGTTGGAAACATTTTCAGTAATAAAGAAAGATTAATGTAAGCCGTAATTAGCATCGTTATATGACTAATTGGTATGTGTACATGAACTTAAATGTGTAGGACATTTGTGAAGGACGATTAACGTCAAGTATTAAAGAATGCAAGATGCAAATGTTCTGACTTTGTGCTATAATTTATGTGCAAGTGTTATGTTGTTTAAAAATATTCTTATGTATGTTATGATTACGCACATTGCGTATAATGTTAAAAAAGTCCAACTTGTACAAATCTTTCATAGTTGTATAAAGTTGCTCAAGCTTTGCTATAATGCATTCTTTTAAGTTCGAATATACCTGAACTGTTTCAAAAGATAGTCTATACCATTTGATTTGGGCTAGACACATGTTATACATTTTATTAATTCAAAAATAAATCTTTGAAATGTTATGGAGATTAAGTAGAGTTGTCTGCTAGGTTTGTAATATCCAAGAGCATACAATCAAATTGCATATAAACAGCGGAATCATGGTAAATCAGAATTTAAAATTTTACAAACCATAACCAGAATCGATCTTTATGCGCAATTATTAATTAGCAAAAGAAGATAGAGAATAAGAATTATACCCTCGTAGAACTGTGCTTCCTCAGGTACAAGTTCAACTCCAAATCCTTTCATGTTCTCCTTGAAATTCACTATTTAGATTCCTTCCTTTAATCAACGTTACCCACCCAAGTGTTTGACCTCTAGAAGTGATCCACCAAGGAATAATATGTATTCAAGAAGATGGGTGTTGGCAAAACTCTAGTTTCTATCTTTATAGAAATTGTAAGTACTCTCCCAACTATTGAAAGTGTGTCTAACTATCATACCTTTTTCATAATAAGACTTCTCTTATTTATAGATATAGACAACCCTTCTAAACTATTTAGGAATATGGTTTTATTTAATTAATTAAACTCTTTTAATTAATTAGTCTCCTAATCTAATTAGGGACTTATGAGAGTACTTTTATTAATTAGTTCCCAAACCCTTTTAGGAATTAAATAATAATAATGATAATAATAATAATAAGACTCATCTTATTAATTTATATTTAATATTTCTAAAATATTAAATAATAAATATTAAGCTATTTAATTTATTCTATCACCATAGACTAAATTAAATATGCTTAACTTATTATTACGATTATGCCATTTACTTCTCAAATAAATATTTTTCCTTTTGTGGTGTGACCCTTTAGGTTATCCATATTAAACCGGTTGTGAATAAATCAATTAGAATAATTCTAATCTTATTTAAATAAATAAATTAAACTATTTAATTTATTTAAATAAATAATATTTATTCTACAATAAGGGCAAGTCCGCTTAGCGATCAACGACTTTCTAGATAATATAGATTTCAACATTAATCATAAAAGAACCTTTTAGTGAATAGTTACCGTACAATTCAATCCTTCTACCATACAATTTTCCAATCAAATATAAGACATGAAATTACTGTCAAGTCTTATTTTATTTGATTATATGTATTTCGATTCTCAAATGCACAACACTATATAATACAAATTAGAAACACCTTTCTAATTTCATTCTGCTTTGGCCAAAGACTTATGAGTTGTAATTTATCGAATCACATAGGACATTCTCTCCTTTTACTAGAAGTGGTAGATTCTTTGTTGACCATTCACCTATCCCCATGTACAACTTATTATATCCAATTATACCCTTTGATATATCCTAAAGGTCTTAAGGGACATGTCAAAGTATAACTCATCATACACAAGATACTATGATGATTTCAAGTCTGAGGCTCACTTGTACTACTATCACTTAAGGAATTCCTATTGACAGGTAAGTAAAACTCCATTAGGTATTCCTTTTGCGAGCCACGTTCAGTGAACTTATTCTCTAATAAACACCTGCATACTTACTTTAGTGTCTCCACACAAATGATTATTGTAACGAATGCAATTTTTGTGATTAAATAAAAATATTTATTGAGTTATATAAATATTTTTATTAATTTATTTATTGAGTAAAATAAATAATTTATAAGTTATGGTGAAAGAATTTTTGTTAAATGTTATTTGATTGTGATTTGATGTGTTTATTCTAATTTAATTTAATAATTAAATTAGATGATTAAATGATTTATTTGAATAAAGAATTTATTTGAATAAGATAATTTATTTGGTGTTCTTGTTATTGGTTAAATGGAATTATTAATTAAGTTAGTAAGGTTTAATTGAATTTATTTAATAATAAGTTTAATTAAATTAAAAGTGTGACTATTAAAACTATATGTTATAATGAGTTATTAAAATAAATATAAAGAGTTTTTATTTCCATCAAACCAAACAAGGCCTTATGACCTTTGGTTGGAAATAATGAGTTATTTCAATTTTGTTTTGCCAAACAAGCCTTATGGCTTTTGAATTTTTATAACTGATGATTTAATTAGAGAATATACATTATTATCATTTTTTATTTTTGTTAAAAGCTTGTCAGTTGTTAAAAAATAAGAAAACACAGAGTTTAAAAAAAAGAGAAGGAAGAATATACAGAGAAGAAGAGAGAATTAGAAAAGAGAATTGAGAAGAGTTTGGAGATTGGAGAGTAGGAATTCTAACAAGGAGAATTGATCAAATTTTTCTAAGCAAATAGAAGGTATAATCCTTTTTGAATTTTTCACTTTATTTCTTTTTAATTTACTTCCATGTATATGAATTCTATTTTCCTGTATATGAATTTTATGCTAAATACATGAATTACTTGGTTATGGTTGTTAGTAAGCATGAATTAGAGATTATGTGATGATTATAAACTAATTTGAAAGAGTTAATTCATGAAAGCATGTTTTAGAATGAAGTTTTTGTTTTTACAGAGTCTTATTTTATGTATGGCATATATATATGAAAATTGATGTTCAATTAGATTATTAATCGGTAAATTGACTTTTGATTGTGTTAATATGATGAAAAACGAAAAGAATGCAATTATAATGGATTAAAATGGTTTAGAGATGAGTTTACAGTGGTTGATTTTATTAAAATGGCTAAAACATGAATATTTGGTTTAAACAGAGAATGTTTGGTTCAATTTGGTTGGTTATGTGTATTATAATGGTTAGGATGTTTAGAAACATGGTGGGTAATTGTTTTATATCATATTTGATATCTGGGTATGTTTAAACTATGTGTTGGATGGTAGAATTCGAAAAATTTGGCCAAATTTGGCCTAAGTTTTCACTGGTTCGCGAACTGTAGGAGACGACTGCCGAGTCTCTCGCCCCGACGAGAGAAATGAACTGGAAATCCTCACCCCGACGAGATAATTGTTAAGGAAATCTTCGCCCTGGCGAAGTCTCGCCCCGACGAAGTCTCGCCCTGGCGAAGTCTCGCCCCGGCGATATTTTTGTTAAGAAAATCCTCGCCCCGGTGAGGGAACAGTAACCAAAATTTTAAATTTTTATTTTCTTTGTGATTCTGCTATGATGCTATAAACAAGTTTAAAACTTATATTAAGGTATAAAATGACTAATAAGATACCAAGATGGTTGTTAAACAAGTACTTGATGATTATCGATTGTCAATCGAGATGTTATAATAAAATAGGATAAGAACGAGACTTAAAACATATATGTTCTGTAACTGATTATTATTTTATAATCGAAATGTATAGGTCGAATAAGGAACGAGAATTATTTAAATTTGTAATCTACGCACGAGGCAAGTTCCTTATCTCAAATTATTACTTTTACATTGAGCAAGTTTTTCCTCCCTTAACTTGTTATTTCATTTAAAGCAAGTTTACTATTATTGAGCAAGTTTATTAACCTTAGCTTATTATTATTCAAGCAAGGTTGTTACCATGATAAGTGCTTAAGCTTTATTCCAGTCAATTGTTATTCAATCAATGATTGCTATTCAAATTTCGAACACAGTTTCTATTGTACGAACTTATTGATGAAACAAATGCTTTAGTGACTAGTAAACCCTTATTGATTCAGCTAGTCCTTAGTTGATGAGCGTTCTAAAGACTTAGAACATTTTAAAATCTTTCCAAACCAAGTTCCTTTTGGTACGGATTCTGATGCTAAACTGAGATGAACAACCCTAATATAGGGGATTAATTACGCGACAGCGTTAAAATGTTTGTGCACAATACATTGTACAAATGGCTGATCCCTCTGAGTACGAGATGGATGGTCCATAGTCTATAAGACTGTTAAAGGTTACGGTAGAAATACTTGATAACCTAGGACATAGTTCGAGGTCTTGTGACCATCAGATACACTTTTAATCCTGAATCTATATTCAGTTCTTGAGCTAAGCTTTTTATTGAGCTTTCAGATCTTGACTAGTTATTTATTGAATTCGGAAAAACTATTATACCTCAGTTGAAAACTACTTCATTGATTATTCAATTGCTATTGTTATCACACTTGTGGGCAATTGTTTGCTCACTCTTGCATTAAACTTTGCAGCTAAGACATTGAAATCGGACGAGCCGTCCACGAGTAAAGGCAAGGGCAAGATGCCGAAGTAGCAAGAGATTTGTTAACTATTTGATGTTTATTTGTAGCAAGACTTGTTTATAATTATGCTTTATTCCGCACTGATGTAATAGAGGTTAGATAACCTGGGACTTGTTTCATTTAGAGATTGGTGATGTAACCCCATTTGAGGGAAGATATTCCTTTAAGTTTATTTTAATTATTCTTATTATGAGTAGATAGTTGTGAATGATTGAGATAGTGAACACCAAATCAGTGGGAATTAAGTACCCGGATTTGGGGGTGTCACAGGTTGGTATCAGAGCCAATAGGTTATGAACCTTTAGGTGGGGAAAACCTTAGGATAGTAGCCTTTTAGAAGATAGAGAATATAGAGGTGATAAACTCTTATCGAGTTCTAAGGAATGGATTATGGAAATTCATAAAAGACAATAAAATGATTATGTGCTATGTGCTTATTTGATAACAAACTTATGTGCTCGCGAGTATGATCGCAACATTGAGTTTCAAGATAGAGTGGAGGAGTTAGAGAGGTAGCTGGCTGAGCGACAGACTATCTTGGAGCAGAAGAACAGTGAGATTGAGGAGCTAGATATACGTCTTGGGGACGTGGAGTGGAAGCTGGTTCATGTTGAGAGCGAAAAGGAGGAGTTAGGAGAACAGGTTGTGGAACGTCAAGCCACTCTAAAGCAGAAGGATGCTGAGATCCAAGACCTTTCATCACGTCTTGCAGAGGTTGAGCAGAGGCTAGCACAGTCTGAGTATCGACGAGGACAATTGATAGCCAGGAATGAAATTGTACGAGATTAGTTGAAAGAAGAGTCAGCTAAGCGGGCGAAAGCTGAAACTGCTTGGTTGAGGGAGGCTAACCGCACAGATCGTGTTGAATGTGAGGTGCGATCAAAGAAGGCCAAGATTGATGAGATGGAGTATATTTTTCACACCACAGTAGATAGAGCTCAGGATCGAGTTCATCGTCATCCAGATATAATGGGTCGAAGGATGGTGACTCGTATTATGGAGCAGGAACGCGAGGAAGCTGTGCGCCGTGGGATGTCATCATAGATTATGATTAGATATGCTAGTATGAAATCTATGAAGATTAATAAGTTGTTAATCCCAGTTTTATATAATGGGATAGAATAATGATGTAATCCTGAAACTTTGTGATTTCAGGATAGATGATGTAAATAACTACGATGCTATCTCTATTGTGTTTTGAAGCAGTAAATGAATAAAATGCGAAAGTTTATCAGATGTGCTATGTGTTAAGTGTTGTTTATAAATGTTTAAGTCAAGACTTAAATGTTTAAGTAATTAAGTAATAATCTAATAACGCGAATTCTTAACAGTAAGATGCCACCAAGAAGACAAACCCGTCAACAGACCCCTGAGGGATCCACCAATAATAACGAGGAAGTCAACGCTAATCCAATGCAGCAGCTGGTAAACCTGCTAACGGGAGCATTTGCCAATCAACCCCAAGCTCAGGCCACGACTTTTAAAGATTTCAAGGCTGTTGGACCCCCAGAATTTCAAGGGTCTATGAATCCGATCGAGGCACAAACCTGGGTCATGGAGATGGAGAAGGTGTTTGATGTCGCTAGGGTCAACGAGGACCAGAAGACGACATTTGCAACATTCATGCTTAAGTCAGAAGCTAGCTACTGGTGGCAAGCAAATAAGACTCGAGGTGGACAAGGGATTATTCCGTGGGAGCGATTTAAGGAGATGTTTTTCGAGACCTATTTTCTGGCAAGCGCACAGAATCAGATGGAGGTGCAATTTCTGGAATTGAAGCAAGGTACCATGACGGTGCCTAAATATGCTACAAAATTTAACGAGTTGGCGAGGTTTGCGCCTTACCAAGTCAACACGGATGAGCGAAAGGCTAGAAGGTTTGAACAGGGACTGAAGCCCTGGCTGTATAGCCGAGTTTCGATGTTCCAATTAAACTCATTTGCGGCAGTTTTGGAAAAGGCAATTATCGCTGAAGGAGGCAGTGATGCTCTGTCCAAATATAATCAGGAGCAGAGGAAGAAGAAGAATGAAAGTGAAAACAAGGCAAGTAGTAGCCATGGGGGCAGTGGTCAGAAGAGGAAGTGGAGTGATAGTAACTCTGTGGGAAGTCAGCAGGGCAATCAGAAAAAGAAGGTGGAGGTGTGCAGTAACTGCGAAAAGAGCCATGTGGGTGTTTGCTTGAAGGGTAAGAGGGTATGCTTTAACTGCGGTCAGGAGGGTCATATCGCACCGAATTGCCCTAGTCCGAAGAAGGGCGCATGTTTTATCTGCGGGTCGAAGGATCACTTTGCCCGAGACTGCCCCAAGAAAGCAACTACAGGTGGAGCCAGTGCAGGAAAAGGAAACAGCGGTGGTGGCAATCTGACTATCACAGGACCAACGCAGCACAATCGACCTACCGCCTGAACATTCAACATGACGGTGCAGGATGCTGTGCAGTCAAAGGATGTAGTGTCAGGTATCATTCCAGTCAATAATGTTAATGCTTATGTATTGTTTGACTCGGATGCTACTTGCTCATTTATATCCGATGATTTTTCTAAGAAATTAAGGTTACCCCAGGAAGAATTAGATTATCCCATGAATATAGAAATTGCAAATAGGGAGGTGATTCCTATTAAGTTTGTCCACAAGAACTGTCAGATAGATATCAAGGGTCATGTGATGATGGTCAACTTAATCCCAATTCATCTTGGGGAGTTTGACGTTATTTTGGGTATGGATTGGTTGTTCAACATGGGGCAGTTATTGACTGTCAAAAGAAGTGTGTAAATTTTAAGACTCCGTCGAAGGTAGTATTTTATGGCAGCAAGTTGCCTAGACAAACGAGTTGTCTGACGATGATGCAGGCTAGAAAGATGTTGAGACAAGGATGTGTAGGATATCTAGCCTACATAGTCAATACCCGAAAGGTGGGTGCAAAGTTGGAGGAGATACCGGTTGTTAGGGGTTTTGCGGACGTGTTTCCTGATGATTTGCCAGGACTACTGCCAGATAGGGAAATTGAGTTTGTAATTGATCTAGCACCGGGTACATCCCCTATATCAAAAGCCCCGTATCGAATGGCTCCGGTAGAGATGAAGGAGTTGATGGTACAATTACAAGAGCTGCTGGATAAAAAGTATATTCAACCGAGCATTTCGTCGTGGAGAGCGCCGGTGTTATTCATCAAGAAGAAGGATGGATCAATGCGTCTTTGCATTGATTACAGAGAGTTGAACAAGGTCACGATTAAAAACAAGTATCCGTTGCCAAGGATCGATGACCTGTTTGACCAGCTGAAGGGAGCGAGATATTTTTCAAAGATAGATTTACAAAGTGGGTACCATCGGTTAAAGGTGAGAAAGGAAGACATACCAAAGACGGCATTTCGAACTAGATATGGTCACTATGAGTTTTTGGTTATGTCATTTGGTTTAACGAATGCGCCTGCAGCATTCATGGACTTAATGAATAGGGTGTTCAAACCGTTTCTGGATAAATTTGTGGTGCTATTCATAGACGACATTTTAGTTTACTCCAAAACTCAGGAAGAGCACGTGGAGCACTTGAGGGTGACATTGGAGGCGTTAAGGAAAGAGAAATTGTATGCAAAATTTTCGAAGTGCGAATTCTGGTTGGAGCGTGTTCAATTCCTTGGGCATGTTATTGATAAAGACGGGATTTCGGTGGATCCAGCTAAAGTTGAAGCTGTGATGAACTGGGATCAGCCGAAGACACCGTCAGAAGTGAGGAGTTTCCTAGGTTTGGCAGGTTACTACAGGCAATTTATTCAAGATTTCTCCAGGATTGCCACTCCGTTGACAAATTTAACAAGAAAATCAGTGAAGTTCGTTTGGACGGAGAAGTGCGAAGAGAGTTTCCAAGAACTAAAGAAGAGACTAAGTTCGGCACCTGTGTTATCTTTGCCAGATGATACAGGAAATCTTGTGGTATATAGCGACGCATCGCATAAAGGACTTGGTTGTGTGCTTATGCAGAATGGTAAGGTTATCGCATATGCATCGTGCCAATTAAAAGATTATGAAAAAGGGTATCCGACCCATGATTTGGAGTTAGCAGCTGTGGTGTTTGCTCTGAAAATCTGGAGGCACTATCTCTATGGGGAGAAGTGTGAAATATATACAGACCATAAAAGTCTAAAGTATATTTTCACACAAAAGGATTTGAATATGCGGCAGAGGAGATGGATAGAATTGATCAAAGACTATGATTGTGAAATTCTATACCATCCGGGAAAGGCTAATGTGGTTGCCGACGCTTTGAGTAGAAAAGGTCGGGAGAAACTATTTTTGTTAACTGCCCAGGAGAAGCTCGTAGCAGAAATGGCTAAATTAGAGTTAGAGGTGAAGGGTCTGGCAGAGCCTAATGAAAAATTGTTCCAGATGGAAATTCAACAAACTCTGGTGGACAAAGTCAAGGAAGCGCAACTCCAGGATGAGGAGTGTGTTAAGATACGGAAAAGAGTGCTTGAGGGAGAAGAGCTTAAATATAAAATCGATACCGAAGGGTTGCTGAGATTTGAAGGCAGAATCTGGGTACCGTCAGTATTGGTAAATAGAGAGGAGATTTTAAACGAAGCTCACAGTTCAAGATTTTCGATTCACCCGGGAAGTACAAAGATGTACCAAGATCTTCGCCAACATTTTTGGTGGCTAAACATGAAAAGAGAGGTTACTGAATGTGTTGCGAAGTGCTTAACTTGTCAGAGAGTCAAATCAGAGCATCAACGACCAAGTGGTTTGTTACAGCCCTTGGAGATACCAGAATGGAAGTGGGAGCATATCACGATGGACTTCGTGGTAGGGCTTCCAACTACTCAGAAGGGTTATGACGCAATATGGATTATAGTGGACCGACTGACGAAATCAGCACATTTCTTGCCTATCAAAATCAGATTCACCCTGGATCAACTGGCCAAATTATACATCAAGGAAATTATTTCGAGGCACGGTGTCCCAGTATCAATTGTGTCGGACAGAGATCCACGTTTCACATCAAAATTTTGGAGGAGTCTGCAAGCGTGTTTGGGGACGCAGTTGAGAATGAGTACAGCCTACCATCCTCAAACCGATGGCCAGAGCGAAAGAACAATTCAACCGTTAGAGGATATGCTTCGAGCGTGCGTTATGGATTTTAAAGGCAACTGGGATGATCATTTACCTCTGGTCGAGTTTGCCTATAACAATAGTCATCACGCGAGTATTGGGATACCGCCCTATGAAGCGTTGTATGGAAGGAAGTGCAGAACTCTGTTGTGTTGGGACGAGGTTGGTGAACGTCGACTATTGGGACCCGAGCTGGTACAACAAACTGCTGAAATTGTCAAGGTGATAAGAGCCAGATTGTTAGCTGCTCAAGACAGGCAAAAGAAATATGCGGATCAGCATCGTCAAGATCGCGAATTTGAAGTCGGGAGCTTTGTGTTCCTCAAAGTATCTCCCTGGAAGGGAAAAATCAGATTTGGTAAAAAGGGTAAACTCAGTCCGCGATTTATTGGACCATTCGAAGTGCTAAAAAGGGTGGGTGAGGTAGCTTATGAGGTAGCTCTACCTCCTCAGTTAGGCCACATTCACAATGTCTTCCACATATCGGTGCTACGACCGTATAAGCCTGATTATAAACATGTAATAGAATATGAACCAATACAGTTTGAAAAAGATTTGTCCTATGAAGAGATACCTGTACAGATAGTAGACAGGAAAGAGCAGGTTCTCAGAAATAAAGTGATACCTTCTGTTAAGGTAATTTGGAGGAACCATAGTGCTGAAGAAGCCACGTGGGAACTCGAAGAGAAAATGATGCAGAGTTATCCTCAATTATTTGTTTAAATGATTGTATCGCGATTCTGGGGACAGAATCTTTGTAAGAAGGGGAGAATGTAACGAACGAATTAATTGCATTGTGATTCTAGGGACAGAATCCTTTTAAGGAGGGAAGGATGTAACGAATGCAATTTTTGTGATTAAATAAAAATATTTATTGAGTTATATAAATATTTTTATTAATTTATTTATTGAGTAAAATAAATAATTTATAAGTTATGGTGAAAGAATTTTTGTTAAATGTTATTTGATTGTGATTTGATGTGTTTATTCTAATTTAATTCAATAATTAAATTAGATGATTAAATGATTTATTTGAATAAAGAATTTATTTGAATAAGATAATTTATTTGGTGTTCTTGTTATTGGTTAAATGGAATTATTAATTAAGTTAGTAAGGTTTAATTGAATTTATTTAATAATAAGTTTAATTAAATTAAAAGTGTGACTATTAAAACTATATGTTATAATGAGTTATTAAAATAAATATAAAGAGTTTTTATTTCCATCAAACCAAACAAGACCTTATGACCTTTGGTTGGAAATAATGAGTTATTTCAATTTTGTTTTGCCAAACAAGCCTTATGGCTTTTGAATTTTTATAACTGATGATTTAATTAGAGAATATACGTTATTATCAGTTTTTATTTTTGTTAAAAGCTTGTCAGTTGTTAAAAAATAAGAAAACACAGAGTTTAAAAAAAAAGAGAAGGAAGAATATACAGAGAAGAAGAGAGAATTAGAAGAGAGAATTGAGAAGAGTTTGGAGATTGGAGAGTAGGAATTCTAACAAGGATAATTGATCAAATTTTTCTAAGCAAATAGAAGGTATAATCTTTTTTGAATTTTTCACTTTATTTCTTTTTAATTTACTTCTCTGTATATGAATTCTATTTTCCTGTATATGAATTTTATGCTAAATACATGAATTACTTGGTTATGGTTGTTAGTAAGCATGAATTAGAGATTATGTGATGATTATAAACTAATTTGAAAGAGTTAATTCATGAAAGCATGTTTTAGAATGAAGTTTTTATTTTTACAGAGTCTTATTTCATTTATGGCATATATATATATATGAAAATTGATGTTCAATTAGATTATTAATCGGTAAATTGACTTTTGATTGTGTTAATATGATGAAAAACGAAAAGAATGCAATTATAATGGATTAAAATGGTTTAGAGATGAGTTTACAGTGGTTGATTTTATTAAAATGGCTAAAACATGAATATTTGGTTTAAACAGAGAATGTTTGGTTCAATTTGGTTGGTTATGTGTATTATAATGGTTAGGATGTTTAGAAACATGATGGGTAATTGTTTTATATCATATTTGATATCTGGGTATGTTTAAACTATGTGTTGGATGGTAGAATTCGGAAAATTTGGCCAAATTTGGCCTAAGTTTTCATTGGTTCGCGAACTGTAGGAGACGACTGCCGAGTCTCTCGCCCCGGCGAGAGAAATGAACTGGAAATCCTCGCCCCGACGAAGTCTCGCCCCGACGAAGTCTCGCCCCGACGAGATAATTGTTAAGGAAATCTTCGCCCCGACGATATTTTTGTTAAGAAAATCCTCGCCCCGGTGAGGGAACAGTAACCAAAATTTTAAATTTTTATTTTATTTGTGATTCTGCTATGATGCTATAAACAAGTTTAAAACTTATATTAAGGTATAAAATGACTAATAAGATACCAAGATGGTTGTTAAACAAGTACTTGATGATTATCGATTGTCAATCGAGATGTTATAATAAAATAGGATAAGAACGAGACTTAAAACATATATGTTCTGTAACTGATTATTATTTTATAATCGAAATGTATAGGTCGAATAAGGAACGAGAATTATTTAAATTTGTAATCTACGCACGAGGCAAGTTCCTTATCTCAAATTATTACTTTTACGTTGAGCAAGTTTTTCCTCCCTTAACTTGTTATTTCATTTAAAGCAAGTTTACTATCATTGAGCAAGTTTATTAACCTTAGCTTATTATTATTCAAGCAAGGTTGTTACCATGATAAGTGCTTAAGCTTTATTCCAGTCAATTGTTATTCAATCAATGATTGCTATTCAAATTTCGAACACAGTTTCTATTGTACGAACTTATTGATGAAACAAATGCTTTAGTGACTAGTAAACCCTTATTGATTCAGCTAGTCCTTAGTTGATGAGCGTTCTAAAGACTTAGAACATTTTAAAATCTTTCCAAACCAAGTTCCTTTTGGTACGGATTCTGATGCTAAACTGAGATGAACAACCCTAATATAGGGGATCAATTACGCTACAACGTTAAAATGTTTGTGCACAATACATTGTACAAAGGGCTGATCCCCCTGAGTACGAGATGGATGGTCCATAGTCTATAAGACTGTTAAAGGTTACAGTAGAAATACTTGATAACCTAGGACATAGTTCGAGGTCTTGTGACCATCAGATACACTTTTAATCCTGAATCTATATTCAGTTCTTGAGCTAAGCTTTCTATTGAGCTTTCAGATCTTGACTAGTTATTGATTGAATTCAGAAAAACTATTATACCTCAGTTGAAAACTACTTCATTGATTATTCAATTGCTATTGTTATCACACTTGTGGGCAATTGTTTGCTCACTCTTGCATTAAACTTTGCAGCTAAGACAGAGAAATCGGACGAGCCGTCCACGAGTAAAGGCAAGGGCAAGATGCCGAAGTAGCAAGAGATCTGTTAATTATTTGATATTTATTTATAGCAAGACTTGTTTATAATTATGCTTTATTCCGCACTGATGTAATAGAGGTTAGATAACATTGGACTTGTTTCATTTAGAGATTGGTGATGTAACCCCATTTGAGGGAAGATATTCCTTTAAGTTTATTTTAATTGTTCTTATTATGAGTAGATAGTTGTGAATGATTGAGATAGTGAACACCAAATCAGTGGAAATTAAGTACCCGAATTTGGGGGTGTCACAATTATGAGATCAATCATCCTCTTCCTAAGAGCAAGCAAAATATGTACTAATCTATTCGGATTCACTAATCCCTTTTTTTAGTAATCCAACGATTAGGAACGATTTTAGTTTTAAGCTATCTAGAATTTAGATCTCATTAATATGATTACTATCATGATTCTAAAAGCATTGCTCAAAACTATGGGTTTATCACACTTAATATAACAGCATCATGTTGATAATGAAAATGCCTTTAATAAATAAATTCTTTTATTAATAACCGAATAAGATTATAAAGTATATGCTACATCATATCAAATATGATTGGTTTGTGTGCATACTACTTTCAATCTCCCACTTGTACTAAAACCAATCGCCATGGTATCTAATACCCTTCTTCTCTAAGTGACGATCATCCTGTTGTTGGATAAAGCTTCAGTAAATGGATATGCAATGTTGTTTTTGAGAGTCCACTATCTCTATAGTGACTTCTCTTCTTTCAATGATTTCTCTAATCAAATGAAAGTGTCGCAACACATGTTTGAATCCAAGATGAGACTTAGGAACTATTCCTAGTTCTGTAATGAACTTTTCATCCAAACAATCAACTTGCAGCTTCATTTACAGCTATATACTTAGTCTTTGTCACTAAACTAGCAACTCTTTGTTGTTTGGAACTTTTCCAATTTACTGCACCACCATTCAAGGTAACGATTTACCTTAAAGTGGATTTGTTATTTTCTTGGTCAGTCTGAAAAACTTGAGTCTGTTTAACCCTCTAGTTTTAATTCAGACCCACCATTATTCATGATCACACCCTCAATACGAGTTAAGTACTTAAAGATGTTTTTCACTGTCTTACAGTGATCTTCTCCAGAATATGATTGATCAACATCAGGTCCTGTACATTTCATTGCATACATGATAGTTACTCATGCGATCTCTCTTTCATTGGGGACAATTTAAAGAGGTACACTCCATGGCTCATCATCATGAGACTTCTCTTGGAGTTTGCAATACTAAACGCCTTTAGCATCGAATGAATATACGTTCCTTGGGTCAAGCCGAGCATCCTTTTAAATCTATCTATATAGATTTATATCCCCAATTAATAGGATGCTCCTCCCAAGTTATTCATGAAAGAATGTTTAGACAATTTTATCTTTACTGATTGTAGTACTGGTATGTCATTCCTTATCAGTAGTATATCAACATATAATACTAGGAATGTCACAACGATTTCACTGACCCTTTTGTACACAGTAGGTTCATTCTCGTTTTTGATAAAATTAAACTCTTTTGATTGTCTCATCAAAACGAATGTTCCATCTTTGAGAAGCTTGCTTCAATCCATAAATGGATCATTGTAGCTTACATACACGATGTAGACACCCAAATTTTGCGCTTCGTATACTAACCGTGACAGGAGGGCAAAATCGTCAAATGAACCGGCCGGCGGGAGCGAAGGAGCGGGCACAAGGGCGAGCGCCCGACACCACCGCAATGTTTTGGGCAACCCAAGCTTACGTGACAATAAGGCCGTCCGAGGCAGGCATTCCCGGATGAGGTGGCACGTCTCCCGGAAATTCCCGGACTGCAGAAAACGAGCCTGTCAGCGAAAACCGACATTACGACACGAAAATCGAGGCGTGGCACGAAAATCGAGAAAGTCAAGCCCGCCAGCCGCGGATAGATCTGCGGCCAAATGAGTGCGCCTTTCTGGAAAGTCAGATCCCGAAAACCGGGCTGAGTGGCGAGCCAGCTGGCCAGCCGCAGATCCATCTGCGGCCAGCCGCAGATAGATCTGCGGCTGGCTCTGGCCAGCCTATTTAAGCTCAGCCTCGGACAGCATACAGGAAGTTGAAAGAAATTTGGGAAGAAGAAGGATTCAGCACAGCAGCAGCACGGAATTTGAGAGAAAAATAGTAGATTTTGCAACAAAAATAGGAAGAAAAGAGAGAAAAAGGAGAGAAATTTTACTCCTTTAATTTTGATTGTATCAAATATATTTCTCATCCTATTCAATATCAAGATTTCATCCCTTTGAGACCATTTTGCAAGGTAAAAAAAAAAATTCTTTTGTTATAACAATTCATATCATCTTATTTGCTTAGATGGGATGTAGTTTTCATTGCATATTGTTGAACAATCATGGATTAGGGATTGTTAGTGAAGGTTCCATCGGAATAAAATTCTTCCTAATAACCCGAGGATATCCAAATGATGAAATTTCTAGCTCGTTTAGGGTGATTCATTGGGTGTAATTTATTTAGATTGTCATTTCCGGATATCATGGTATATTAGATAAGTCCGGGTTGGTTAGTTATGTAGTATTCATTTTGTAGGCATATATTAATCTCGTGTGAGCCTAGGAATGCGACCCCGTGGTCCAAATCCGATGATGGACGTTTTGATGTATGTGATAGATTCAAGATGCTCGTTTTGTAACATGTAACCATTGGGCCTTAAAACGACGCTAAGGCGAGGATCGGGTTTAAGGCCCCGTACTAATGGAATATGTGATTGTTGGCGTTCGGGGATATTTTGATGGTTTACATGCCCATGAATAGCCCCGACGCGTGTTCACGCTTGATTAAATCTTATGACACAAAAAATGATTTCAAAGATTAAACCATGAAGATTTTCATAAAATCAATCAAATTAGGTTATTAGCTTCACGAAGATAAGAAATTGAAAGTGCTAACGAATGTCGATTCCCATTTAACGAGAAAGCTAAAGAAAATCGTTTCCCAAAATATTACACAAAATGATTTTATAAATATGTAACGTTTTATTAAATTCTTTGAGCATAGGGCTAAAGAGATCCTAGAAATTGCCCATCATTTTATGAAAGCAACGTATAGATCTCAATTCCTATTTTGACGAAGGTTTAAAACTCGTGTTTTGCCAAAACGACACCTAATGAAAATCTCATAGTTTTGACAAATAAAAATCAAATCTTTCTCATAACGAACCAAGCTTTCTCGTATAAATCGAAAGACATTCCGAAGCGCTCTCAAAATTAAAACACGGTTTTCCCTAAAAATCCAAATGATTCTTTCATACAAACCCACCACGACATTCACATAGGCACACACACACACACGCACACACACACACACACATTCATGAATTAAAGGATAGGAAAGCATCAAGATTGCGGTAACCGTGTTTCACGGAAGTCGAGGGGTGCCTAACACCTTCCCCTCACTTAAGCAAGCCCCCGAACTCTATGAATCTCGGTTCGCAGACCATTTAATTCGGAGTCACACATGAGCCATCGATTTATAAAAACGAAAACTCGGATGAGTTGGTACATCCATTTCAAATATACCAACTGGCGACTCTGGTTAAATTGGCTCATCATAAAAAACGATCTTTCAAAACCCCGTCGACCTCAATGCCGACCTTTTCCAAAAAAAATCATCTAAACCAAAAGGCTAAAAATTGGAAAAGACAAAAAAAAGGACAAGCGGACGAAACCGGCGTCGACAGCTGGCGACTCTGCTGGGGACCATTTAGAGGGCTTAAGCCGCGTTTAAATCGTGATGCTATCCTATCCTTCAAAATTCATAAAATGTGTGGGCATGCGATATTTTGATTTTTTACTTTTGTTGTGCGAATGCGTGTTTTGTTGAATAGATGAATGATTTGAATGGAATTGCTTTACTTTTGAGTAATCATTTGCATACGGTGAGGACGATGAATGTGAATGTATGTTGAGAGAGTACCTCCTCCTGAGGCGAACCTGTCGGTTGCTTATTACTGGACTCGAAGGGGCTGCTCCCCGGAGATGGCTCAGGAAACGCACCACCCAAATCCGCTCCAATCGAAAGGGCTCAAACGAGTAGATTGCGAAGATTTGGGGACCTTCATGCCGAAAAGCCCGTGAGAGTAACCCTAGGATAGGTCATCCGCAGATTAACCCAACGCAGGAAAAGTCTCTTCATGCCCTTTTACGTTTATATGTCTAAATGTCATGATCTCATTCAATATTCATATATCCCTTTTCTGTGTCAAAAGAGATTACTAACCTCTGTGAATTGCAGGGAATAGTTGGAGGAGCATAATAAAGTCATGTTTAGCATTTGTTATTACACTAAAGGACTACTAACTTTCTCTTTTGCAGGGAAAGATTAAAAAACCCAAAAAACACACAAATTTTTTTTTTTACAGTTTTAGCATGCATCCATGTTTTCATTTCCCCAGGACTAAACTTCGAACCGTTGTCTCTGTAGGATTGCTCCTCAAACCCGTTCGAAGTCTAAGAAAGCCCAGGTCTCTACCTCTGAAATGGCTGATCTTCCCAATCATAGTTCCATATCTCGGGAGGAGTTTGATGATTTTAAAAGACAGATGATGGAAATGGCCACAATGCTAAAGGAACAGTTCTTAATCAGACAGGACCCGGCAAACCAGGGATCGCATAATATTCCACCACCAGGAGATGATCAGAATCCTCCTAAAAATGGTACAAACTTGCTTAAAGAGGACCAACCCCGACTCAAGGACGAGCCAGTCATCCCAAAGGCCGTTCCCATACCTAGCAGGACAGTGATTACTATCCCAGAAGAAGGGGACAATGACGACCTTCGGAGAAAAATGAAACACATGGAGGAGACCATCCAATCTCTAAGGGGCATAGGCTCCCTGGGCAGGGTTAATTATTCGGATCTATGTGTTTTCCCCGGAGCCAGATATCCAGAAAAGTTCAAGGTCCCCGAGTTTGAGAAATACAATGGAAAGGGAGACCCCTATACACACTTGAAAATATACATGGGAGAACTCGGGTCTTATGCCGAAGATGAAGGGCTAAGAATGCAGCTGTTCCAGAAAAGCTTAACAGGGGAGGCAAGAATCTGGTATGCCCGCCTTGACAACGCCCGAATCCACAACTGGGAGGAATTGGCCCATACTTTCTTAACCCAATACAGTTTTCAGGCCCAGATGGCCCCTGACAGGTACCAAATGACAAAAGTCAAGAAGCAGCCTAGGGAATCCTTCAGGGAATATGCGCAACGATGGAGGGGCATGGCCGCACAGGTAACCCCCCCGATGAGCGAATCAGAGATGGTAATGACCTTTGTAGACATTCAGGAGGCACCGTATTATGAGCGGGTCATCTCGGGGATTGGAAGACCCTTTGCTGAAATGATTAAACATGGAGAGATGGTTGACATGGGGTTGAAATCGGGTAAAATTCGGGATCTTACTGCTTTAGAAACTGCCGCCGAGCAAATACAGAATGGAAGCTACGGCAGCACTTCCCGGAGGGTCCAAAAGAAAAAGGAGGAGGATGTCTCCCTCATCCTACAGGGATCATCCAGAAAAACGGAAAGCCATCTTCCGGTACAGGTTCAAAGGGTTGGGCCATCCCGACAGCCAAACTTCACAGATCAAAGGGCAGAGGGGCGAAGAAGATACGAGGCCTCGCAAAACCGAGTATTCACCCCACTCGGGGAGCCTCTCGAGAGGATTTTGGCGGTATTGATGACCCAAAAGAAGATAATCAATTTGGCTCCCCCAAGTGACCCGAAAGGAAGGAGATTTGACCCAAGCAAACGGTGCGCCTACCACTCGGGTTCCCCGGGGCATGATACACAAGATTGTTGGACATTAAAACATATAATTCAGAACATGATCGACAATGGGGAAATTGTGGTGGAACAACCAGACTCCCCGAATGTTAAAGCAAATCCCCTGCCAAGACATGATGGGGGGGGGGGGAGTCAATGTGACGGAGGCAAATGAGGCTGGGGGGCCACCAAGACTGAACTCTGTGCAGAAAATTGAGGAAATGATCAACGTGATACATGATCATGGGAGTGCACGGGGAACGCCCATCAGGTTGATAGGGGTAAGTACGAACGGCACGGAGGGACCGGTCAGGTTGACAGCTCCGAGGTCCATCATCCTTACGGCAAGGCCGCAACTCCCCATCAGTAGTCTGAGGACCGTACCCTGGAATTATGGGGGAATGCCAGAGGAAACGGCCAGTTGTGCTTCCGTGACGACAAAAGGGAACCCCTTATATCTTCCCGGACGAATCCTTGAAAGCCAAAAGAGGAAAAATGAAGAGGTTTCTGAGGAAAGGGCCATAGAATTTTTGAAAAGGATGGATCACCCAGAAACAAGGGGGATCCAGATTTTAAATGAGGAATCAACCCTAACATCAGTCATGGACTTGGTGTTGTCATCCAGTGAGCATTGCAAAACCCTGATGAAGGTTCTGGAGGAGGCATTTGTGCCCAAAGAAATTAGTGAGGAGGGTTTCGGCCAGCTGGTAGGCCACTTGTTGGAAGGCGATGCAATATCCTTTACGGATGAGGACATCCCCAGGGAAGGAAGAGGGCACCGAAAACCGCTACACATTGCGGTAATCTCCTCAGGATATGTCATGAATGGGGTGCTGATCGACGGGGGATCGACATTGAATATATGTCCTCTCAGTACGCTAAAGAAAATGAACATCAGTCCCAAGCGCCTACGAGCCAGTCATGTGGTGGTCCGGGCTTTTGACGGATCCCGGAGGGATACCATTGGAGAAATAGAATTGCCGGTGGAGATAGGGCCCTGTACTTTTGATATCTCCTTCCAAGTCCTGGACATTACGGCAAGCTACAACCTGCTGTTAGGGAGGCCGTGGATACACATGGCCGGGGCATTTCCTTCCATGCTCCACCAACAAATCAAGCTGCTCATCGATGGCCATCTGGTAACAATCTCGGCCGAATGTGATGACCTTCCTCCTCCCAGGAGTGGCCTACCAGTGATCAATGTGGATGAGTCAGCAGCACCTGCCAGCTTTCAAGCACTAGAAATTAGCACTCCCCATTATAGATGCCTGGGAGCTCCAGCTGTGAAACCTAGGATCTCTCCGGAACTAACCTTTGTGGCAAAGGAAATGATAAAAATGAACTTCCAGCCTGGACAGGGACTGGGGAAAAGCAATCAGGGAATCGTTGAGCCCATCCACCTACCACAGCAGATAGGCAAAGCAGGGTTGGGATACCATGGGGGCGCAGCACGGAGATACCGTCAGGATGCGACTCCGATTCAACTAGCCGGCAGTCCAGTGACCAAAGTCGGCAATGAGCAGGGGATCAGCGGGCCTGTGATTGGGGCAGGGAATGAAAAATTAACCCCCGCACGTAATAAGTCCGCCCGGAGGGAAAGTTTCCTGCAGGAGGTCGCAAAAGAGTTTGAAACCCAATGCTATATCCCCAGACAATCAACAAGCAGCGAGGAAGGGACGGATGTTGTCCCGCCGCCGGGGGCCCAACGAGTTATGCCTATCATCAATTGGGCGGAGCTAATGATTCCCGATGAGGGTAAGAGAGGGGACTCAGGCGATATAGCCGTAGTCATCGGGGAAGTGTCCGATGTGAAGCCACCTCTCATTCGGCGCATTTCGCCCGACCTAACAGTCGACAACTGGACCATGAAACCAGTGATATCCAAGCAAGGGTAAAACCCGACATCAGGGTGTTAGACCCCGGAGGACGGGAGAATGAAGGAGTTTATTTTGTTGTATTTTATTTTTGCATAAATTATGTCGTTTCTTCGTGTTATTTGAAAATGCGATCGTCGTGGGAAGCAACTTATATATGACAAGTATTTTGTTTTATGTCAGGTGTACCAATTTGAGTATTCCTTGCCTAACAAACGATCTTTCAAATTTGAATGGTGATTATGATTTTGACATTGAGCTGGATTTCGATTTGATGGGCATTGAGCAAGACGAGACAGATTACGACGACGCACCTGATGAGATCAAAGGATGGGTCGAAGATAAACCCAAACCCAATTTGGACCAAACCATCACTATAGATATCGGAACCCCTGACAATCCAAAAGAACTCAAGATAGGGACAGACCTTACCCCCAGCCAAAAAGCAGAAATAATTGAGTTACTAAGCCAATATGAGGATGTCTTTGCCTGGTCGCACGAGGATATGATCGGATTGTCCACCGACATTGTGGTGCACCGGTTACCCATCAAGGAGGGTTTCAGGCCTGTCAAGCAGAAACTAAGAAAGTTGAAACCTGAGTGGAGCTTAAAAGTGAAGGAAGAGATCATCAAGCAGTTCAGGGCGGGAATCATTATGGTGTCCACTTACCCAGAATGGCTGTCTAATGTAGTCCCAGTGGCTAAGCCTGGAGGAAAGGTGAGGGTATGTGTAGACTATAGAGATCTAAACAAGGCCAGTCTCAAGGATAATTTCCTGGTACCTTTCATACACATCCTGGTGGATAACACGGCTCGGTACGAGATGTACTCTTTTGTTGATTGCTTTGCGGGGTATCATCAGATAATGGTGGCAGAGGAGGATCGGGAAAAGACCGCATTCATCACCCCCTGGGGCATTTTCTGCTATAGACGACTGGCTTTTGGCCTCACAAACGCGGGGGCTACTTATCAGAGAGCCATGATGGCCTTGTTCCACGATATGATGCACAAGGAGATAGAGGTCTACGTGGACGACATTATTGTGAAATCGAAGGTAGAGTCCGATCATATAACTCATCTCAAAAAGCTATTCAATCGGCTCAGAAAGTATAATTTGAAACTCAATCCAGCCAAGTGTGCTTTCGGAGTACAATCGGGCAAGCTCTTGGGTTTCCTGGTTAGTGATCGGGGCATTGAGTTGGACCCAACAAAGATTAAGGCCATTGTGGATATGCCAGCACCTCGCACAGAGAAGGAGATAAGGGGATTCCTGGGGAGAATAAACTTCATCAGCCGTTTTATATCTCACTTGACGACTACATGTGAGCCGATTTTTAAATTGTTAAGAAAGGGTGCTTCCCAAGAATGGAATGAGCAGTGTCAGAGGGCTTTTCAGATCATTAAGAAACAACTGACGGAGGCACCAGTGCTGGTACCCCCGAAGGATGGGATCCCTTTGTTTATGTATATATCCGTCAACACCATCGCGATGGGATGTATGTTGGGACAAAAGAATGAGGGAGGTAAAGAGCAGGCCATCTATTACCTTAGCAAAAGATTTAGCCAATGTGAGCAGAGTTACACTTCCATCGAAAAGACCTGTTGCGCTCTGGCCTGGGCTACGGGGAGATTACAGCACTACCTCCATGGGCATACGACGTACTTGATATCAAGAATGGACCCCCTAAAATATATTTTTGAAAGGCCCATGCTAAATTGTCGATTATCAAGATAGCAGTTAATCTTACAACAGTTTGACATGGTGTACGTGACCCAGAAGGCCATGAAAGGGCAGGGAATTGCAGATCAGTTGGCAGAAACCCCGACAGGAGGGATGGAGCCGTTAGAAACTCCTCTTCCGGGCGAGGATATATTTTGGGTATCGCGCGAAAAATGTGATGACGAGGGACAATTCTGGAAGCTGTATTTTGATGGTGCCATGAATGCCGAGGGGGCAGGAGCCGGAGCGGTCCTAGTCTCTATCACCGGAGAATAATACCCCGTGGCCACTAAACTTCGTTTCAGCAATTCGAACAACACTGCTAAATACGAGGGGTGTATCTTGGGACTCCGATTGGCCCGTGACATGGGAGTAAAGAGACTAGCGGTGTTCGGGGATTCGGAGTTGGTAATCAGACAGGCGATCGGGGAGTATAGCACGAAGGAGTTCCGATTACTCCCATACCACCGTTGTGTTATCCGATTGATGCAAGAGTTCGAAGATATCGCTTTTCGACATATTCCCCGGGGGCGGAATGATTTTGCAGATGCATTGGCAACCCTGGCTTCCTTAATCCATATAATCAAAAGGGAGGACATTCCACAGATCGAGATAGCCGTACAGAATGCCCCGGCATATGAGGAGCATGTCGCAGTACTGTCAGACGAGGTGGTTGTGCCAAGGCAGGCTTGGTATCACGATATAAGGGAGTATTTGAGGGATAGATCCATTCCCGACCAGGCGAGTCGAACTGAGAGGATGAGAATTCAAAGGATGGCCATGAAATTTTACCTGAGTGGGGATTCACTCTACAAGAGGGATGCTGGGTTGGGACTGTTGCAGTGCGTAGATGAAACACAGGCCCGAAAGATTATGAATGAAATACATGGTGGAGTGTGTGGGCCCCATATGAGTGGACCGATGCTTGCCAAAAAGATTTTGAGGACAGGGCATTATTGGTTGACGCTGAGGGCCGATTGCGAAGATCATGTCAAACGGTGTTATCAATGTCAGGCGCACGGTAATGTGATCCATACGCCTCCCAATGAACTGCACTGTATGACCTCCCCGTGGCCATTTTCAATGTGGGGAATGGATGTAATCGGACCAATAGAGCCCAAAGCAAGCAACAGGCATCGATTCATCTTCGTCATGATCAATTATTTCACCAAATGGGTAGAGGCAGCTTCTTTCCCTAAAGTAACTCAGGAGGTCATCGTCAGCTTCATAAGGAATAATGTCATTTGTCGATATGGGCAACCTGAGGTTTTGGTCTCCGACAATGCCAAGAATTTGAATAACGCCCTCATGAAGGGGTTGTGCGACCAGTTTAAGATCAAACACCTCAATTCTGTTATTTACCGTCCCAAAATGAATGGGGCAGTGGAGGCTGCCAATAAGAACATCAAGAAGATCATGGCAAAAATGTCTGCTAATCATCGGGGATGGCCAGATCTGTTACCCCTCACCTTGCTAGCCTACCGAACGTCAACGCGTACTTCCACAGGGGCAACCCCTTACGCCTTGGTATATGGAATGGAGGCTGTCCTGCCAGTTGAAGTTGAGATGGCGTCCCTCAGAATAGTGATCGATGCTCAGATAAGCGAGGAGGATTGGATGCAAAGTCGATACGACCAATTGGCCCTAATTGATGAAAGGAGGGTGGCTGCTGTTTGGCACGGCCAGCTATATCAACAGAGGATCTCTCGATCATACGACAAAAGGATCAGGCCTCGGAAATTCAAGGAGAATGACCTGGTGCTAAAGAGAGTCATGTCTTGTCAAGACGAAGCCAAGGGGAAGTTTGCCCCGAATTGGGAAGGACCATTCGTGATTAAGAAAGTGCTATCCGGAGGAGCCCTCATGTTGCAAGAAATGGATGGTGAGGTATTTCCACAACCCCTCAATGCTGACTCGGTGAAGCGATTCTACGCTTAAATCATCAGTTCTTTTTTTCCTTTGAGAGCGAACTACGTAGGACCTGATCTCCCAACTTGTGGGGGTACGTAGGCAGCCATCATGGCGCGGTCCGATCCTTTAAAAATAATCCTTTCCCCAACCAAAACCAATTTTCGATAGCCAGATAAAACCTTCCTACACCCTCAAAACCTTCCCGAAACCAACTGCCTGACCAGTTTCATCCCAAAGTACAGACCTTGACCCAACCAAACAGTTATCCAAAATCTGAGATTCAATCCGATGAAATCAAAAGGTGTGCGGCAATATCTGTCAAATCTCCATCAAGTCTTGAGAAAAGAAAGAAGGCGAAATGTCAAAATCATGGTCAATTGGATAAAATGATGATCCAATGGAAGGCAATGATACGACAAAAGGGGGAAAATGACTAAATTCAAATGCATGTCTATATATATAAGTCGTTTTATTACAAGATTTCTCTTTCAATAACTGATGAAACCAACATAGTCTATGCAGGAAATAAAAATAATCTACAAATCTGAAACTAGCTGAAGCAGGATGGACAGGGTGGTGGATAGATCGGAAGCATCAGCATCTCCTGCAATCTGCTGCCCCATCATATCAATACGATCCAGTAAAGCGGTAGCTCGGCTGACAGTCCCAGAATTAGCATCTATAACTGCCCTGGTCTGAAATACAATGGCGTCTCTGTCAGCAATGGCAGCATCTCTGGCACGAATGGCCTCATCTCTCTCGACAAGGGCGGCATCCCTCTCGGTTTCAGTAGTAATCAAGGCCAGGCAGAGTCGGGAATCCTCAGTAATCCGACTCGGGGCAGAACCGGCCGAGATGGGATGGTCTGTGGTATCTTCTGGGAGAATCACTCCAGAGTCACCAAAGCCCCCAGTCTGACTCAAACTAGCCGAATCCAAGTCTCCGCGCAACCACTGCACGTAAGCAAATGTCTGAATGTGACAGCTCTCACTATATGCGGCAAGGATCCTGCAATCCCAAAGCTCGTATACCTGTAATAGATCCCTCTCTGTACAGGATGATATAAGGAATCGGTAGGCGGCTGTGCCCGCGAAGGGGTGTAAATCCTGTGTCTGATCAAACTGCCCCATAACCGCCAGGGGATGGTAGGTCGTCACGCCCCTCAGCCCAGCAATGGGGATGAAATCCAGGTCGGGCACATGAGTCAAGAAGCTCATGAAGGAGCAATAGCCCGAGTAGACCAATAGGTGAAAGGGATCCTCAATGACAGACAAAAAGGATATCCAGGAGGCCACATCAATACAGATCACGGGACGAAACGAAAACTGCGCGGCTATGTTGTGACTGAAGCAAAACCCTTGGCGGCGGAAGTGGCCGATGGGACTAAGATGACTCATGAACCACACATACAGCAAAGTCGAGCTCCCTCTGAAGGCTCTGCCTCGGAAAGACTGGCAATATGTGGCTGACATATAGGTATCCGCCAATATCATAGGAAGAATGGTGTGATCCTCCTGAAGGGCTCTAACGGCCGCCACAATCCGCATATCCAAATGATCGGGTCCTGCAGGCGAATACAAAACTGAGATGACACAGGCCATCAGGACATCCACTCTCAAGGCGCCCCAGCGCTCCTCGGACACGGAAAAATCACCGAAGAAAAGTCGAAAACCGTCAGGTGAGCCAAATCGGTCAATGAAGAACTGAAGGGGAACCATATGGTGCGATGTGATCACCGGCAACAGGACAGCCTTTCGCAAACCAGTGAAAGTCAAGAATTGACGGCGCATGGAACCAACTGTGACCCTAGCACAAGGCCTATCCAGGGGCAGGCCGGTGAAGCGAGCATACTCCTCGAGGGTGGGGGTCAGCTCTACTGTCCCTAACCTAAACACCTGACGGGCAGGGGCCCAATAGCTCAGAAGACCATCCACGAAGCCCGCTGGCGCCTGAAAGGTCAATAAGGACCAAGAATGTCCCAAAAGACCATCCGCGGTAATCCTATCGGCCGGCAGTAAATTGTCCAACCAGCGGAAGAGGCTGCCAACCAACCCTGTGGGAGGGGTGGAATCCAAACGGACCACGGCATCTGAGGACAACATCCGTAGAAAAATAGTATCAAAAGGACTGTACAGGGGTCATTCTCTATCCATAAATAAAAGAGCATGCATCATACAGTTAATAATAAAACAGGTGAATCCCATAAAATGAAAGAGAAAACTGTGCATAAATAAATAAATGAGTTCAATACATAGTGCATAAATGAAAAAGAAATCTAAGCAGGTGCCGATACAAAAGGCCCTATCCTATCCTGGTCTAAATAAAATCAGTATCATCTATGAAAGCAGGATCCTCGAACTGATCCCCTGGAGTCGTCGAGCTCGGAGGACCAAAGTTCATATCAGGGATGTAGGGATGCGCTGTGGCATCAGATGAACTCGGGCCTGCATCATAACCTGCACCGTCAGGATCGTAGGTGTAAGCCTCCTCCGGGGTCCGGCCCAACCCCCGAATAAACAGCGACAACTGATCTACCTGACGGGTCAATGTGGCGATCTGCTCAGCGTGGGTAGGGGTCCGAACACAGGCAGCCCAATCGGTCATCGTAACCGAGCCTGGAACCATGTCTCCAAGAAAGAAAGTGGCCCGAGTCTGGGGACCGATGGTACGAGGTACCCACCAAGTCCTGAAAGCCTCACTCGTACTGGGGCCTGTGGAAAGCATCCGACCATCCTCCCCGGCGAGCATGATCTCCGAGGGCTGAGAATCCAGCGGCCAGAAAGTAGTGAAAGAAAGGGAGTGCGGGATGCGAATCTCTCCAGTGACGCATCTGAATGCGCGCTCTCCCAGATACATCACCCAGCCTCCAACACTCTGCAAAGTGAGGCGACGGGTGGAAAGCTCGAACTCCGGGCCGGAAGGATGCCCGTCAGCAAACCCCACAGTCAGATGCTCGGAGAGGTAGGGAATCCAAACGACGTCGGCAGCCGTGATCAACTCCAGCTGAATACGACAATGTGCAAAGCTGCCCGACACGGGGACCTCCTCCAGAGTACTGTGATGCCATCGCCGACCCCGAGGATAAGTGTCCGGGCCCAGAGTAGTGATAGGCCTCAGACATGGCAGCCGCTCGTAAGCCCAGAACTGTGAATAGAAACAGGGCAGGGCATGAGTCACTATCAAATACAGAAAAGAGATGAAAGGAAAAGAAATACAGTAAGAGAGAGGAGGAAGGGACTCACCAGCAGAAAGTGGTAGAAACCGAGCCAGGCATCAGTCTGTCCCTCTGAGCGTAGACGCAGACCGTGGAGGAAATAAGCAAAAGTGAATGACCCCCAATCGTAGTCACCAATCCGGCCTACATCTCGAACAGCCCCTACGACGCTGAAGTGGATGGTAGAAGAGTTGTTCCCTAGGAAACAACCCCTCATGATAGTCAGGAATAGGCGCCGTAGTAGGATGTCACGAGTGCCCTGATCCGCTGGGATGGGCTGTGCGTATAGACCCCCAATGGCATCGACGGCCAAAGCCCCGGACCGAATACTACGGGCCTTGAAGACCCGATCATCAGCAGCGAAGCCTAGCAAAGCTCGAACCTCCACTGGAGTGATATCAAGATCCAGGGGGACACGGGACCCGGTGAACTCTATGCCCGTAATGTACCTCCAATCCCAGGGGTCAGCACGACCTCGCAGTCAAGAAGATGGAGAGACTGCGTATGGTGGAACCATCGCTCGGATAAAGCCCTCATGTAACCCCAGGGGCACTGACGGGGAATGATAGTGAAGAAATGTCGAAAGCCCCAAGAGTCCACCATCTCCCGGTAATCACTATGCAGGGCCGCGTAGAGAGAGTAAATGTTGAACCAATTACCCCTCGGCTGGGTAAACTCAGGCACCTGTGAAAATCACCAATGGGTCAATCCAGATAGAACCGGAAATTGAGAAGTCAAGAACAAATGAAAAGCCGAATCGAGGATACCTCATTAGCAACAAGAGATGCCGAGGGATGACGACTGAGATCCCGACCCAATAGATCGGGTATCTGGACAGAAGCGCCAGATAAGGCGCGATGAGTGGGGGGAGCTGATGTGCTGGAAGACGGCTCCTCCACCGCAACCTCCGGAGGAGCAACCTCCTCAACGTCCGGGTGATCAGGACGGATGACAGACTCCGCCAAGCGACGAGCCTGACGGGTACGAGGAGGAATAGGGGCAGGTGCAGCCCTACGACGGCGAACACCCGAAGTCCGAGAGGCGGAGGAGCTACTGGGCGCATCACGATCCATAGCTGGAATAGAACGGGCGAGAAAGAAGGTAAGTTCCCTTTTAAAATTATGTAATGAACATTCTAAATTTCTAGCCTCATCATATGATTAATGCAACATGATGCATGGTTATGGTATAAAAAAAAAAAAAAAAAAAAAAAAAATCGGCAGAGTTCCGTTTGAAAAATGGACATCCCATGCATATCCAAACATGTTTTGCAAAGAACTCAAGCCACAACAGATCATAATTGCATTCATATGTGTAAATAAAGCAGGAAAAATGCATGATTTTCTTCCAAAAAGGAGCAAACATATACGTGGGACCGCCTCATGAACATAAAATAGGACCCACACAGTTAATACATAGCATGTGCATATGATAGTACATTACATAGCATTGTAAAGCATACATTTTATCTCTAAACATGCAAATAGTCAAATGTATAGCAAAACATTGACGAAATTGGAAAGTGACCGGTCAAAGTGTTACCTGTAGCGTGAAGATCAATCCTACCGGAACAGTTTTTGCAGGAAAGTTGAAAAATCGACAAAAGACCCTTGCGAACAAGCAAAAAATCGAGAGAAATCTGTGTGAGAGGGAGTTGAAAGTGACGGATCTAGAAGCGGCGTGCCGCATATAAATCCCGATTTTGGCCGCAGATGTATCTGCGGCTGGCCGCAGATCAATCTGCGGCTGGCCGCAGATCCATCCGCGGCTGGCCCTGATGGGCCCCACCTTGCTCCCTTGCAGCCATTTGACATGTTAAGTGACAAGATGGGTGACCGGCGACGATACCCGGCCCCGACGAGACGATCGACCGGCGACGATAACCGGCGATCACAAGATGGATGTCCGACGACGAAAACCGGCTCCGACAAGATAACCAACCGGCGACGATAACCGGGGGTTACGAGATGAGTGACCGGCGACGATACCCAGCCCCGACGAGACGATCGACCGGCGACGATAACCGGCGATCACGAGATGGATGTCTGGCGACGAAAACCGGCTCCGACAAGATAACCAACCGGCGACGATAACCGGGGGTTACGAGATGGGTGACCGGCGACGATACCCGGCCCCGACGAGACGATCGACCGGCGACGATAACCGGCGATCACGAGATGGATGTCCGGCGACGAAAACCGGCTCCGACAAGATAACCAACCGGCGACGATAACCGGGGGTTACGAGATGGGTGACCGGCGACGATACCCGGCCCCGACGAGACGATCGACCGGCGACGATAACCGGCGATCACAAGATGGATGTCCGGCGACGAAAACCGGCTCCGACAAGATAACCAACCGGCGACGATAACCGGGGGTTACGAGATGGGTGACCGGCAACGATACCCGGCCCCGACGAGACGATTGACCGGCGACGATAACCGGCGATCATGAGATGGATGTCCGGCGACGATAACCGGCTCCGACAAGATAACCAACCGGCGACGATAACCGGGGGTTACGAGATGGGTGACCGGTGACGATACCCGGCCCCGAACGAGACGATAGGGTGAACCCAACGGCTAACAAACACGGTCAGGGGATTGAAACACCGACACTCTTGCGGATGTTTTTGCATGCATTATATCGTGTGTTGCATTGTAAGCTACATATGTTGCATCATGTATGTATTGTCATCCTTAGTCGACTGTCATTCATGCATCAAGTGTCTATTTCTTTATCATGTTCATTTCATTTAAACATTGCATAAACATGATAAAGAGGGGCAGCTGTAGACACCCAAATTTTGCGCTTCGTATACTAACCGTGACAGGAGGGCAAAATCGTCAAATGAACCGGCCGGCGGGAGCGAAGGAGCGGGCACAAGGGCGAGCGCCCGACACCACCGCAATGTTTTGGGCAACCCAAGCTTACGTGACAATAAGGCCGTCCGAGGCAGGCATTCCCGGATGAGGTGGCACGTCTCCCGGAAATTCCCGGACTGCAGAAAACGAGCCTGTCAGCGAAAACCGACATTACGGCACGAAAATCGAGGCGTGGCACGAAAATTGAGAAAGTCAAGCCCGCCAGCCGCGGATAGATCTGCGGCCAAATGAGTGCGCCTTTCTGGAAAGTCAGATCCCGAAAACCGGGCTGAGTGGCGAGCCAGCTGGCCAGCCGCAGATCCATCTGCGGCCAGCCGTAGATAGATCTGCGGCTGGCTCTGGCCAGCCTATTTAAGCTCAGCCTCGGACAGCATACAGGAAGTTGAAAGAAATTTGGGAAGAAGAAGGATTCAGCACAGCAGCAGCACGGAATTTGAGAGAAAAATAGTAGATTTTGCAACAAAAATAGGAAGAAAAGAGAGAAAAAGGAGAGAAATTTTACTCCTTTAATTTTGATTGTATCAAATATATTTCTCATCCTATTCAATATCAAGATTTCATCCCTTTGAGACCATTTTGCAAGGTAAAAAAAAAAATTCTTTTGTTATAACAATTCATATCATCTTATTTGCTTAGATGGGATGTAGTTTTCATTGCATATTGTTGAACAATCATGGATTAGGGATTGTTAGTGAAGGTTCCATCGGAATAAAATTCTTCCTAATAACCCGAGGATATCCAAATGATGAAATTTCTAGCTCGTTTAGGGTGATTCATTGGGTGTAATTTATTTAGATTGTCATTTCCGGATATCATGGTATATTAGATAAGTCCGGGTTGGTTAGTTATGTAGTATTCATTTTGTAGGCATATATTAATCTCGTGTGAGCCTAGGAATGCGACCCTCCAACCGTGGTCCAAATCCGATGATGGACGTTTTGATGTATGTGATAGATTCAAGATGCTCGTTTTGTAACATGTAACCATTGGGCCTTAAAACGACGCTAAGGCGAGGATCGGGTTTAAGGCCTCGTACTAATGGAATATGTGATTGTTGGCGTTCGGGGATATTTTGATGGTTTACATGCCCATGAATAGCCCCGACACGTGTTCACGCTTGATTAAATCTTATGACACAAAAAATGATTTCAAAGATTAAACCATGAAGATTTTCATAAAATCAATCAAATTAGGTTATTAGCTTCACGAAGATAAGAAATTGAAAGTGCTAACGAATGTCGATTCCCATTTAACGAGAAAGCTAAAGAAAATCGTTTCCCAAAATATTACACAAAATGATTTTATAAATATGTAACGTTTTATTAAATTCTTTGAGCATAGGGCTAAAGAGATCCTAGAAATTGCCCATCATTTTATGAAAGCAACGTATAGATCTCGATTCCTATTTTGACGAAGGTTTAAAACTCGTGTTTTGCCAAAACGACACCTAATGAAAATCTCATAGTTTTGACAAATAAAAATCAAATCTTTCTCATAACGAACCAAGCTTTCTCGTATAAATCGAAAGACATTCCGAAGCGCTCTCAAAATTAAAACACGGTTTTCCCTAAAAATCCAAATGATTCTTTCATACAAACCCACCACGACATTCACATAGGCACACACACACACACACGCACACACACACACACATTCATGAATTAAAGGATAGGAAAGCATCAAGATTGCGGTAACCGTGTTTCACGGAAGTCGAGGGGTGCCTAACACCTTCCCCTCACTTAAGCAAGCCCCCGAACTCTATGAATCTCGGTTCGCAGACCATTTAATTCGGAGTCACACATGAGCCATCGATTTATAAAAACGAAAACTCGGATGAGTTGGTACATCCATTTCAAATATACCAACTGGCGACTCTGGTTAAATTGGCTCATCATAAAAAACGATCTTTCAAAACCCCGTCGACCTCAATGCCGACCTTTTCCAAAAAAAATCATCTAAACCAAAAGGCTAAAAATTGGAAAAGACAAAAAAAAGGACAAGCGGACGAAACCGGCGTCGACACACGATTTGCTTTAACGTTTGAAATAAATTTCTCTGACTGTATCATACATACATTCTCCTCAAGTCTTCATTGAGGAAGGACGTCTCCATATCTATTTGCCAGATTTGGTAATAACAGGCTGTAATCACAAGCAAAATCTGAATGGACTTGAGCATTGATATTGGTGAGAAGATTTCATGATGGACAACTCCTTGCCATTATTTGAAATCTTTTGTCACCATCCTGGCCTTACAGGTCTCCACCTTGCCATCTGCTTCAGTCTTTCTTTTAAAGACCCATTTACACTCGATAGGCATTATGCCTTTCGGTGGAGCAACCAGAGTCTATACTTGGTTCTCATACATGGAGTCCATTTCGGATTTCATGGCCATCTACCATTTTTCTGAGTGTCTACTACTCATAGCCTCATCGTATATAACTGGATCATCATCCTCTATGATGCGTACCTCATCATCATCCTCTATGATGAATCCATACCTCCTAGGTATCTTCGGTACTCTTCCAGATTTACGATTCGGTTGTGGTACAGTAGGTCTATCTACAGGTTCTTCAGTTTGACTTATAGTGCTTTGTGGTTCTTGAACTCCTTCAAGATCTATTACCCTCCCACTAGCTCCTTCAATGATAAACACCTTTATCCAAGAAGGCAACGTGTTTTACAATAAACACCTTTCGCTTAGTAGGATTATAGAAATAATACCCTAAACTTTCGTTAGTATATTCCACAAATCTGCACTTGTCAGATTTTATCCCAAGCTTATCCTTTTGAAACCTTTTCACATAAGCTGGACAACCCCTTATCTTAACATACTTAAGACTAGGAATCCTCCTTATCCATAACCCACATGGAATCTTGGGGCCGAATTTTTGAGGTTACCTTATTTTGTAGATATGCAGCCGTTTCTAGGGTATAACCCTAGATGGATACTGAAATATCGGTAAAAATCATCATGGACTGCATCATTTCCAACAAGGTACAATTTTTCCTTTTAGATGCACCAATCAATTATTGTGTATCAGGAGGTGTCCATTATGAGAAAATACAATTTTGAGATGATCTAGAAACTCATTGCACAAGTATTCCTTCCTCGATCTGATCAAAGAATCTTAATACTTTGTCAATTTGTTTCACTTCTAAATTCTTTGAACCTTTCAAATGATTCAGACTTATATTTCATCAAATACACATATTCAACTCTTTGAATGATCATCTCTTTTTCTTTTTACTAGTTTATTCAATTTACAAAATTATTTTTTATATAAGTCAAGCATACAAAGTGTATCAATTAATTTTCTAGTTCTATACAAAATATTATTATTATAAATAGAACGACCATTGTTCTTAAATATAATACTAGAACTTTCCTTGTCCAACAACGGAAAGAAATAATGTTTCTAATGAGAACTGGAACATAATAACAATTTATTAACTTAATAGACTTGCTTGTAGGCAACGCTAAACTATAAGTTCCTACGGCTAATGCAGCAACCTTTGCTCTATTCCCCACACGTAAGATTACTTCCTCTTTGTTTAGCCTTCTACTTCTGCTTGTTCTCTGCATTGAATTGCATATGTGAGAACTACAGCCGGTATCCAATACCCAAGTAGAAACTTGACTTACATAAAGATTTATTTCAATCATGAACAAACCTGTATCTGTAACCGAAGCTTCATTAAGCTTCTTCTAGTTAGCCTCTGCAAGATACTCCTTGCATTGTGTGTGCACAATAAACTCATATTAAATATTCAAAACTCTATCACTTCACCATGCTAGAAGGCTACGTTCGACATTCTCCAATGTCTTTGAACGCAATCAACTTAATATATTATTTCTTTGAGGGGTTTGTTATTATTTGTCTCATCTTGTTTAGCGCGCATGCACATATATATATAAAATATGCGTCATATTATTTAACATGCGAAGTATGTTGGATAATATATAATATATATACATAGTAAGCATGCACTTATAAAATACTATATTCTACCCGGATTGATTATGAACTTTTATTCTAGTTTGGTTCACTAGAGCCACCAAATGAACCAAAAGGTCAAACCTAGGGTGCAAGAACTGAATTTAAATATAACTATTACATTTAAATCCTGGGCTCCATTACAAACGGGTTTTCGAGCGCTCCTTGCTCCTTTGTCTCCAATTCTTCAAGTAATTCTAACTAAACCTATTACATTTACTATTTAGTATAAATAGAAACCTTGATCAGCAGTCAATACATAGGAGGGAGATAGAATTTATATTAAGAAAAATTAGAGAAGACGAGTTACGCAGACCCCATTTATAAAACACATTCATTCATGCATCCTCATAAAATAAAATCCAATCACACATTGGTCAATCGTCCATAATCAATCCCATTTATTATCATACATATCAACATATACATTAATAAATAACATTCATCTCATGAATAATAAAAATATTCCATATATGCATTCATATCATTTAATGAGCAATATTAGTTAGTAGGAAATCAAATACCAAATCAAATTAGTTTGTATGAAATCCAATTTTAACTCCAATTTGTTTAGTAAAAAATCCAATTTCAACTCCAATTAGTTAGCATGAAATCTAATTCCAACTCTAATTGGTTATCATGAAATCCAATTTTGAATCAAAATAAACTCATTTATTTTAATCCAATTTTAAATCAAATAAACTATTTATTTTAATTTAACATGGAATCCAATTCCAAAAAAATAAACATCTTTATTTTAGTCCAATTCCAAATAAAAAATAAACTCCTTTATTTTAATTTAAAATTTATCAAAAAACTGCACAAAACGAAGCAACAGAACTTCATGCGCCGCGGCTCAAGAAGTTGAGCTCCGCGTGTGACACCCCCAAATCCGGGTACTTCATTCCCACAGGATTTGATGTTCACTATCCAAATAAATTACATCACATCTAACTACTCATTCAAATGTAAATGAGAATTCTTAATAAAAATAGAAATCTCCCATTAAAGGGTTACAACATCTTTAACAAATAAATCTCAGGTCATCTAACCTTAATAAAACATCAATACGGAAACATAACATACGTCTATTACATAAATATCATTCAAACAAATATAACAAGTCTTCATCACTTGTTTGCTTTGCCTTTGTCCTTACTAGTGGATGGCTCATCAATTCTCTCAACTTTAGTTGTAATGTTATTATGCAAGAGTGAGCAACAATTGCCCAGCAAGTAACACAATAAAAATAATAATAACATGTAAATAATAAATGGATATCGGATAATCGAATACGCGGTTTTTGAATCAAGATTAAAATACAAGAATCAAAAGAACATCTGAGGGTCACAAGACCACGAACTATGTCCTAGGTTATCAAGTATTTCTACTTTAAACCTTTAACAGTCGCAAGACTATATGGACCTTATTTCTCGTACTTGGGGGGATCAACCCTTTGTACCATGTATGTGTGAGATTCCGAACCTTAATAAGATTTGTAAATATAAATTATGTGTTTATGAAATAAAATTTCTTGTTCTGACTTGATATTATGTGATTGTGTATTTTATTAAACAATTAGGTCAAATAAAAATTTTTCGCCAAGCAGCTGTGTCGTGCTTAATCGGACAAAATGATTTGTCGTGCTTCCGGCGAATTCACCGAGAAGCGTCTCGACAAATTATTTTTGTAAGCTGCTGTGTCGTGCTTGGAAATGACGAAGTGCTTTGTCGTGCTTCGACATTAATATAATATTATATTAACTGATAAAATTCTAAAATAAGCTAATTAGGGTTAGAATGTTAAACGAAAATAGAAACCCTAATTTGAAAACCCTAATTAGTAACAGTTGTCCGAATTGTTCAATTAAAACCCTAATTACTGTACAAGAATCTTAATTGATATAATTAGATTCTAAATAATGAATCATAATATTAATTATGAATTATTAGAATTAAATTAAACCCTAAACGAAAGATTAAAACCCTAATTGTAGAATTGAAAACCCTAAACCCTAATAAGAAACCCTAAAACACTAATTTGATTCAAGAACACTAAATTATGAATTAATAGATGTTAATTATGATATAATATCCTAATTAAGGTATTACTAAACATGATTAAACACTCTAATCATGATTAGTAAAAATCTAGGTTTAATTAGTAAGTAAATAAATCAAAAATCAAATTTTAAACCAATTAAAATAGGATAAGAACACAAATCAGATCTTTATAAATATCTAGCACAAGTAAGACATTTAGATCAGATAGGAGTAGCACAAGTAACAAGGCTAGGATATTTTAGAAGGGTAAAATGGGAAAAAGGGCTTAAGAAACCCTAATTTGAAGTTGCTACAAATAGAACATCATTATGATAATGTGAGCCACGAAATTTTGAACCCTAAACACTTATATTACCATCCATAATAAGCCTCAATAGCTGCAAGAACAGAATCAAAGATCAGAAATCAAAAAGTGGAGAAAAAGGTACAAAACCCTAATTTTTATGCTAGATCTTCAAGCCTCCAATAATTTTATGTTTTAGATGTTTAGGATTATGTGTAAACATGTTATTTGATGATCTTGGTTGGTTAAATAAGGATCCATAACATTTAAAAGGTCGAATTTGGTGAAAAACCCAACTGTTCTTGGCAGCCAAGAACAGTCTGACAAGGCTTTTTGTCAGAGATTTTGATCGGCTTAAATTGGTCGTTTGATCTGTTTTAAAGTTAGTATGTGTAGTATGCCATGTTATCTACAATATCCAATTGTTAGAATAGTAAAAAAATATCTAGGATGAAAGATATAAACGGTCAAAACCCGTTGACCGACCACGGGTGGCTGAATTCTGGGCAGCCCAGAAAATTCTAAGTGTTCTAGACAGTCGTCTGACAAGATTTGACCACCTTTAATCTTGCTTATATGATGTTTGTAAATGCTACTTCTTGGATTAAACATGTTCTTTGCCATGTATACTACAACCCTAAATCATTAAATCACATAACAAATAACAAACATGAAAGTTATTAACGGTCAAACAGGGTTGACCGACCATGACCAGAAGGTTTCTGGGCAACCCAGAAACCTTATGAACAACATGAACTAGGTAGTTTGACCATGATTTATCTACCATCAAATGATGTTGTATGATCTAAGTTAATACATGTCGTTGTACTCTGCCATGTTGGCTATAACAAAAAACAAAAATCAAACACAAACATCAAACGAGCTGAGATTAATTTGAGGTCAAAAGTCACTGTTGGACATTGACCAAGTGTTTTTCATGAAGAACACCTTTAGCGACAAAATTCATAACTTAACCCAGAAACCTAGAAATCCTTTGAAGACTGTCGCTAAAGCCTTTAACGACGGTTTTAAATAAAATTTAATAAAAATAATTATATAAATTATATAAAATAATAAATAATTATTAAATAATTATTAAAAATTCATAAAAATATTCGAAAATTCATTTTTAAATTATAAAAATTTATTTTTAATATTTTTATATATTCTGATATATTATTTAATATAATTAAATAATAATTAATAATTATAATAAATCATTAAATAATTATCTTAATTATTTAAAAATGATATTAAATCATTAAATAATTATATTAATTATTTAAAAATGATATTAAGGTAAATAAAATTATAATATATAATAATTAAAAAAAATATTAAATATTTAAATATTATAAATGATAAATAAATTATTTAAATAATATATTAAGTATTTAAAAAATGTTATAAATGATAATTAAATCATTTAAATATCAAATTAAGTTTTGAAAATTATTATAAGTAATAAATAAATTATTTTAATAATAAAATAAATTCTAAAAATATTATTAATGATAAATAAATCATTTAAATAATATTCTATCTTTCTAAAAATATTATAAATGATAAATAAATTATTTAAATAATATTTTAGGTATCTAAAAATATTCTAAGTGACAAATAAATTATTTAAATAACATATTAAATGTTTTAAAAATATTCTAAATGATAAATAAATCATTTAAAAATATGCCTATGCTTGTAAAATTATTTAAAAATACTTCCAAGCTTATAAAAATTATTCTAAATGATAAATAAGTCATTTAAATAACATAGTAAATGTTTTAAAAAGATTCTAAATGATAACTAAATCATTTAAAAATATTCCTAAGCTTGTAAAATTATTTAAAAATATTTCCAAGCTTATAAAAATTATTTAAAAATAATATTAAGGTTCTAAAAATATTATAAATGATAATTACCTTATCTAAGCTAATATTTAGACTTCCAAATGAAGTTTTATCGAACAATCTATGTGTTTAGCCATTAAGGACGCGACCGAGATACCGAATCAACGTCGAACCTTAATGAAACTTGTCTATATTAGCGTGATACATGTTTATATATGTGCTAACGCTTATTATTGGTATACGTAGACTACGTGCGTTGACCGATCGTACTAAATTATAGTGAGCTACGCTAAGGCAAGTCTCCCAACTTTGCTATCTTAATGCAAGTATCTCGAACTTATTTACTTTTGAGCAAGTGTCCTAACGTTACTCAACTTATATTAAGCAAGTATTATACATCTTGCTATCAATTATTGTGAAGTTATTGCTTCTTGTTCAGCATAACTTAAGAAATGAATCATTGTTCATATATTGTTTATTCAAGCTAAATTGTTGTGTCAAACCAAATTGTTTGGTAAGACATCTATACTGAGTAAATGGCAAATGCCTTCATAGGAAGGCCAAGAAATGTCGATAATATATTGACCACAAATGGTAGGATGATATGCATACTCCTAGGATATTGGTGAGGCTGATCACCTACCAGATATCCAAAACTCAAATGGTTCTAAGTCTTTAAAGACTGATAGAACTAAATGAAATATATGGTTCTTATACAGAACCCTCAATACACATTGTTGATATCTTTCAAATCAAACACATGGTGTTTACATATTCAAATGAACTTGATGAGCATTTGTAGCTCATTCTTGCGCATATCTTCTTTTGCAGCTTTAAATGATATTCCTGGCACGTCTGGGGTCGATAAAGGGAAAGGACCTGTTAAATAGTTTCATTACTGTTTTGAATACTCTAAGTCTTTTAACGACTTTTGTTGTAATAACTTAGTATCGAGAATGATGTAACCGAACCAAATGATATGTATGATATTATGATCCTTTATTTCACCGAATGCGTTATACTCTGATCTTTACTTTCTTTAGCATAGTTGTACTAAGGAAATACAGTATCTATACGAACTATATATCTGAATGAGGGTATTTGAATGATATTGAGAGTTCTATAAGCTCTGGGGTTACACTAATGAGCGCCGGTAAGGTGCCATCTTTACCGGAATGCGCCCCTCAGTTCTAGGGACAATCTTATCATTGATACTGTGAATGTCAGATAGATAGGAACTATTGATATGAAAGAGATATCCACAAGATATGAATCTATACATCCAAGTGAGGGTATCCAAACACGGATAACGTTCTGACGAGAACTATTATCTGTTATGGGATACTGTGAACCTTGGATAGATAGGAGTCATATTTTATTGAATATTTATAGTTGTATAGTTTCACGTGAGCACAAAATCTGCTATAGGGGAGTGTAGAGATTTGGGAGCGTCACAGTATGTGCACAACATCTAAACGCTAACGCGTAAAATAATCCCTTATAAAAGGGTTGTTCATCTCAGTTTGACATCAGAGTCCGCACCAAAGGAAGTTTGGTTTGGATTTATTTCAATAACGTTTCTAGAATTTAGAACGCTCATCAACTATGGACTAGTCGAATGAATAAAGGTTCGCTAGTCAATTAAGGTTCAATAATTTAATATGAAAGGTATTCAAGAATTAAAGACTGAATCTCAAAGGCATATAATCGAATAAACTCTGTATAACTGAAGTATTAATTAAAGGAATCAGAATAACACATTTGAATTCATGAACTTGAATGAATTATGGTAAAGAACTTGCTCAATATGAAATAGAGTATAGAAACTTGCATAAAAGAGATATAGGATTTTAGAACTTGTTCAATGAAAAGTGGAGTTAAGAAACTTACATAAAATAAGAGTAAAGTTCAGAAACTTGCTTTCAACGAAATAAAAAGGTTAAGGGTAGAAAACTTGCCTCGTGCGTAGATGATAAATTAAATTTCACGTTCCTTAATCAACCTATACATTCCGTTTATAAAGCAGTAACAATGATTAGTTACAGTATTATAAACACTTCAGGATTCATTCTCATCCAATTTCATTTTAATATCTTAATTGTCACTGGATAATTAATAGGTATTTGCTTATCATCCATCATAGTATCTTATTATTCATTTAATACCTTAGTCTAAGCTTTAAACATGCATATGGTAGCATATCATGAGCACAAAGAAAAAAGGAAAAATTTCATTTCTTGTCCACCGCCGGGGGGTAGATTTCCTTTACAAAACGCCGCCGGGGCGACTCTACCGTCGGGGCGACAATTGTAGTTTAATTTGGGCGCTGGGGCGAGGTCATCGCCGGGGCGACCAAATCAGTTCATTTATACCGCCGGGGCGGTGGACCCGAATGTCAGTTTCTGCAGTTCGCGAAAAACACAGAAAATGCCAAATTTGGCCAAAGTTTTTCACAATTCACCAAATTAATTACTACCCATTCATCATATGTGTTATAAAACCAAAACCCATTATATACACAATGATTTTAACATCATAAACAATCTAAATAACCAATTTAAAGGCTAAAAATTTACTGTTTATGCATTATGTTTATATTTTGTTACGGTTAGCGTAATCAATCACTGTGAACTCGTTTCTTAACCAAATTGATTCGTTTAACTTTCGTTTTCTTCGTTTTTACATTCTTAAACATAATCAATCATCAATATATCACTTAACATGCAAATCAAGCATCAATTTTCATACATATATGTCATATCTAAATATATACGGTTCCTCTTGCCTTTATCCTTTTCCGAGCTCTCGCTTCTATGGGTAATCACTGAAATGTTTTAAGGAAAGCAAGGGTGAGCAACAAGTTTGCCCAACAAGTATAACAATAATGATAATGCATAATCAAAAGTAAGATTTCTCGAGCTTGAATACAAATCTCTACTATCACTGATGAGTCACTATGGACTGGATGGATATCAAATGAATTCAAGGATTTCAAATCTGTTTTAATTGTAGGAATCACTAAGTGTCCACCATGGCACTTACCTTTTATTAGAATTAACAGTACTGCACTATTAACTCCAAAACAACAATTACAGGTACAATAGGTGATCAGCCTAAAATACCCGGCGTTATGCATAAGCCTCAAACGTTCTACTTACGCGCGTGTCAGTTCCCCTGTGACACCCCCAAATTCAGGTACCAATACCTCGAATTTGGTGCTCACGATAAAATACATCCATAAACCTCTAAACAACATAAATTAACTAATGCGGAAAAAAAATAAACATATGTTGTTCATTACAAAAGGTTCACTACGGTCCCAAGGTCTACAACCTTAAATAAATACATCGCAGAATACATTAATAATACAAAACTATTCCACGATTACACAACGGGATAGTATATATAACTATTCCTTAAGCTTTCCTTTGCCTTTGTCCGCTTTGGAACTCCCCGGCTTAACTGCAATAGGTTCATGATATAGCAAGGGTGAGCAACTACTTTGCTCAGCAAGTTTAAAAGCAAGAATGGAGATATATCATGAATGAATAAGAATAATAACTGCATAGATCAACAATATATGAACATTGATGAATTAGCTGAAATGACATAATCAAAGTCCAAATGAAACGATGAATAATGATTATTTACTGCTGAGTGGTCCAACCGACCCTGAACTTTTGGCCAAAGAGTCAATCATTCGACTAACTCTTTTAAAACCTGGCCCCGTCAGTTATACTCGAGGGGATCAGCCTCTTGTACACCATGTATATGCATAACATTTAACTCTGACTGCATCGAATAACCGACACATTATAATCCCCTACATAAGGGTTGCTCTCTCAGTTCAAGAATCCGCACCAACAATCGGTTTAGATAGCTTTTAAAATAATAACCTGTACATGTCTAACCGAAACAAATGGCGTAGACTATTTCCTTAAACAGTTCATGAATGAAGAACTTAAACGTTTCACAATCCAACAACAAATAATGAATTCAAATGCATAAGCTGCGAATATCAATAGTTATCTTGGAGGTGGAGTAATTGATAATAATTAATCCACTAATATGATTCAAAAATAATAACTCAATTTGAGTCATGAAATTCTCAAAAATATACAACATGTATAAAATATGAAACCTGCTCAAAATATAATTCGAGTAAGGTTAAGGAAAACTTGCCCAACACAAGGGTTAGACAAGCGTTAGGAAACTTGCATAACATACACCTGTTTGCACGAAATAAAAAGAATAGTGCATAAGGTTTAGAAACTTGCCCAACACAAGGGTTAGACAAGGGATAGGAAACTTGCATAACATACACCTGTTTGCACGAAATAAAAAGAATAGTGCATAAGGTTTAGAAACTTGCCCAACACAAGGGTTAGACAAGGGATAGGAAAACTTGCCTGATGCGCTGCTACAATATTATAACACACGCTCCTTAATATCCTACACAATTAAGTACATATTTACATAACAATTAGTCACATACCAAATAATGGTTCAAAACGGACGCTGCATCATTAAAACACATTGATTGCCACTACGACTACCTGTCTAATCATTTAATCCAAGAAAATATAAGCGTTGGACCCTGCTGAAATGGGCTCAATAGGTCCGACCCGAACCAACCCGGTCTGACTAACCCAACCTGGCCCAAACACGGAGCTCGCGCTGCAGCGCCGAGCTCATGCACTGGACCTCACGCTGCGGCGTGAGTCCCGTGTCTTCCCCATGACCGGGCTTCACGCTGCGGCGTAAGCCTTAAAGCTTGGGCCTCACGCTGCGGCGCGAGTCCCGATTTTTCCCCACTTGCCCCTCGCTGCAGCGTGAGCTGCAGGGCATATGGGTGGCGCTGCGGCGCCATTCTGCAGTAGCCGGATTCTGGGTTTGTTTCCAGAACGCGACTCCGACCTCCGGCCACTCCAACCTCCATATCTCCTTCAATACACATGCAAATTGGTCCATTCCGGACTCTATGGACTCCTAACTCATGGAGCTACAACATATCAAAAATGCAGAGCTACCCATTAACATTAACATGGTCAAATCCTAAGCCAAAGTGTAAAGTTCATACTCTGTTCTTCGAGTTCATGACATGTTTTACAAGAATCATTACTACGAACTCGTTTTAACTCCTTTTTGGTCCATTCCAACTGGGTTAGCTTCGTAACCCATTGAACTACAATACCATAGCAACAAATAAAATTAACAAACACAAAATCATAGCTTTACAGTCCTCTAAAATAGTCCGAATGTCCAAAGTCCATGTTTTGTCCATTGTTCTTGCTCCATTAAGCCAAGGTAAGGATTTCTTGTGTTTTTGTTCCACTTTAAAGGTATTAATAGCTTACATAACCTCTTAACAACATTTACAAGCACTAACAACAAACAAAAACACCAAGAATCGCTAAAAATTTGACCCACAAGCTTAAGAGCTTAAAACTAAGAAAACTTGAAAAGTTTAACAAGAAATCGAATGGAAAGGATTTGGTTGGTTGTTTACCTTTGTAGATCCTTCCTAGATGTTAAGAAGCTTGGTTAGGCTTGATTTTGAAGGTCCTTCTTGCTTGGTTCCTCCACCCGTGCCTTCTCCTTCTTCCTCCTTTCTTTTCCGGCGAGTTCCTTCCTTTTTCCGGCGAACTCCGGCGACTTCTTTCTCTTCCTTCTTCTTCCGGCGAGCTCTCTCTCTCTCTCTCTCTCTATCTCTATCAGCTGAGCAACTTGGAATGGAATGGAATAGGTTGAGAGTTGAGTGAATGATTATTGGGGAAGTGGAGGAAATTAAGGAGAAAATGGGTTTCAAACTCTAGGTGGCGCCGGCACCCTCCCACTCTCTCACTCCCTAGCATTTTGATTGGTGGAAAATGGTTTGGTGGTTCCCACTTGGAATAACAAGCCAAAATAAATACCCGAAAATACCAAAAATATATCCGAAACTCCCCCTTTTGTACCAAAACTGGTAAATAACTCTGCCCAAAATTAGAATGGGTACTCCCATAATTATTGGGATGTATAAAAATAATTATTATGGGATTTGTCCATTTATTCGGAACACCCATATAACACATTTCGGATACGGATAAAATCACGTATCAGCTCAAATAAAATTTCCGACACTTGGAAAAATTATTCGTACGCATACACGTATTTATGAAATTTATTAACTTCGAAAAAGACACAAAAATTTTATGGCGTGAGTATTGCCTCGGGAAACGTGCCTCGTGAATAGTGATTTAGCGACGCTACGCGAAATCAATTATTCACTTAAACAAAACTATAACACGTAACATTCATGCATTCACATAATCCAGGTTGTCACACAACCTTTAAACACGTAACACAATATAATATTAATAAATTATAAAATATTCATTAATATTCAAAAATTCGAATTACAAGGAAATTTCAGAATTCCCGGTCGTTACATCCCCGACTAAAAATATATTTTTCCCTACTATGAGGGTTGTTCATCTCTGCAAAGAGCCCGCACCAAAACAATTGGTTTGGATAGCTTTCTAAATCATGGACACTAGTCTAGCCGAATCAAATGGTATTGACACTCTTCGTAAACAGTTCATGCATAACGTGAACTTAAAAGCTTTAACAGTTTATGTTAATAACATATCTTGAATGCTTGTGCAAATATGAAAGATTCGCATAAGTATGGAATTCACACAATAATATACGTATTGCGTAAATATGAACTTTGAACATTAAATAGCATTCGTAAGAATATAATCGAATGAAGTTGATAAGCTCGCCTAGTACGAGGACTAGACAAGGATTGGAAAACTTGCTCAATGCACCACATTGGTGCAATTTAGGAAAATATAGAATATTTGTGCAATATCAACTTAAACAAGAATTAGAAAATCTGCACAATACACGTCTTTTGTATAAGATAAGAAACTTGCATTCAATACCGAAAATGAATGAAGTTATAGAACTTGCCCAACACAAGGGTTAAACAAGGGTTAAAGAAGAACTTGCCTTACGCGCTGCTACTATTTGACGTTAATCGTCCTTCAAATATGTCCTACGCATTTAAACACATATTCACATACCAATTAGCCTCACAATAAACACCAAACATAGGCTTACATTAATCAACACATTATAATTATTACAAACATTGATTGCCACTACGCTTACCCAAACGGGGGTCTCGCTCCCCGGTGAGCGAGCGGTTGCTCTTATTAAATATAAATTAATAAGACTCCTCTTATTAATTTATGTTTAATATTTCCAAAATATTAAATAATAAATATTAAGCTATTTAATTTATTCTATCACCATAGATTAAATTAAATACACTTAACTTATTATTACAATTATGTCATTTATTTCTTAAATAAATATTTTTCCTTTTTGCGGTGTGACCCTTTAGGTTCTCCATATTAAACCGGTTGTGAATAAATCAATTAGAACAATTATAATATTATTTTAATAAATAAATTAAAATATTTAATTTATTTTAATAAATAATATTTATTCTACAATAAGGGTAAGCCCCCTTAGCGATCAACGACTTTTCAGATAATATAGATTTCAACATTAATCACAAAAGAACCTTTCAGTGAATAGTTACCGTACAATTCAATCCTTCTACCATACAACGTTCCAATTAAATATAAAACATGAAATTACTGTCAAATCTTATTTTATTTAATTATATGCATTTCGATTCTCAAATGCACAACTCCAAATAATGCAAATTAGAAACTCTTTTCTAATTTCATTCTGCCTTGGCCAATGACTACTGAGTTGTCATTTATCCAATCACATAGGACATTCTCACCTTTTACTAGATGTGATAGATTCTTTGTTGATCATTCACCTATCTCTATGTACAACTTATTATACCCAAGCATACCCTTTGATATACCCTAAAGGTCTTAAGGGACATGTCAAAGCATAACTCATCATACACAAGATACTATGATGATCTCAAGTCCAAGTATCACTTGTACTACTATCACTAGAGGAATTTCTATTGAGAGACAAGTAAAACTCCATTAGGTATTCCTTTAGCGAATCACGCGAGTCACGTTCAGTGAACTTATTCTCCAATAAGCACCTACATACTTGTTTTAGTATCTCCACATAAATGATTATGAGATCAATCATCCTTTTCCTAAGAAAAAGCAAAGTATGTACTAATATATCCGGATTCACTAATCCCCTTTTTAGTAATCTAACGATTAGGAACGATTTTAGTTTTAAGCTTTCTAAGAATTTAGATCTCATTAGCATGATCATCATCATGATTCTAAAAGCATTGCTCAAAATTATGGGTTTATAATATATAAAATCACAACACCATGTATATAAAGTAAAATGCTTTTAGTAAATCAATTCTTTTATTAATAAATGAATAAGATTACAAAGTATATGCTACATCATATCAAATATGATTATCTTCTGTGCATACTACTTTCAATCTCCCACTTGCACTAAAACCAATCGCCATGGTATCTAATACCCATCTTCTCTAAGTGACGATCACACTGTTGTTGGGTTAAACCTTTAGTAAATGGATCTGCAATGTTGTCTTGAGAGTCCACACGCTCCAGGGTGATGTCTCCTCTTTCAATGATCTCTCTAATCAAATGAAACTGCCGCAACACGTATTTGGATTTCTGATGAGACCTGGGTTCCTTGGCCTGTGCAACAGCTCCCGTATTGTCACAAAATAAAGGTACTGCTCCTCTAATGCTAGGAACCACTCCAAGTTCAGTTATGAACTTCTTTATCCAAACAAATTCCTTTGCAGTTTCACTTGCAGCTATGTACTCCGCCTCTGTCACTGAATCATTAACTGTTTGCTGCTTGGAACTTTTCCAACTCACTGCGCCACCGTTTAAGGTAAACACATACCCTAAAACGGATTTACTGCCATCTTGGTCCGTTTGAAAACTTGAGTCTGTATAGCCCTCTAATTTTAATTCAGACCCACCGTAGACAAGAAATACATTCTTAGTTCTTCTTAAGTACTTTATGATATTTTTCACTGCCTTCCAGTGTTCTTCTGTCAGATTCGACTGGTATCTGCTTGTTACACTAAGTGCATAAGCAACATCTGGTCTAGTACATATTGTTAGGTTTTTATATAACGCGAACATGCAATCAAATTACATAAATATAGCAGAAGCGCGATAAAATTAGATTTTAAAATTTTATACAAACCATCACCGTGATCTTTCTTTATGCAAAATTATTAATTAAACGAAAGAGATAGAGATTAAGAAATTATACCCTCATAGAACCGTGCTTCCTCGGGTACAAGTTCAACTCCAATTCCTTCGTGTTCTCCTTGAATTCTATCGATTAAATTCCTTCCTTTGATCAACATTAGCCACCCAAGTGTTTGGCCTCTAGCGGTGATCCACCAAGGAATAATACTTGTTTAAGAAGATGGGTGTTGGCAAAACCCTAGTTTCTATCTCTATAAAAATTATAAGTACTCTCCACAATTCTAATGCAAGAGTGTGTAACCCTAATCTATGATAAGACTTCTCTTATTTATAGATGTAGGAAAACCCTCCCCTAAACTATTTAGGATTATGGTTTCTATTCTAATTAAACTCCTTTAATTAAATTAAACTCCTAATCTAATTAGGAATTCATGAGAGAGTACTTCTATTAATTAATTCTCAATCCCTATTACGAATTAAATAATAGTAATAGTAATAATAATAATAAGACTTCTCTTATTAATTTATATTTAATATTTCTAAAATATTAAATAATAAATATTAACTTATTTAATTTATTCTATCACCATAGATTAAATTAAATATACTAAACTCCTTTAGGTTCTGTGACGCCCCCAAATCCGTGTATCATCAAACACAAGATATGGTGCTCACGATACATCCTACACCATCATCTTTCTAAATAAACTCCATAAATTAATAATAATAATAATAATAGAATATACAATAACATCCAAATAAAATCTCAGGTTTACATAACCTTAAATAATCTTAAACTTAGCATTTATCGCTTCATTACATCAACGCGAAAATATAATTCTATTGCAAAAATAATCTTTTAATTCTTCATCTTAGCCTTTCCCCTGTCCTTGCCCGAGCCCTCTGCCTTCTCACCTTTAACTGAAGGGTTAAAGCAAGAATGAGCACAAATTTCCCAGCAAGTATATAAAATAATATGTTCATGAACATCAAAAGTAGAATCATCTGTTTTGATATTTCTCCATAAATGAAAGATTAATCAAGAAGTAGTATCGAATGGCAAAGATAAGAGTTCTAAAATTTTCAACTGCATACTAAGGGGTATAAGAACGCTGAACATTGTTTTAATTAATCGAAAACCATCAGAAGTTTTGACAATCAAATAGACTGTAAAACATTCTCTGCAAGTACTCCAGGTGATCAGCCTTTCATACCCTACATTGTGCACAAGTATAAAGTTTAAACACATAAGCATAAATGGGACTATATGCCCGACATCAGTTTTACCCCGTTATTCGGGTTGTTCATCTTAGTATTCATGCGGGATCGCACCAAAACAATTTGGATTGGTAGACTTTAAGTAGGTACAATGAATTTGAATAATTCAAATGATAATCGTTTCGCATCATTAGTATCTAGCCGGAACAAAAGGCCAGAAGGCATTCTTAAAAAACAGTTCATATTCAATTATAAACTTATACACAATTGAAACTAAGTTATCATCAATTGAACTTGAACAAGATATAAACTCGAATGAGATATAACTAGCAAATGAGGAGTTTGTAAATAACTTTCACAAATTAGGAAACTTACTTTCATAAGAATAAAATGAATTAAGATAGAATACTTGCCTTTCGCGTAGTTTACGTTTACTGCTTAACTATACTTCAAATAACCTATATATTCATATATAGATATTCATTAGCCTTCTATACTTATTAACAGACTCTCAGATCATACTCATTCAATACATGTCTAATGTAATTGCTTCACGCTTACAAATATGTATTCCCAACATACACTTAGCCAAATATAAATTCAAATCATATATCTCAAATTCTTGCTTTTGTTCAAAAGTTTCATTTATAAGTCCCGTTTTGACCTTTAAAAAAAAATCTTGGTCCTAAATATTCATTACATGTTTAGACAGTACAAGCATTCCAATTGACATATAACAAAGCTTGTAAGGGTTCAGTATATATGTACCAAGCCTCAGTTTACAAACAAAACTTCTTGACAACTCTACAGCACGGTGCGGTCGCGCTGCATAAATGCTTAGGAGTGGCGCAGCTGTGCTACTCCCATTACAGCCCAGAACTGAAACGTTTCATGCACAACTCTCTTACTAGTATGTTGGGGTCTTTGCATACAACACATGCACACAATATTCAGAAAACTTAAAACCAAAATAAAACTATGCATTCGACATTCAATTATCTCATTTTAAAATTTCCTTTTTGAAAACAAGCTTAATAGCTCTTTTCCTTAAGGACTGGCCAAGATCATATTTGACCCTTTGATTATTGCTACATAGGTTCTGATACACATGCTCAACGTTACTAGAATATAACTACATCATTTCTTCAATTCAAGGTAGCTTTTCCTTTAAAACTTATCAAATCATAAGTTATAATTCAACTTTGTGATAACATACTCATGATACAACTTAATAGGTGTTTAAAACTTCTTCATTCTTAATGTACTGGGTTACGTTGGGTTCTAAAGACTGAACAATAAAAAGAAAACCTCAGTTTCTGTTCTGGTGCAGGCGCGGCCGCGCCCTGTTTAGCCTTGGTACCAGCGCGACCGCGCTGGTACGCAGACATAGGTGTTGCAGGCTACTGCTGTTGCGAACCAGTTTTTTTAAAAATCTATACAATGGCAATTTAAACATAACCAAACATTATAACTCAACTAAAACAAGTTGTATATAGCATGTACACAAACAATACAACTGATAATCTCATCAAATTCATGCTTTTTAAACAATAACACTCATTTAAACAATTTAACAAACATTGAACATACATAGCATAAATTTATGAAATTTTTGTGTATTTGGAACATGATTAATCCATAACTCATGTTCTTAATATGCTAATATCCTCTAACAACAATCATATATCAATCACATATTTCCAACATATGGATTTCCACTATAAACTTACATTTTTCTTACTATTTCTTAAAACAACATAATTAAAGGTTCCATAGAATTACCTGTTGATGAATTCCCTTTTAGATTACAGAGATTATACTATACTAGTTGTTTAATTAACCCTCTACAACTCCAGAAGTACTTCAAGGTCTCCAAGCTCTCAATTACACTCACAATTTCAGAATTTCCTTCCGAGTAGAAGTATTTTGCAAAGGAAAATAACATTTTGGGTTGGGAATACTTATAGAAATTGCCAACACATAAATTCCCCACCCTTTCACTCCTCAAACCATCAGTTATCATCTCCTTAACATTCATTAGATGAAGAAATAAAGAGAGAGTGGTTATGGAATGTGAGGAGTTTTTGAATTAAAAGGAAAGAGAATACTCCCTCCTTTTATTTCTAGAACAAACATGGCCTTCATCTCATTTGTCCCAATTCATTTGTCATGTGGGTCCCCTCCCCCATCAGCTGATCCATTTCCTTTTTCCTTTAATCATTTAATCAATCAATAAGCTATTTGACTATTTTGCCCTCCGAAATTAACATTTTCGATATTAATATCGATTCCTACTAAAATCGATGTTCCAAACGTCGTATGATTATTCGTTTCGTCAAATTAGTTCTCGAAATTTGCGGTTGACTTTGACCAAAAAGTCAACCCCGACACATTCTGTGATTATAGTCTATTCTGACTAATTTCGACGTTCCGGACTCAAATATACAGTCTGCGTCTTCAAATTCCACTTCGAACTCAAATTCGAGTTTTAACTCTATTTCTTGCATATTACAAAATTGTTATCATTCTTAGTTAATTCAAACAATTAAATTAGTTTAAACTAACCATTAAAAATACGTCTCATCACATAGCACATATACATACGTTTAATTAATCACATCGAGTTTCACATAATTTCATAAAAATATATATATATTCATCGAATTATAAAAAAGTCTCAGATATTACATTCACCCTCCCTTATTAGTCCTCGGAATCATTACAAAGTTAAACAAATAGATTAGGGTAATTTTTCATCATCTTCTCCTCGAGTTCCCACGTAGCTTCTTCAGCATTGTGGTTCCTCCATACTACCTTTACAGAAGGTATCACCTTATTTCGTAAAACTTGTTCTTTCCTATCAATAATTTGAACAGGAATTTTTTCGTAGGTTAAATCTTTCTCAAACTGAATGGGTTCATATTCTATGACATGCTTGTAATCCTGCTTATAAGGTCGTAAAACTGACACATGAAACACGTGTACATGCTCCAGCTCTGGAGGTAAAGCTATTTCATAAGCTACCTCACCTACACGCCTCAACACTTCAAAGGGTCCTATAAACCTCGGACTCAGTTTTCCCTTCTTCCCAAATCTCATCTTCCCTTTCCAGGGAGATACTTTTAGAAATACATAAGTACCGGCGTCAAATTCACGCTGCTGGCGATGTTGGTCAACATATTTCTTCTGTCGATCTAGAGCCGACACTAATCTTGCCCGTATTAACTTGCCAACATCTGCAGTCTGCTGTACCAATTCTGGCCCTAGCATTCGTCTTTCCCCTACTTCATCCCAGCACAGTGGGGTTCTGCACTTTCTTCCATATAGAGATTCATAAGGTGGCATACTGATGCTTACGTGATAACTGTTGTTGTATGCAAACTCCAATAACGGTAGATGATCATCCCAACTTCCTTTGAAATCCATAACGCATGCTCTCAGCATGTCCTCTAAGGTTTGAATTGTTCTCTCGCTCTGCCCATCTGTTTGAGGATGATATGCAGTGCTCAACCTCAGTTGCGTTCCCATGCGTTCTTGGAAGCTTTTCCAGAAATTTACTGTGAACCGTGGATCGCGATCTGACATAATGGATACTGGCACACCATGTCTGGAGATGATTTCTTTGATGCAGAGTTTTGCTAATTGATTCAAGTTGAATCTGATCTTGATCGGTAAAAAGTGCGCTGACTTAGTCAATCGATCGACGATCACCCATACTGCATCATAACCCTTTTGTGTAGTTGGAAGCCCTACCACGAAATCCATCGTGATATGTTCCCACTTCCATTCCGGTATTTCCAAAGGTTGAAGTAACCCGCTCGGTTTTTGATGTTCTGCCTTAACTCTTTGGCATGTTAAGCATCTACTGACGCACTCTGCGACCTCTCTCTTCATGTTAGGCCACCAATAATGTTGATGAAGATCCCGATACATCTTTGTGCTTCCCGGATGAATCGAGTAACTTGAACTATGTGCTTCCTGTAGAATTTCTTCCTTTAACTTAGTTACTACTGGCACCCAAATTTTCCTCTCAAATCTTAACAGTCCATCACCATCCACACTGAATTTAAGCTCTTCCCTATCTACAATTCTTTTCCTCACCTTTTCACATTCTTCATTACTGCCTTGTGCTTCCTTTATTTTGTCCAACAGAGTCGGATGAGCCTCCATCGCGAACAATTTCTCACCAGATTTCTTTGGAAACTTTACTTCGAGCTCCAATCTTGCCATTTCCTTAATTAACTCCTCTTGAGCTGTTATCATTGCCAACTTACCAATACCCTTCCTGCTTAGTGCATCTGCTACCACGTTAGGTTTTTTCGGGTGATACAAAATCTCGCAGTCGTAGTCCTTTATCAGCTCCAACCATCTCCTCTGTCGCATATTCAGCTCTTTCTGCGTGAAGATATACTTCAGACTTTTATGGTCCGTGTATATTTCACACTTTGTACCATATAAATAGTGCCTTCAAGGCAAATACTACCGCTGCCAATTTCAGGTCATGGGTAGGATATCCCTTTTCATAATCTTTTAACTGCCTTGATGCGTACACAATAACTTTAGCATGCTGCATAAGCACACAACCAAGTTCCTTGAGTGATGCATCACTGTAAACTACGAAGTTGTGATGCCCCCAAATTCTCTACACTCCCTGTAGCAGATTTGGTGCTCACGTGAAACTATTTAACTATAAATATTCGATAATATATGACTTCTATCTATCCAAGGTTCACAGTATCCCATAATAGATACTAATTCTTGCCAGAACGTTCACTGTGTTTGGATACCCTCACTTGGATGTATAGATTCATACCTTATGAATATCTCTTTCATATCGACATTCCCTATCTATCTGACATTCACAGTATTAACGATAAAATTGTCCATAGAACTGAGGGGCGCATTCCGGTAAAGGTGGCACCTTACCGGCGCTCATTGTTTCAAAAAAGTGAAAGTAGGATGAAGAAGAATGATTGAGCTTGAAGAATGAAGGAATGAAATATACCTTTTGCTCGTTTATTTGGGATAAACTGTTGGTGATCAGCTTCTGAGCAAAGATAACATTTCTTAGAAATCCTTGGGCAAGCACTGAGACTGCTGGGTAAGCCTTGAAAGTCCAGAACATGTGATCCCAAGAGTTGAGAATCAGAGCTTGATGGAAGGACATCCTTGGTAAGTATGAGAACCAACAATGATAATTGATATGCTTTTCCTCATTTCTGTACTTAGCTATAATTTCCAAGTCTTCATCTTCACTTTCATTACTTTCGTCACTTCCTCCATCACTCACCTCTACATATTCAACATCTTCAGCCGTTTCTTCCTCATATGCTTCTTCAGCTTCAATTTCTTGAGGGGTTAAGGGGGCTTAATGATGAGCTTCTGATTGCTCCCCCTCAATTTGAGCATGAACTGGCTTAGGATCTTCAGGTGTCCCCCTCAGTGTGAGCATTACTTTGTTCAGCAGCTTTTTGATGCTCCCCCTCAGTAGGGATGTCTACTTGTTCTGATGTAGTTGGGCTTACAACAATGTTGATCGCAACAACAACTGACTCAATGATCCTAGATTGTACCAAGGATTCATTGGGAGAGCCAGGAATATACATTTGGGTCTCCTCCTCAGCATTGGCTATTGTTGAATCAGAGGTCAGCAGTCTTTTTTCTTCTTCTTTGATCCTGAGTATTGCTTTTTGTCACTCAAGATCAGCTAATTTAATAATCCTCTTCTTCATTCTCTTTGGCTTAGGTTCAGAAACCTTTTTAGCCATTTGTTCATCTATACCAATCACCAATTGCTCAGGCTGATTAGCCATCTCAGCATCATTATCAACAGGGCTTGACTCTACGATCGGAGAGTTGGTGTACTCAATGATCGGAGGGAGATCACTCTTCCCTGAACGCTTGCTGCGTTTTTCCTTCTTATGAGTTATTTGGGGAATTGTGTCATCAGTGGTCTCCTTGTGCTATTTCTTCTTCCTTTTCTTTGTAGATTGCCTTTTTGCAGATAAAGTTGGTTTTGGCAGAGCAGCAGAACTTTCAGGTTCTTGCAGAGCCTCATTTGATGAACCTTGAGATTCTTCTTCCGTTTGAAGCACCTCTTTTGTCTTCTTCTTCCCTTTGTTTTTCCTGCTCAAAAGCTGATAACTATTGGTCTACTTCATCGGGTTCTTCTTTAATCACAAACATATTTCTTTTTAGAGAGGTTATTCTAACCTCACTCTGGGTCTTTTTGCTGTCTTTTGATTGAATTGATCTCAAATTTTCAGCTGGATTCCTTTTCCAGTTCTCAAACAGTTTCTGGTTGGTTCTTTTATTACAGTTGAGCGCCTCTCCTTCATTATCCCCAATCTTATCACCTAGGGCTTTTTGAAGAATGATGCTAATAAACCTTTTATAAGATATCTTTTCTCGTGATTTTGGCCTTTTCAGCATTGAGAATCCAATTTCCAATCCATTCCAAAAAAATAGCCCCATAATTGATTTGGGTCTTTTTACAATGGCCGTCATGATTCTCAGCTGAAGGTTACTGACTGAATCATGAGCGGACTCCTTACAAAGGATGTATTTTCCAACCACATCAGCTAGGAACTCAAATTTTTGGGGAAATTCATTTTTCTTTAAACCCCTTAGCTCTGGGTTATTCGTGTGGTGCATGAGTTTTAATCCTTCGACAATATCAATGAATTGGAGAGTGGTGATACCTTCATTATTGAAACCTAGTGCAACATTGATTTCCGATGCATTGAGTTTAAGAGATACGCCTTTAACTTTGGTAGATAGAATACCATCACCATAAACTCCATTCTTGTAGAATTCAATAACCAATTTGGAGTATACTCTAGTGCTGGTATTTAGGGCTTCGTAGAGTCCTACTCTTCTCAGAAGGGTGATGATTCTTCTGAATCTCTTTTCAGCATCGTTGAATTTTTCGAAGTAAAGTTCATTACCTGACACAACTTGGGAAGGAGCCATCGTTGATCTCTTTCGATTTACTGAGCAAAAACGAGATTGTCTTAGTGTTTGAACAACTTCAAAAACTAGGGTTTTTAGCGAAAGAGAGAAAGACTTTTGAAATTTTGAAATCAGATAGTGCAAATGAACAGATATTAACAAACTTTAAAACTTCCCTCTTTATTAGCTGAGTGGGACACGTGTTTGACTCTGAAGGGAGGCACGTCTTTTATTCAGAAGGATAAGACCATTTTGCCCTTAACTCCCCCTGAGCTCTACGATTCCTCCTTGAGTCATTTTAACTCTAGGAACACTTGGCCACTCTACGGCTTCAGTTCCACTCTACGAACTGGCTTTACTCTACGAACTCAGCTATACTTTGTTCATTTCATGGCTTTCATTCTGCAGAGTTAGTAGGTTCCGACACAAAATATCATGAATGTAAATTTAGCATTCTTAATTCACTTATCAGCATGTTAAACCTTGATTCATCCAATGGTTTTGTAAAAACATCAGCCAACTGGTTTTTAATTGGAACATAATGTACTGATATGCTTCCATTTTGCACATGATCTCTAATGAAATGATATCTTATATCTATATGCTTGGTTCTTGAGTGCATGACATGATTATGAGTTATAACAATAACACTAGTATTATCACAATGAACTAGAATGGACTTAAACTCAAACCCATAGCCAGCTAGCTGATTTTTCATCCATAGGATTTGTGCACAGCAACTGCCTGCAACAATATATTCAGCTTCTACAGTTGAGGTTGATACTGAGTTTTGCTTTTTGCTAAACCAAGAGACAAGTCTATTTCCAAGTAATTGACATGTTCCACTTGTGCTCTTTCTATCAATTTTACAACCTGCATAGTCAGCATCTAAGTACCCTATTAGATCAAAGGGTGACTCCTTGGGATACCAAAGTCCCAAACTAGGAGTGCCCTTAAGATATCTAAAAATCCTTTTAACAACCATGAGATATGATTCCTTAGGGTTAGCTTGAAATCTAGCACAAATACAAGTAGCAAACATAATATCTGTTCTACTAGCAGTTATGTATAGCAGAGAGCCTATCATACCTCTGTATTGAGTTATATCAATATTTTTACCTTTCTCATCTTTGTCAAGCTTTGTTGCAGTTGCCATGGTAGTTTTCATGATGGTAGTTGAGTCCATGCCATACTTCTTTAAAAGGTCTTTAATGTACTTGTCCTGGTTGATGAAGATGCCTTCATCAGTTTGCTTTACTTGGAGTCCAAGGAAGAAGTTTAGTTCTCCCATCATGCTCATTTTAATCTTGCTTTGCATGAGCTTGGCAAACCTTTCACACAACTTTTCATCAGTAGAACCAAATATAATATCATCCACATAGATTTGAACTACAAGTGTTTTATCTTTGTAACCCTTAGGAATAATGTGGTGTCTACTCTACCTCTAGTGAATCCCTTTTCAATAAGGAAATTAGTGAGAGTTTCATATCATGCTCTAGGTGCTTGTTTTAATCCATATAATGCTTTATCTAACTTATAAACATAATTAGAAAAAGGTTGGATTGATAAAACCTGGAGGTTGTTCCACATAGACTTCTTCTTGAAGTTTTCCATTGAGAAAAGCACTATTGACATCCATCTAGAAGACTTTGAACTTCATATGGGCAGCATGAGCAAGGAATATTCTTATGGCTTCCAATCTTGCAACAGGAGCAAAGGTTTCATCATAGTCAATTCCTTCTTCTTATGAATAACCTTTGGCCACAAGTCTTGCTTTGTTTCTTGTGATCACACCGGCTTCATCCATTTTGTTTCTGAATACCCATTTCGTGCCAATGACTGGATGATGATTTGGGCTTTCAACTAATCTCCAGACTTTGCTTCTTTCAAATTGGTTGAGCTCTTCTTCCATGGCTTCAATCCAGCTTGAATCTTCTAAGGCTTCTTCGATCTTCTTGGGTTCCATTTGAGAGAGAAAGCTTAGGTAGAAGCATTCATTTTGAGTTGTGGATCTTGTCTTAACTCTACCATTGGGATCTCCAATGATAAGATCCTCCGTGTGATCATTTATCCATTTTCTCCTTCTCGGAACATCTGTTCTGATGCCTTCTTGTCTGATCTCTTCTAGATTAACTTCAGGTCGTAGAATCTCATTGTCTGGCATGGTGAGCTTTACGTTTTCTTCTTCCGACTCTACGATTTTGGATTCTGGCTCTACGATCGTAGTGTCTAACTCTACAATTCTGGATTCTGTAATCGTAGAGTTCTTTTCTACACTTTCGTTGAGTGGGGCATCCTTCTTCTCAGAGTCTGATTCATCAAATGTGATATGAATAGAGACTTCAACACTCAATGAATCCTTGTTGAACAACTTGTATGCTTTACTATCTGTAGCATAACCAAGGAAAACTCCTTCATCTGACTTTGGTTGGAATTTGGTCAAGTATTTCTTCCCATTGTTGAGAATGTAATATTGACAGCCAAAAGCATGAAAGTAGCTGATGTTTGGCTTTCTTCCTTTCCATAATTCATAGGGAGTCTTTTTGAGAGTGGAGTGAATAAGAGATTTGTTTTGAGTATAGCAAGCAGTGTTGATAGCTTCTGCCCAGAAGTACTCAAGTAGATGGGCAGCTGTAAGTAGAGTTCTTCCTGCTTCAATCAGGGTCTTATTCTTCCTTTTAGCTACTCCATTTTGTTGAGGAGTTCTTGGAGCTGAGAAGTTGTGATTGATGCCATTCTCTTCACAATATTGCTCTACTTCAGAGAAATCAAACTCTCTTCCATGATCACTTCTGATAGCTTTGATCTTCTCCTCTTTCTCATTCATAATCAGTTTGAATAGCTTGATAAGTTGAGAACTGGTTTCATCTTCAGTGTTTAGAAAAAATGCCCATGTGAACCTGGTGAAGTCATCAACTATCACTAAAGAGTATCTCTTTCCTCCAAGGCTTGTAGTTGGAATAGGCCCAAATAAATCCATATGTAGCAACTGAAGGGGCTTATCATTTGAGTTGATTATTTTGCCTTTGAATGAGCTTTTTGTTTGCTTTCCAAACTGACATGCTTTGCAGGGTTTCTCTTTGATGAAGTTGAACTTTGGCAATCCTGCTACAAGGTCTTTGGAGGCAAGTTTTGACATACTTTTGAAGTTTAAATGAGATAACCTCCTATGCCACAGCCAACAAAGATCTTCAGAGGCTTTGGCAAGGAAACATATTGTCTCATCAGAACTTAGCTCAGCAACGTTGACAATATAGACATTTCCTTCTCTAGTTCCTATCAGCTTCAATGAGTTGGTCTTCAATTCTCTGACATGACATTGATTGTTAAGGAAGGTGACTTGATGACCTTTATCACATAGTTGGTTAATGCTGAGAAGATTATGTTTTAGTCCTTTAACATATGCTACTTTGCTGAATGACTCAACACTATTTCTAACTGAACCATATCCTTTGGTCTTTTCAGAATTGTTGTCTCCAAAGATAACTGCAGGACTATCTTTTTCTTCAAAGTTTGACAGGAGAGCTTTGTTGCATGTCATGTGTCTTGAGCATCCACTATCAAGATACCAGATTGACTTAGTGGAGCTCTGTACCTCATCAATGTTAAATTCTTTGATTTTTCCTTCTTTAGCCATTAAGCATAGATTGGCTTTATGTGGTTCTTCATCTTCATTTGACTCATAGTTTGAGTCTCTGTCTAAGTCACTCTATGAGCTCTCAGCTACAAAGCCTTTATCTTTCTTTTTGAATTTATGATGGCCTTTGAGGTTTTTCTTTGAATGTGAATTCTTCTTGTCCTTTCTCAATTCTTCTCTTAGAGGTTTATCACAGTTTGCAATGAAGTGACCAGGTTGTTTACAGTTGTAGCATAAATCACTTACTTATTCTTTATTGTTGCTGCTGCATCTCTTTGATCTGCTGTTTCTGCTAATGAACCTTTTGAAGTTTTCTGACAAGCATGGCAGCTTCTTCATCATTGATTACTTCATTGTCATCATCATCATAGTCAGAGTCATTTTTATCAGATCTCTTTGATGTAGATGCTTTAAGAGCAATTCCTCTTTCTTTCTTCTTTCCTTCTGACAAGGTTTCTGCTCTCTAAGTCAGCTCCAATTCATAGGTGAGAAGGTTTTCATATAACATCTGCACAGTCATTTCCTGGAGATTTTTTGATTCTCTAATAGCAGTGGTTTTGGCATCCCACTTGCTTGGCAAGGCTCTCATAAATTTGATGACGAGATCTTTGTTTGGATGGATCTTTCCATATGCTCGAAGAGAGTTGAGTAGCATGTTGAATCTTTCATATGTGGAAGTAATGTTTTCCCCACGGATGTGGGTAAACATTTCATACTGCTGTGTGAGCAAAGACTGTTTATTTTCTCTAACTTCTTCAGTCCCTTCATTCATGATTAGCAGTGCATCCCAAACTTCCTTTGCTGTTTTGCAGTTGACAACAATTTCTAACAGCTCATCTTCTAGAGCCATGAATAAAAAGGTTTTGGCTCTCTTATCCAGCTGAACTGTTTTCTTCCTTGTATCTATCTAATCTTTTCTTAATTTGATCGAGACTTTGTTTGGATCTTCAGTAGTTGGCGTCAGCTTTGTTGGTACATAGGGCCCAATGATGACAACATCAAATAGATCCTCGTTGATGGCATCCATGTATGCATGTATGCGTACTTTCCAGTTAGCAAATTTATCTTTGTTGCAAAGAGGTGGTTTATTTCCTCCTCCTAACTCAGAGCCGTTTCTAGTTTGTGCCATTGATCTACTCAAGCAGTTTAAGCTTTAATAATGAGAACCTTCTCTGATACTAATTGTTAGTTTCTAGAGGCACAAAAGATATCTAGAAGGGGCGTTGAATAGATTCTTTAAAACTTTTTAACTTGTTTTCAAAAGAATGACTTATCAGATTAGTTAATTAACAAGTTAATTAAGCACAACGGAATATATAATTGATTTAATCCCCCTTAGAGATAAATATGATAAAGCAATGATTTAACATTTATAGCAGTTATGACAGTTATAGAGTAATTGAGAGAAGAGCATAGGACTTTAAGTGGTTCGGAGCACACAAGACCCCTACTCCACGAGTAGCAAATCCACTAAGGATATCTTTACAACTTGAATCACTAAGATTCCTTCAAGACCAGCAGCCTTGGAACTCCAGTACACTGAGTACTCTTCAAGACCAACAGCCTTGGAACACTGTAGACTAAGACCCGCAGCCTTAGAATCACTAATACACTTAGTACTCTTCAAGTCCAGCAGACTTGGAACTCGTTGGTCACTTGTTCACCCTCACACTTGATTGAGAGTGTTTTGATTTGTTGCTACTAAGTTGCTTGAAGCTTATGATCTGATGAACTTAGTAGCTAAGCAAGATATTTCACTTGTGATCGTAGAGTGAGGCTTTGACAAATTTTTCTTCGTTCTTTCTTCTCTTTTTTTTATTCTTCAATCTGTTTGCCTTATATAGATGCCTTTGATTTCTTCCTGTTGAAATGAGACCGTTGCATCTAATATTCCCGTTGAGGTTTATTGCTAAACTTAGGAATAGTTTATTCCTTGTTGTGCGCAGTAGTGGGGTGAGTCAGCATCCATTAACTTGCTCCAAGATAGTGATGCAGACAGTGTTATGAATATCTGCAAACCATAGCAATTTGTTGTAATAACCAGGAATTTCAAGTCACTTTATATGTATATGCATTATTGATATTTAAAACTTTGTGCTATATAGTGATTTAATATGTGATAACATATGTGAAGTGGTGTATGGTTAAATAAATATATATACTATAGTTATGGATATATATATTTATAGATTTCATTAAAAAGGAAAGTTTCATTACCTAATTATACATTAGGTGAGATAATTAAAAAACCTAAGGGTTATGGTAATAATGAATAGTTAATATCTAATTGTCGACGTCGGGAAAATCGCTTCTACGCTAATTATTACCCTTTCCAATTTTAGCCTTTTTATTAGATGATTTTTGGAAAAGGTCGGCACAAGTGTCGACGGGGTTTTGAACGATCGTTTTTTTTGATGAGCCAATTGACCAGAGTCGCCAGTTGGTATATTTAAAATGGATGTACCAACTCATCCGAGCTTCGTTTTCGTAAATCGCTGGCTCATATGTGACTCCAAATTAATTGGCCTGCAAACCGAGATTCATAGAGTTCGGGGGCTTGCTTAAGCGAGGGGAAGGTGTTAGGCACCCCCCGACTTCCGTAAAACACGGTTACCGCAATCTCGATGCTTTTCCTATCCTTTAATTCTTAAAATGTGTGTGTGCGCGCGTGTGTGCCTATGTGAATGTTGTGGTGAGTTTTGCATGAAAAAACCATTTGGGTTTTTTTTATGAAAAGTCGTGTTTTATTTTGAGAATGCTTTAAAATGTCTTTCGGCTTCTACGAGAAAGCTTTATTTTTTATGAGAAAGGTTTGATTTTAATTGTCAAAAGCTGTGAGATTTTTCATTAGGTGTCGTTTTGGCAAAACAAGAGTTTTTTAAACCTTCCTCAAAATAGGAATCGAGACCTATACGTTGCTTTCGTAAATAAAATGACGGGCAACTTCTAGGATCTCTTTAACCCTATGCACAAAGGTTTAATAAAACGTTATTTATTTTTATAAAACCATTTTTTGATGTTTGAAAACGATTTTTTCTTTAGCCTTCTCGTTTAAATAGGAATCGACATTCATTAGCACTTCCAATTTTAAGCCTCGTGGTGCTAATAACCTAATTTGATTGATTTTATGGAAATCTTCATCGTTTAGCTTTGAAATCATTTTTTGTGTCGCAAATCAAATCAAGCATTAAAATGCCTGGGGGCTATTCATGGGCATGTGAGCCATCAAAATAACCTCAAACGCCCATAATCATATATTTCACTATTACGGGGCCTTAAACCCGATTTTCAACTTGATATCGTTTTAAGGCCCGGCAATTACATATTTACAATAAAGGGTACATCGGCCCTACTACATACACCCAAAAATGTCCATCATCGGATTTGGACCACGGGGTCGCGTTCCTAGGCTCACATCCAAAATTGCTACATACCCACAAAATGGATACTACAAAAAATAAGCAACACCGGGTTGCCTAACACACCACAATATCCTAAAATAGCAATCTAACTACACTACGCATAATACATTACGATAACGAGCTAAAAATCACCAAATGGATATCATCGGGCCATTAGGAAGAATTTCGTTTCGTTGGAACCCTCACTAATAGTCCTTAATCCACGGATCCACAATAATATACAACAAAAACTACATTTAATATAGCCCGAATGACAAAAGCTTAACAAAATGATATAACAAAAATGCTATAAAAAAGGGCTTTTCACCTTGCAAATGACACCACGATGCGTATAAACTCGTATATTAAATAGAGTAGAAAGTGTATGTGATACAATCTAACAAAAGGGGTATAAATCCTCACTTTTTCTCTCTTTTCTCTCCTATCCCGCAGCTGCTTGCTGCTGCTTTTTTCCTCTTTTTTTCAAACTCCTTCTCTCTGGATGAAAAATGAAGAACTGCATTGATAAAGGCTGCCAGAGGCAGCCGTAGATTGATCCGTGGCTTGGCCGCAGATTGATCTGCGGCTAGCCTCGGTTCCCCCGCGCAGCGCTCGAGTGCCGTGTCGTCAGTCGTCCCATCATTGGCCGCAGATCGATCTGCGGCTGGCTGGGCTGATTTTCTCGATTTTTGTACCGCACCTCGATTCTCGTGTCGTACTGTTGGTTTTCGCTGAAAGGCTTGTATTTTGCAGTTTGGGAACCGCTGGGAAACGTGCCATATCATTCAGGAATGCTCGTTTCGAATGGCTGTGACATGACACAGGATTTGTATTTGGAGCTTGGTTTCCAGGGGGCGCTGCCCCCCCGACCCCCACCAGCTCACCGGCGAGCAGGTAAGCGTAGTGGCCATTAGTCGATTCCTGATATCCGCTCGTTGTCGTGTCGACTTTGATCGCAAGTCGTTGTGGTGGCTTTGAGTGTTCGTACTTATGTCCACCTTTCGTTCTCGTAGGCTGGGTTAATTGAGGATTTTGCCCTCCTGTCAAGGTTAGTATACGAAGTGTAAAATTTGGGTGTCTACAGCTGCCCCTCTTTATCATGTTTATGAAATGTTAAATGAAATAAACATGATAAAGAAGTAGACACCCGATGCATGAATGACAGTGCATAAGAATGACAGTACATACATGATGCAACACATATAGCTTATGATGCAACACAAGATGTAAGGCATGCAAAACATTCGTAAAGGTGTCAATGCATCATGTAATCGTAAATTTATTGTGAGTATTAATCTCAACAGGACTCAATCGCTGATCGCATCGTTGTTGTCGTGTTCCGTCTCTGACAGGTCGTTGCTATAATCGTTATCGCAGATGTCGTGCTCCGTCTCGTAATCGTCGTTGTCTTGGAATCGTCGTCGTCTCATAACTGTCGGGTCTTGTATCCGATCGGTCGTCTCGTAGATGTAGGGTCTAGTCTCCGATTGATTGTCTCGTCTATATCGGTTCTCGTCTCTGATTGGTCGACTCGTCTGAATCGGTTCTCATCTCCGATTGGTCGACTCATCTATACCGGGTCTTGTTTTCGGTTGATTGTCTCGTCGGCACCGGGTCTCGTTTCCGGTTGATCGTCTCGTCGACACCGAGTCTCGTTTCCGGTTGATCGTCTCGTCAGCACCGAGTCTCGTTTCCGGTTGATCGTCTCGTCAGCACCGGGTCTCGTTTCCGGTTGATCTTCTCGTAAATCATTCCTGCCGGGTCCCGCCCCGACAAATCGATTCTTTGTGTTCCACACCCGATTGGTCGAAATCTCGTATTTTATTTTCACATAACAAGTCAAATGGGTTTGAAAAATTTCTCAATTTTGCAAAGGAAAAAGGGGAAAGCACCGGACCCAACCGCAGATCAGTTTGAGAACCCCGACTTCATAGACGATATTACTTTTGAGTAGATCATGATAGGATAGGGCTTTTTTGTACTTGAACCTGTTCAATTTCTTTTTCCATTTCATGCACTATGGATTGAACTCCTTTATTCATTTATGCACAATTTTATCATTATGATAATTCAATTGCTCTATTACTAACTATATGATGCATGCTTTTTATTCATGGATAGAGAATGACCCCTGTACAGTCTTTTTGACACTATTTTTCATAGATGTCGTCACCCGACGCCGTGGTACGTTTGGATCTCGGTCCTCCCACAGGGTTGGTTGGCAAGCTTTTCCGCTGGTTGGACAGTTTGTCGCCGGGCGACAGGGTTATTGTAGATGGTCTTCTAGGACATTCCTGGTCTTTATTATCCTTTCAGGTGCCGGCGGGCTTTGCGGAGGGTATTCTGAGCTATTGGGCCCCTGCCCGTCAGATGTTCAGATTAGGGACAGTGGAGCTGACCCCTACTCTCGAGGAGTATGCTAGCTTTACCGGCTTATCTTTGGATGGTCCTTGTACCAGGGTCACAGCTGGTCCCATGCGCCATCAGTTCTTGACTTTTACTGGGTTACGGAGGACAGTTCTGTTATCGGTGATCACATCAGACCATCTAGTTCCCCTTCATTTCCTGATTGACTGATTTGGCTCACCCGACAGTTTTCATCTATTCTCTGGTGATTTTTTCGTATCTGAGGAGCGCTGGGGCCCTTTGAGAATAGATGTTTTGATGGCTTGTGTTATCTCAGTTTTGTATCTACCAGCCGGATCCGATCTGTTGGATATGCGAGTTATTGCGACCACTAGAGCCCTTCAGGAGGATCACACCATTATTCCCATGATACTAGCAGACACCTACATGTCAGCCTCATATTGTCAGTCTTTCCAAGGCAGAGTTATCAGAGGGAGCTCTGTTTTGTTGTATGTATGGTTTATGAGCCATCTCAGCCCCATCGGTCATTTCCGTCGCCATGGGTTTTTCTTCAGCCACGACATAACCATGCAATTTTCGTTCCGTCCCGTGAGCTGTACTGATGCGGCTTCCTGGATAGAATTCTTATCGGCTATTGAGGAGCCTTTTCATCTCTTGATCTATTCGGGTTATTGCTCCTTCATGAGCTTCTCGACTCATGTGCCCACCTTGGATTTCATCCCTATTTCTGGCTTGAGGGGCGTGACGACTTATCATCCCTTGGCGGTTATGGGGCAGTTTGATCAGATACAGGATTTTCACCCTTTCACGGGCGCAGCCGACTACCGATTCCTCATATCACCCCAGACAGAGAGAGATCTACTGCGGGTATATAATCTTTGGTCTCGCAGGATCTTTGTCGAGTCTAGTGAGAGTTGCCCCATTCAGACATCTGGTTATGTGCAATGGTTGCACGGAGACTCTGATATGGTTGGTTTGAGTCAGACTGGAGTATTTGATGACTCTCGAGTGATTTTCACAGATGATACCACCCCAGAGGTATTTATTCCTCCTGAGTCTATAGAGATGATATCCAGATATGATTTTGAAGGCTTCTCTACTCCTGCCTATATTCCTTATTCCATCTCAGCTGACTGTGCCCCTAGTCGGGTTACTGAGGATAGCCAGATCCGACTAGCCTTGATTACTACTGAGGCTGAGAGGGACGCTGCTCTTGTTGAGAGAGATGTCGCTATTCTGGCCAGAGATGCTACCCTCACTGACAGAGACGCCATTGTATTGCAGACTAGGGTAGTTATAGATGCTCACTCTGAGACTGTCAGCCGAGCCACTGCTTTATTGGATCGCATCGACATGATGGGGCAACAGATTGCAAGGGATGCCGATGCTTCAGATCTATCCACCACCTTATCCATCCTGCTTCAGTTAGTTTCAAATTTGTAGATCATTTTATTTCCTGCATAGACTATGTCAGTTTCATCGGTTATCGAAAGAGAAATCTTATAACAAAATGACTTATATATATAGACATGTATTTAAATTTAGTCATTTTCCCTTTTTTGTCGTATCGTTGCCTTTCATTGGACCCTCATTTTATCCAGCTAACCACGATTTTGATATTTCGCCTTCTTTCTCTTTTCAAGTCTTGATGGAGATATTGCCGCACACCCTGTTGATTTCATCGGACTGAGTCTTAGATTTTGGCTAACTGTTTGGTTGGGTTAGGGTTATGTCATTTGAGATGAAGCTGATTAGGTGGCTGGTTTCGGGAAGGTTTCGAGGGTATAGGAAGGTTTTTCTGGCTGTTGGGAATCGGTTTTGGTTAGAGAAAGTATTATTTTGTAAAGAATTGGACCGTGCCATGATGGCTGCCTATGTACTCCCACAAGTCGGGAGATCAGGTCCTACGTAGTTCGTTCCTCAAAGAAAGAGGAGAAAATGATGATTTTTTTTAAGCGTAGAACCGCTTCACCGAGTCAGAATTTATGGGCTGTGGAAACACCTCGCCATCCATCTCTTACAATATGAGGGCTCCTCCGGACAACAATTTCTTAATCACAAAAGGTCCTTCCCAGCTCGGGGCAAACTTCCCTTTGGCTTCGTCTTGACAAGGCATGACTCTCTTTAGCACTAGGTCATTTTCCTGGAACCTCCGAGGTCTTATCTTTTTGTCGTACGATCGAGAGATTCTTTGCTGATATAACTGACCGTGCAAAATAGCAGCCACCTTCGTTTCATCAATTAGGGCCAATTGGTCGTACCGACTTTGCATCCAATCTTCTTCGTTTATCTAAGCATCAATCAAGATTCTGAGGGACGCCATCTCAACCTCAACTGGCAGAACAGCCTCCATTCCGTATACCAAAGCGTAAGGGGTTGCCCCTGTAGAAGTACGCACCGACGTTCTGTACGCCAGCAGGGTGAGAGGTAGCAGATCCGGCCATCCCCGATGATTAGCAGACATTCTCGCCATGATCTTCTTGATATTCTTATTTGCAGCCTCCACTGCCCCATTCATCTTAGGACGGTAAATGACAGAATTGAGGTGTTTGATCCTAAACTGGTCACATAATTCCTTCATGAGGGCATTGTTCAAATTCTTGGCATTGTCGGAGACTAAGACCTCAGGTTGCCCGTATCGACAAATGACATTATTCCTGATGAAACGGACGATGATCTCCTGAGTTACTTTGGGGAAAGAAGCTGCTTCTACCCATTTAGTGAAGTAATCGATCATGACGAAGATAAATCGGTGTCCGTTACTTGCTTTGGGCTCTATTGGTCCGATTACATCCATACCCCACATTGAGAATGGCCAAGGGGAGGTCATACAATGCAGTTCATTGGGAGGCGCATGGATTACATTACCGTGCACCTGGCATTGGTAACATCGTTTGACATGATCATCGCAGTCGGCTTTCAGTGTTAACCAGTAATGCCCCGTTCTCAAGATCTTTTTGGCCAGCATCGGTCCACTCATGTGTGGCCCACACACTCCACCCTGTATTTCGTCCATAATCTTTTGGGCCTGCGTTTCATTTACACATCGCAACAATCCCAAACTGGAATCCCTCTTGTACAGTGAATCCCCGCTCAGATAAAACCTCATTGCCATCTTTTGGATTCTCAACCTCTCAGTTCGGCTTGCTTGGTCGGGAATGGATCTATCCCTCAGATACTCCCTTATGTTGTGATACCAAGGCTGCTTTGGCAGAACCACCTCCTCCGATAATACTGCCACATGCTCCTCGTATGCCGGGGCATTCTGTACCGCTATTTCAATCTATGGAACGTCCCTGCTTTTGATTATGTGGATTAAGGAAGCCAGAGTTGCCAATGCATCGGCAAAATCATTCCGCCCCCGGGGGATATGTCGGAAAGTGATATCTTCAAACTCTCACATCAATTGGATAACACATCGGTGGTATGGAAGTAACCAGAGCTCTTTAGTGCTATACACCCCGATCGCCTGTCTGATTACCAGCTCTGAATCCCCGAACACCGCTAGTCTCTTCACTCCCATATCGCGGGCAAAACGGAGTCCCAATATACATCCCTCATACTCAGCTATGTAATTTGATTACTGAACTGCAATTTAGTGGCCACGGGGTATTGCTCTCCTGTGATAGAGACCAGGACTGCTCCGACTCCTGCCCCTTCAGCATTCATGGCACCATCGAAATACAACTTGCAGAACTGCCCCTCGCCATCACATCTCGTGTGTAAGACCCAGAATACATCTTTGCCTGGCAAAGGAGTTTCTAAAGGCTCCATCCCCCCTGTTGGCATTTCTGATAACTGATCTGCAATTCCCTACCCTTTCATGGATTTCTGAGTTACGTATACGATGTCAAACTGCTGTAAGATTAACTGCCACCTTGACAATCGACAGTTCAGCATGGGCCTTTCAAAGATATACTTCAGGGGATCCATTCTCGATATCAGGTACGTAGTGTGCCCGTGGAGATAGTGCTGTAATCTCACTGCAGCCCACGCCAAAGCACAACAGGTCCTTTCGATGGGGGTGTAATTCTGTTCACATCGGCTAAAACTCTTGCTGAGGTAATAGATGGCCTGCTCTTTGCCTGATTCATTCTTCTGTCTCAGCATACATCCCATCGCAATGGCATTGACTGATATATACATAAACAGAGGGATCCCATCCTTCGGGGTACCAGCACCGGTGCTTCTGTCAGCTGCTTCTTAATGGTCTGAAAGGCTTTCTGGCATTGCTTATTCCACTCTTGGGAGACATCTTTCCTTGACAGTTTAAAAATCGGCTCGCATGTAGTTATCAAGTGGGATTTGAAGCGGCTGATGAAGTTTATTCTTCCCAGAAATCCTCTTATCTCCTTTTCTGTGCGAGGTGTCGACATATCCACAATGGCCTTAATCGTCGCCGGATCTAACTCAATGCCCCAATTACTAACCAGGAATCCCAAGAACTTGCCCGACTGCACTCCGAAAGCACACTTTGCCGGTTTGAGCTTTAAATTATATTTTCTGAGCTGATCGAATAGCTTTTTGAGATGGGTTATATGATCAGATTCTACCCTCGATTTTACGATAATGTCATCCACGTAGACCTCTATCTCCTTGTGCATCATGTCGTGGAACAGGGCCATCATGGCTCTCTGATAAGTAGCCCCTGCATTTGTGAGACCGAAGGCCAATCGTCTGTAGCAGAAGGTGCCCCAAGGGGTGATGAAAGCGGTCTTTTCTCGGTCTTCCTCCGCCACCATTATCTGATGATACCCCGCAAAGTAATCAACAAAAGAGTACATCTCGTATTGGGCTGTGTTATCCACCAAGATGTGTATAAAAGGCACTGGGAAGTTGTCCTTGAGACTGGCCTTGTTCAGATCTCTATAGTCGACACATACCCTCACCTTCCCTCCAGGCTTAGCCACTGGGACTATATTGGACAGCCATTCCGGGTAAGTGGACACCATAATGATTCCAGCCTTGAACTGTTTGACGATTTCTTCCTTCACCTTCAAGCTCCACTCCGGTTTTAGCTTTTTTAGTTTCTGCTTGACAGGCTTGAAACCCTCCTTGATGGGCAACCGGTGTACCACAATGTCGGTGGACAATCCGATCATGTCCTCATGAGACCAGGCAAAAACATCCTCATACTGGCTTAGCAACTCGGTTATTTCTATTTTCTGGCTAGGGGTCAGGTCTGTCCCTATCTTGAGCTCTTTGGGTTTGTCAGGGGTTTCGATATTTATGGTGATGGTTTGGTCTAAGTTGGGTTTGGGTTTGTCTTCGACCCATCATTTGATCTCGTCAGGCGTGTCGTCATTATCTGTCTCATCCTGCTCAATGCCCATTAAATCGAAATCCAGCCCAATATCAAAATTATAGTTATCTTTCAAATTTGAAACATCGTTTGTTAGGCAAGAAATACTCAAATTGGTACACCGACATGAAACAAAAATATTTGTCATATATATAAGTCATTTTCCCATAATGATCATCTTTAAAATAACATGACAAAATAACATAACTATGCAAAATTCAAAATAAGGGGCAAAAACTGGTATCTATTCATCCCCCACCATCCGGGGTCTACCACCCTGACGCCATACTTTTCCCTCGTTTGGATATTACTGGCTCCATCCTCCAGTTGTCGGTGGTCAGATCGACCGGAATGCGACAGATGAAAGGCGGCTTCGCATCGAAAACTTCCTCGATGACTACAGCCACATCGCATTGGTCCTTCTTCATAACCTCTTCAGGAATAGTCAGCCCCGCCCAATTGATGACAGGCATACTCTGTTGGGCTCCTGATGGCGTGGCAACATCCTTCCCCTTTCCACTGTTTACTGACTGTCCAGGGATATAACACTTGGTTTCAAACTGTTGCATGACCTCCTGCAGGAAACTCTCCTTTTTGGCCGACTCATCATTCGTGGGGGTCAATTTTTCACCTCCTGTCTCAGATACAGGCTTGCCAGTACCTTGTTCATTGTTAACTTTCGGCATCAGAATTTCGGCCAGTCGAGTTGGGGTCTCCCCTTGAGAGTGTTTCTGTTCTACGCCTCCATAATACCCCAACCCTGCCTTGCCTATCTGATTGGGTAGTTGAATAGGCTCAGTAATTCCTTGACTGTTCTTTCCCAACCCTCGCCCAGGTCAAAACTTCATCTTCATCATTTCTCTAGCAACAAAGGTAAGTTCAGGAGAGACCTTAGGTTTTACAGCTGGAGCCCCCAGACATCTGTAGTAGGGAGTATTGATTTCCAGCACCTGAAAACTGGCAGGTACCACCGATTCATCCAAATTAATCACCGGCAGGCCGTTCCTGGAAGGAGAAGGGCCATTATGCTCTGCAGAGACCGTCACCAGATTCCCGTCGATGATAAACTTAATTTGCTGGTGTAGCGTAGAGGGAACTGCCCCGACCATGTGTATCCATGGCCTTCCCAATAACATGTTATAACTTGCCGCGATATCTAGGACTTGGAATGAAATATCGAAAGTACAAGGCCCTATCTCCATAGGCAATTCTATCTCCCCCATCGTATCCTTCTGGGATCCGTCAAAGGCTCGTACCACCACATAACTGGCCCGCAGGCGCTTAGGATTGACGTTCATTTTCTTCAATGTACTGAATGGACAGATATTCAATGCTGATCCCCCATCAATTATCACCCCATTCATAACATATCCTGATGAGATTACCGCAATATGCAGCGGTTTCCGATGCCCCCTTCCCTCTTTGGGGATATCATCATCTGTGAACGATATTACATTGTTTTCTAATAGAGGGTCCACTAGATGGCCAAAACCTTCTTTGCTAATCACCTTGGGAATGTGTGCCTCTTCCAGGACTTTGGCCAGAATTCTACAGTGATCGTCGGATGATAATACCAAATCCATGATCGATGTCAGAGTTGATTCCTCGCTCAATACCTTGACCCTCCTTGCTTCTGGATGATTCATCTTCCTTAAGAATTCCACGGCTTTCTCCTCGGATATCTTTTCGTTCTTCTTCCCTTTGCTCTCAAGGACTCATCTTGGAAGATATAAAGGATTCCCCTTTGATGTTACAGAAGCACAACTGGCCGCCTCCTCTGATACTCCCCCGTAATTCCACGGTACTATTTTCAGACTGCTAATGGGGATTTGTGGTCTCGCTGCAATGGTGAGAAGTTTCGGAGCCGTTAACCTGATAGGCCCCTCTGTGATACTCCTGCTCAGACCCGCCAACCTAATTGGTGTCCCTCGTATATTCTCCTGATCACTTGTCATGCCAATCATCTCATCAATTCTCTTTATATAATTCAGCCTTGGTGGTCCTCCGGCTTCGCTGGCTTCCACCATATTGACCCCTTCCCTATCATGCTTAGGCAAGGGATTGACTTTGACATTTGGTGACTCTGGCTGTTCCACCACGATCTCCCCGCTATCGATCATGTTCTGAATCTTGTGCTTCAGCGCCCAGCATTCCCGAGTATCATGACCAGGGGAACCCGAATGGTACGCACACTTCTTACTCGGGTCAAATCTTCTCCCTTTCGGGTCAATTGGGGGTGCCAAATCGACTATCTTTCTCTGTGCTATTAATACTGCCAAAATCTGTTCAAGAGGATCCCCAAGCGGGGTGAATACCCGATCTCTTGTGGTCTCAAATCTTCTTCATCCGTCCATCCTTTGATTATTGAAATTAAGTTGTCGGGGTGGCACAATTATCTGTATTTGCACTGGAGGGCTGTAGACACCCAAATTTTGCGTTTCCTATACTAACCTTGACAGGAGGGCAAAATCGTCAATTAGCCTAGCCTACGAGACGGAAGGTGGACATAAGTGCGAACACTCAAAACCACCACGACGACTTGTGATCAAGGTTGACACGACGACGGGCGAAGCAAACACCCATGAATGATGTGGCATTTTTCCCAGCGGTTCCCGGACTGCAAAATGCAAGCCTTTCAGCAGAAACCGATGATCCGACATGAGAATCGAGGTGCGGTTCGGAAAATGAGAAAATCAGCCCACCCAGCCGCGGATTGATCTGCGGCCAAACGATTAAAATAATGGTAGTGCGCGAGACGGCTGAAGTGCGCGGCGGGCGCGGGGAAACCGAGGCCAGCCGCAGATCAATCTGCGGCTGCCTAGGGCAGCCCCTTATCAGGCCATTTTGCATACAGAAACAGCAAAAAAGAGAGGAAGAAGAGGCAGGCGACGGCAGTTGAGCAAGAAGGAGAAAACAACAAGAAAATGAGAGAAATTAAGAGAGAAAAGAGTGAGAAATAGTGAGAAATTGTACCCATTTCGTGAGATTACATATCATATATTTCTACTCTATTCAATACACAAATTCATATATATTGTGGGGATTATTTGCAAGGTGAAAAAATCCTTTGTTTTAGCATTTTGTTTTACCATTTTTGTTAAGCTTTTGTCATCCGAATTATATTAAATGTAGTTGTTCTTGTGTATTATTGTGAATCCTTGGATTGAGGGCTATTAGTGAGGGTTCCAAATGGAATGAAATTCCTCCTAATGGCCCGATGATATCCATTTGATGATTTTTTTAGCTCGTTGTAATGATGTATCATGCATAGGTTGTTTAGATTGCTATTTTAGGATCTTGTGGGTGTGTAATGATTTTGAATGTGAGCCTAGGAGCACGACCCCGTGGTCCAAATCCGATGATGGACATCTTTTGATATATGTAATAAATTCGATGTACCTTTCATTGTAAATATGTAATCGTCGGGCCTTAAAACGACGCCAAGGAGAGAATCGTGTTTAAGGCCCCGAAATAGTGAAACTTGTGATTGTAGGCGTTCGGGGTTATTTTGATGGCTTACATGCCCATGAGTAACCCCAATGCATTTTAATGCTTGATTTGATTTATGACACAAAAATGGATTTCAAAGCTAAACAATGAAGACTTTCATAAAATTCAATCAAATTAGGTTATTAGCTTCACAAGGATAAGAAATTGAAAGTGCTAACGAATGTCGATTCCTATTTAACGAGAAAGCTAAAGAAAAAATCGTTTTCCAAAACATCACACAAAATGATTTTATAAATAAGTAACGTTTTATTAAATCTTTGTGCATAGGGTTAAAGAGATCCTAGAAGTTGCCCACCGTGCTATTTATGAAAGCAACGTATAGATCTCGATTCCTATTTTGACGAAGGTTTAAAGAACTCTTGTTTGCCAAAATGACACCTAATGAAGATCTTGCAGTTTTGACAATTAAAATCAAACCTTTCTCATAAAGCCTTCTCGTGTATGCCGAAAAGACATCCCGAAGCGTTCTCAAATTAAAGCACGACTTTCCCTAAAAATCCAAATGATTCTTTCATACAAACTCACCACAACATTCATATAGGCACACACACACACACGCGCGCACATACACACACACATTCGAGAATTAAAAGATTGGAAAGCATCAAGATTGCGGTAACCGTGTTTCACAGAAGTCGGGGGGTGCCTAACACCTTCCCCTCGCTTAAGCAAGCCCCCGAACTCTATGAATCTCGGTTCGCAGACCAATTAATTCGGAGTCACACATGAGCCAGCAATTTACGAAAACGAAACTCGGATGAGTTGGTACATCCATTTCAAATATACCAGCTGGCGACTCTGGTTAATTGGCTCATCATAAAAAACAATCTTTCAAAACCCCGTCGACATTGATGCCGACCTTTTCCAAAAATCATTTAATCAAGAGGCTAAAATTGGAAAAGACTAAAGAGGCGTAAAAACCCGGCGTCGACAGCTGGCGACTCTGCTGGGGAATCATTAGAGGGCTTAAGCCGCGTTTAAATCTTGATGCTATCTTATCCTTCAAAAATTCATGAATATGTGTGTGCATGCGATATTTTGATCATTTTTACTTTTGTTGTGTGAATGTGTGTTTTGTCCAATAAGTGAATGATTGAATGGGATTGCTTTAATTTAAAATAAAATCATTTGCATACGGTGAGGACTATGAATGTGAATGTATGTTGAGAGAGTACCTCCTCCTGAGGCGAACCTATCGGTTACTTATTACTGGACTCGAAGGGGCTGCTCCCCGGAGATGGCTCAGGAAACGCACCACCCAAATCCGCTCCAATCGAAAGGATTCAAACGAGTAGATTGCGAAGATATGGGAACCTTCATGCCGAAAAGCCCGTGAGAGTAACCCTAGGGTAGGTCAGCCTCTGATAAACCTAACGAAAGGGAAGCTTCTTCATGCCCTTTTATCGTTCAATCCAATAAATAAATGTCATGTAAAGGGCATACAACTGTCATACCGTCATCATCATAATAAATATGTCCTGTATCATGTGATTGCATCACCTGCACATATAAAGAGAATACTGACATGGTTTTTTGCAGGAGGGCAATCCGTGCCACGTACCAAGGTTTTCTAAAAAACTTCTAAATACTATGCTATCATCAAACAGTGACCTTGTTTTGCAGGATAAAATTAGAGGACCGTGAAGGCGTGGCATAGCGATCACAAAGAACCCGGATTAGGGGCATATTCGACCATAAAAAAAAAGGGGGGAAAAAGAAAAAGAAAAAGAAGAAAAAGAAAAAGAAATAATAATAATCATGCATCAGTGTTGACATGCATCTGCCAATTCGTAACTGGCACAGTACTAAGAGGCCGTAAAGTCCATACTCCATCCATCCAAATGACAGAGGCCGATAGCCATGAAGTTACAGTTCTGCCACTCCAAACAATACGGCCGAATATGAGGGATTCATCCTAGGACTGAGATTAGCCCTGGGAATGGGAATCAAAAATATGATAGTAGTTGGAGACTCGAATTGGTCATCCGGCAGGCCATGGGAATATACAGCACCAAAGGGCATAAATGGGACCTAGCTACGGGACTGCTGAGATATCTGGAAGCCGAAGAAGCCCACAGACAAATGAACGAAGTACACGGCGATGTGTGCGGAGCCCATATGAGCAGAACATTTTTGGCAAAGAAAATCATGTGAACGGGTCACTACTGGCTAGCCATGAAAACTGACTGCGATACTCATGTCAGGAAATGCCATCAATGCCAGATCCATGCCAATGCGATCCATGCACCTCCTAGTGAGCTCCATTGCTTGACCTCACTGTGGCCAGTTGGACCGTGCAGCAGGTGATATCCCGGAAGGGGTAAATCCAGGAGTATGGCAGTGAATCCCGGCCAGTAGAGGATCAATGGGTTTTAAAATTCTGAGTTTTGTTTTAAATCCCTGCACGCTCATGTCATTTTGTCATGTTATCCAAAAAAAGATCATGTGCTGAAATGTTTTATATATATGACAAGCATTTTTGTTTTATGTCAGGTACCCTGATTTGAGGCATTCTAGCCTGACAAGCGATAGGCCAAATTTGAAGGAGGATCACAATTTTGGTATAGAGCTAGATTTCGATCTAATGGGGATTGAGCAGGACGAGACAGATATCGACAATACGCCTGGTGAGATCAAAGGATGGGTCGGGGGTAAACCCAAACCCAGTTTAGACCAAACCATCGCCATCAAACGTCAGAGCCCCTAACGATCACAAAGAACCCGGAGTAGGGGCAAATTCGAACACAAAAAAAAAGGAAAAAAAAAAGAAAAAAAAAAGAAAAAAAGAAAAAAGAAAAAATAGCCGAGTTGTTGACCCTGTATGGAGATATGTTCGCTTGGTCCCGTGGCGACGTGATTGGATTGTCCACAGACGTTATAGGACATCGACTGCCTATAAGCAAAAGTGGAGAACGTTGAAGCCTGAATGGAGGTTGAAAGTAAAGGACGAGATTATCAAGCGGTTTAAAGCAGGAATCATCATGGTGTCTATTTACCCTGAATGGCTTTCCGAAAGAATCCCAGTACCACAGCCTGGAGGAGAAGTAAGGGGCCACATCGACTATAGAAATCTGAACGATGCCCTCAAGGAGGAGATATATGACAAATTCAAGATCAAACATTTTGATTCAGTCACTTACCGACCCAAAATGAATGGGGCAGTAGGGGCTGCAAATAAATGACAAAGACGATCATGGGAAGAATGTCCGCCAATCATCGGGGATGGCCGGATTTATTGTCGCTCACCCTGTTTGCCTGTCGAACCTCAGTTCGCATATTTGCAGGGGCAGCCCCTTACGCATCTCCTGGGCATACGACAAGAGGGTAGGATCCCGGAAATTCAAAATGAATGATTTAGTCCTCAAAAGGATCGCGCCCTGCCAAGACGGAGCTATGGGGTTTCGCTCTAAATCAAAAGGAGCCGTCACGATAAAAAAATCCTCTCTGGGAGAGCCCTCATCTTACAAGGAATAGACGGAAGGCGTTCCCCAGCCCGTTAATTCTGACTCTGTGAAACCACTCTTTTTAAAAAAAAAAAAAATCAAAAATCCCCCAAACCTTTCAACAAGTCAAAGCACCGGATCTTTTGTCAGGCCAGCGAGATACCGATGTAACCAGTACGAGGGAGATCACAAGAAAAGCAACTTAACACTGGGGCATTTGTCACTACCCAGGAAATGATGACGTGCAAATTGGCACCCATGCAACAATCCCATCAACATGCACCATCATCATCAAATGCTACCTCATGTCAATTCAATCTTCAACGGTACGATCATCTGGTATTTGTCAAGCATAGTTTTCCCGGGATACGGTGACCCACGTGAAAGGGGATTTTATTTGACTTGATAGGAATCGGATTAATTCTGACAAGCAACCGTGGAGTACGATCGTGAGTATGATTAGACGAAGAGGGCTATTCAACCTTTTGATCAGGTACAAAGCCTTAATTCAAAGCAACGTTTGCGACAGAATCGACCTCATGTGCCCGTCTTCACTTTGCATTGCACAAACTTTAAGTTGTGGGGTATAAAATTTTGACGACGTTGATGGCAATTAACACGTAGTCAGACAGTAAATAATTATCAAGCTAATATCAAAAAGTCAAACGATAAATGATTATCAAGCTAATGTCTCGAATCGTGGCCTGGGTTATTCGAGTAATTAAGCCCGAGGGGTGTCTCTACACCTGGTGCCCTAAAGCCATCTGGTTTGGGAGTCGCTGGCCCAACACTCGTTACATGGGTAACTCAGAGCCTAAGAAAACGAGCATTACAGTTGAGGAGGCCCGAGCAGATTCGAATCGTGGCATGGGTTACTCGAGTAATTAAGCCTAAGGGGTGTCTCTACATCTGGGGCCCTAAAGCCGTCTGGTTTGGGAGTCACCGGCCTAACACTCGCTACATGGGTAACTCAAGCCTAAGAAAACGAATCTTGTGCAAGGTCAAGCAAAGAATGAATGGTGCAAACCATCAGCTTGTCTCGAACTGTGGCCTTTGTTACTCGAGTAAATAAACCCGAAGGGGTGTCTGCACACCTAATGCCCCAAAACCGTCTGGTTCGGGAGTCATTGGTCCAAAACTCGTTAAATGGGTAACTTTGAGTAGCCTAAGAAAACGAGACAAGTGAAGTGGGCTAATAAAAAGAAAGGATAATACGAAAAAAACTCTCGGCCTTAAACAAAAGGTCAGGAAAGAGAAACCCCTACTGAATGCTGCATCGCACAGTGCATTTGTCATATGACGTCAATCCTGCTAAGGACGTTGTTGAGAATGGAGACAAAGTGCCTTTGACGAGGGAAGGTAGTTCTTTTGAATTCGACCTCACTCACGTACAATGACCATGAATGCTTGAAGGTGTTCTTACGATTTCATAACTCGTCAAATAGAAAATCATCAACTCACGAGGGATTAAATAAAAAAAAAAAAAAACTTCCAATCTAGTACATTCACGGTTCACAACTTGCTAGATTGTGCGATCAATAGATGTTCAATTTCATGTGCTTTAACTGCATTTTTGTCGAGATTATAATATCTTTGTGTTGAACTAACACAAACGACCCAAGCCTTCAAGTTTTGGCATTTGTTAGTCATCTGATACGCAGGATCTTGCAGAGCTGTGGATAACTCAGCACGATCAACATCGCGAGTGTTCGGTAGAAATTCTTGGTAACAACACGCGCCAAGGCTGGGGCAGTTAAGAATCGTGAAATGGAAGGAAGCTGAGGCTGCACAGAACTTCTCGTCATTGGGCCTCTCCCCAATCCTGACTATCATTGCCTCGACATCCAAACGATCCCTGTGCATGAGCATATACAAGGATGATATAATGCGGGACAACAACATATCGGCCAGCAGAAATGATCAAAAGGCCAAAAAGCCCAACATAGCTGTCGATCATCACAGAGAGTGAAACAGACTGCCTCAACTCGATGAAATGAAGACGACCAAGAATAGGCAGAGTACCAAATCAATGTTGAAGTCTAGAAACTACACTTCACGATGAGGCGTGATCCAGTCAAATGTTGGCAAACAACGACGACTGTAAAAACGTATCATTTGACTGAACATGGGTCATTTCTATCTAAACATATGTTGTGCACATGCATCTGTCCATAACATATCTGCCAGATCATGCATAACATCTTTTTCATGCATGCAGGTACGATCAAAATGAAAATCTTCAGGAAAGTATAAGCACGTCGCTTTCAACCTCACAAATGATCAGACCGTGATGGCTTTTGCAGCATAGTACGTGGACGATGTTGGTGGGAGATCCGGGACAGAGGCCGATCACACATCCCACTTCAAGAAATCCCTCGAGGTAAAAAAAAAAAAAAAAAAAAAAAAAAACCCTGGGAAGGGCTGAGATCCACGCGAACCACAACAAGATGGTAAGCAACCCTGGGAAGGGCTGATATCCACAAAAAAGACAAAAACAACAAACCCTGGGAAGGGCTGAGATCCACGCGAACCACAACAAGATGGTGAGCAACCCTGAGAAGGGCTGATATCCACAAAAAAGACAAAAACAACAAACCCTGGGAAGGGCTGAGATCCACGCGAACCACAACAAGATGGTGAGCAACCCTGGGAAGGGCTGATATCCACAAAAAAGACAAAAACAACAAACCCTGGGAAGCGCTGAGATCCACGCGAACCACAACAAGATGGTGAGCAACCCTGGGAAGGGCTGATATCCACAAAAAAGAAGAAGAAAAAAAGACAAAAAATAACAAACCCTGGGAAGGGCTGAGATCCACGCGAACCACAACAAGATGGTGGGCAACCCTGGGAAGGGCTGATATCCAAAAAAAAAAGAAAAAGAAAAAAAGACAAAAACAACAAACCCTGGGAAAGGCTGAGATCCACGCGAACCACAACAAGATGGTGAGCACCCTGGGAAGGGCTGGTATCCAACCAATCAACTAACCACCCTGGGAAGGGCTGAGATCCAAGACAATCGACCGGCGACGATAACCGGCGATTACGAGATGGATGTCCGGCGACGAAAACCGGCTCCGACAGGATAACCAACTGGCGACGATAACCGGGGGTTACGAGATGGATGTCCGGTGATGAAAACCGGCTCCGACAAGATAACAAACCGGCGACAATAACCGGGGGTTACGAGATGGGTGACCGGCGACGATACCCGGCCCCGACGAGACAATCGACCGGCAACGATAACCGGCGATTACGAGATGGATGTCCGGCGACGAAAACCGGCTCCGACAAGATAACCAACCGGCGATGATAACCGGCGGTTACAAGATGGGTGACCAGCGATGATACCCGGCCCCGACGAGACAATCGACCGGCGACGATAACCGACGATTACGAGATGGATGTCCGGCGACAAAAACCGACTCCGACAAGATAACCAACCGACGACGATAACCGGGGGTTACGAGATGGGTGACCGGCGATGATACCCGGCCCCGACGAGACAATCGACCGGCGACGATAACCGGCGATTACGAGATGGATGTCCGGCGATGAAAACCGGCTCCGACAAGATAACCAACCGGCGACGATAATCGGGGGTTACGAGATGGGTGACCGGCGACGATACCCGGCCCCGACGAGACAATCGACCGGCGACGATAACCGGCGATTACGAGATGGATGTCCGGCGACAAAAACCGGCTCCGACAAGATAACCAACCGACGACGATAACCGGGGGTTACGAGATGGGTGACCGGCGACGATACCCGGCCCCGACGAGACAGTCGACTGGCGACGATAATCGGCGATTACGAGATGGATGTCCGACGACGAAAACCGGCCCCGACAAGATAACCAACCGGCGACGATAACCGGGGGTTACGAGATGGGTGACCGGCGACGATACCCGGCCCCAACGAGACAATCGACCGGCGATGATAACCGGCGATTACGAGATAGATGTCCGGCGACGAAAACTGGCTCCGAAAAGATAACCAACCGGCGACGATAACCGGGGGTTACAAGATGGGTGACCGGCGACGATACCCGGCCCCGACAAGACGATCATCCGCAGCGACACCCTTTTCTGAAATGTTTTGCATCCATTGCATCTTGCGTTGCATCATAAATCATATGTGTTGCATCACGTATGTATGGTCATCCTTGTGCACTGTCATTCATGCATCGAGTGTCTATTCTTTATCCTGTTCATTTCATTAAACATTGCATAAACATGATAAAGAGGGGCAGCTGTAGACACCCAAATTTTGCGTTTCCTATACTAACCTGGACAGGAGGGCAAAATCGTCAATTAGCCTAGCCTACGAGACGGAAGGTGGACATAAGTGCGAACACTCAAAACCACCACGACGACTTGTGATCAAGGTTGACACGACGACGGGCGAAGCAAACACCCATGAATGATGTGGCATTTTTCCCAGCGGTTCTCGGACTGCAAAATGCAAGCCTTTCAGCAGAAACCGATGATCCGACACGAGAATCGAGGTGCGGTTCGGAAAATGAGAAAATCAGCCCACCCAGCCGCGGATTGATCTGCGGCCAAACGATTAAAATAATGGTAGTGCGCGAGACGGTTGAAGTGCGCGGCGGGCGCGGGGAAACCGAGGCCAGCCGCAGATCAATCTGCGGCTACCTAGGGTAGCCCCTTATCAGGCCATTTTGCATACAGAAACAGAAAAAAAGAGAGGAAGAAGAGGCAGGCGGCGGCAGTTGAGCAAGAAGGAGAAAATAACAAGAAAATGAGAGAAATTAAGAGAGAAAAGAGTGAGAAATAGTGAGAAATTGTACCCATTTTGTGAGATTACATATCATATATTTCTACTCTATTCAATACACAAATTCATATATATTGTGGGGATTATTTGCAAGGTGAAAAAATCCTTTGTTTTAGCATTTTGTTTTACCATTTTTGTTAAGCTTTTGTCATCCGAATTATATTAAATGTAGTTGTTCTTGTGTATTATTGTGAATCCTTGGATTGAGGGCTATTAGTGAGGGTTCCAAATGGAACGTAATTCCTCCTAATGGCCCGATGATATCCATTTGATGATTTTTTTAGCTCGTTGTAATGATGTATCGTGCATAGGTTGTTTAGATTGCTATTTTAGGATCTTGTGGGTGTGTAGTGATTTTGAATGTGAGCCTAGGAGCGCGACCCCGTGGTCCAAATCTGATGATGGACATCTTTTGATATATGTAATAAATTCGATGTACCTTTCATTGTAAATATGTAATCGTCGGGCCTTAAAACGACGCCAAGGCGAGAATCGTGTTTAAGGCCCCGAAATAGTGAAACTTGTGATTGTAGGCGTTCGGGGTTATTTTGATGGCTTACATGCCCATGAGTAACCCCAATGCATTTTAATGCTTGATTTGATTTATGACACAAAAATTGATTTCAAAGCTAAACAATGAAGACTTTCATAAAATTCAATCAAATTAGGTTATTAGCTTCACAAGGATAAGAAATTGAAAGTGCTAACGAATGTCGATTCCTATTTAACGAGAAAGCTAAAGAAAAAATCGTTTTCCAAAACATCACACAAAATGATTTTATAAATAAGTAACGTTTTATTAAATCTTTGTGCATAGGGTTAAAGAGATCCTAGAAGTTGCCCACCGTGCTATTTATGAAAGCAACGTATAGATCTCGATTCCTATTTTGACGAAGGTTTAAAGAACTCTTGTTTGCCAAAATGACACCTAATGAAGATCTTGCAGTTTTGACAATTAAAATCAAACCTTTCTCATAAAGCCTTCTCGTGTATGCCGAAAAGACATCCCGAAGCGTTCTCAAATTAAAGCACGACTTTCCCTAAAAATCCAAATGATTCTTTCATACAAACTCACCACAACATTCATATAGGCACACACACACACGCGTGCGCACATACACACACACATTCGAGAATTAAAAGATAGGAAAGCATCAAGATTGCGGTAACCGTGTTTCACGGAAGTCGGGGGGTGCCTAACACCTTCCCCTCGCTTAAGCAAGCCCCCGAACTCTATGGATCTCGGTTCGCAGACCAATTAATTCGGAGTCACACATGAGCCAGCGATTTACAAAAACGAAACTCGGATGAGTTGGTACATCCATTTCAAATATACCAACTGGCGACTCTGGTTAATTGGCTCATCATAAAAAACAATCTTTCAAAACCCCGTCGACATTGATGCCGACCTTTTCCAAAAATCATTTAATCAAGAGGCTAAAATTGGAAAAGACTAAAGAGGCGTAAAAACCCGGCGTCGACAAGGGCTATTCTCCACCTTCCTAGATGATCCCTGCAGGATGAGGGAAACATCTTCCTCCTTTCTCTTTTGGGTCCTGCGGGAAGTACTGCCATAGTTTCCACTCTGGATTTGCTCCGCAACTGTTTCTAGAGCTGTGAAGTCCCGGATCTTGCTAGACTTTAACCCCATGTCAACCATTTCTCCATGCTTTATCATTTCGGCAAAAGGTCTTCCAATCCCCGCTATCACTCGCTCATAATAGGGCGCCTCCTGAATATCCACAAAGGTCATTACCATCTCCGTCTCGCTCATTGGGGGATTCACCTGTGCAGCCATACCCCTCCACCGCTGTGCATAGTCCCTAAAAGATTCTTTTGGTTGCTTCTTGACCTTTGTCATCTGATATCTATCAAGGGCCATCTGTGCCTGGAAGCTGTATTGTGTCAAGAAAGTATGGGCCAACTCCTCCTAGTTGTGGATTCGAGCATTATCAAGGCGGGCATACCAAGTTCTTGCTTCTCCCGTTAAGCTCTTTTGGAATAACTGCATCCTCAGTCCTTCGTCCTCTGCATAAGACCCAAGTTCCCCAATGTATATCTTCAGGTGTGTATAAGGGTCTCCCTTCCCATTATATTTCTCAAATTCGGGGATCTTGAACTTCTTCGGATACCTGGTTCCTGGAAAGACACACAGATCTGAATAATTTACCCTGCCCAGGGAACCTATGCCTTTCAGAGACTGGATGGTCTCCTCCATCTGCTTCATTTTCTTTTGAAGATCATCAGTATCTCCCTCCTCTGGAATAGTGATTACTGTCCTGTTAGGTGTAGGAATGGCCTTGGGGATGACTGGCTCGCCCTTAGGCTGGGGTTGATCATCTTTAGAAAGGATTGTATCATCTTTAGGAGGATTCTGGTTACCCCCCGGTGGTGGCATATTAGGCGGATCCTTGTTTGGCGGATCTTGTCTCAGTAGCAACTGCTCTTTCAGCATCGTGGCCATTTCCAACATCTGTTTTTTAAAATCATCGAATTCCTCTCGAGATATGGAACCAGGATTAGGAGGTGGAAAATCAGCCATTTCAGATGTAGAATCCTAGGCCTTCTTAGATCGCAAACGCGTTTGAGGAGCAATCCTACAGGAGAAAACGGTTTGAAGTTTAATCTTGGGAAATGAAAGATGTGGATGCATGCTAAAGCTGTAACTTTTGTGTTTTTGGGTTTTTTAATCTTTCCCTGCAAAACAATATGTTAGCAGTCCCTTATTGCAATAATAAATGCTAGACACGAATTATTATGCTTTCCCAGCTATTCCCTGCAAAACATAGAGGTTAGTACTTTCTTTTGACAAAAGGGGAGGTATATATAAAAATATTGAATGGGACTATGACATTTATACGCGTAAACGTAAAAGGGCATGAGGAGACTTTCCCTGCGTTGGGTTAATCTGAGGCTGACCTGCCCTAAGGTTACTCTCGCGGCTTTTCGGCATGAAGGTCCCCAAATCTTCGCAATCTACTCGTCTGAATCCTTTCGATTGGAGCGGATCTGGATGGTGCGTTTCCTGAGCCATCTCCGGGGAGCAGCCCCTTCGAGTCCAGTAATAAGCAACCGACAGGTTTGCCTCAAGAGGAGGTACACTCTCGACATACATTCACATTCATCGTCCTCACCGTATGCAAATGATTACTTTAAAGTAAAGCAATTCCATTCAATCATTCATTCATTGGACAAAAACACACATTCACACAACAACAAGTAAAATAGGTCAAAAATATCGCAAGTACATACACATTCATGAATTTTTAAAGGATAGGACAGCATCAAGATTTGAACGCGGCTTAAGCCCTCTAATGTCCCCAGCAGAGTCGCCAGCTGTCGACGTCGGGAAAATCGCTTCTACGCTAATTATTACCCTTTCCAATTTTAGCCTTTTTATTAGATGATTTTTGGAAAAGGTCAGCACAAGTGTCGACGGGGTTTTGAAAGATCGTTTTTTTTGATGAGCCAATTGACCAGAGTCACCAGTTGGTATATTTGAAATGGATGTACCAACTCATCCGAGCTTCGTTTTCATAAATCGCTGGCTCATATGTGACTCTGAATTAATTGGCCTGCAAACCGAGATTCATAGAGTTCGGGAGCTTGCTTAAGCGAGGGGAAGGTGTTAGGCACCCCCCGACTTCCGTAAAACACGGTTACCGCAATCTCGATACTTTTCCTATCCTTTAATTCTTAAAATGTGTGTGTGCGCGCGTGTGTGCCTATGTGAATGTTGTGGTGAGTTTTGCATGAAAAAACCATTTGGGTTTTTTATGAAAAGTCGTGTTTTATTTTGAGAATGCTTTAGAATGTCTTTCGGCTTATACGAGAAAGCTTTATTTTTTATGAGAAATGTTTGATTTTAATTGTCAAAAGCTGTGAGATTTTTCATTAGGTGTCGTTTTGGCAAAACAAGAGTTTTTTAAACCTTTATCAAAATAGGAATCGAGACCTATACGTTGCTTTCGTAAATAAAATGACGGGCAACTTCTAGGATCTCTTTAACCCTATGCACAAAGGTTTAATAAAACGTTATTTATTTTTATAAAACCATTTTTTGATGTTTGAAAACGATTTTTTCTTTAGCATTCTCGTTTAAATAGGAATCGACATTCATTAGCACTTCTAATTTTAAGCCTCGTGGTGCTAATAACCTAATTTGATTGATTTTATGGAAATCTTCATCGTTTAGCTTTGAAATCATTTTTTGTGTCGCAAATCAAATCAAGCATTAAAATGCGTGGGAGCTATTCATGGGCATGTGAGCCATCAAAATAACCCCAAACGCCCATAATCACATATTTTACTATTACGGGGCCTTAAACCCGATTTTCAACTTGATATCGTTTTAAGGCCCGGTAATTACATATTTACAATAAAGGGTACATCGGCCCTACTACATACACCCAAAAATGTCCATCATCGGATTTGGACCACGGGGTCGCGTTCCTAGGCTCACATCCAAAATTGCTTCACACCCACAAAATGGATACTACAAAAAATAAGCAACACCGGGTTGCCTAACACACCACAATATCCTAAAATAGCAATCTAACTACACTACGCATAATACATTACCATAACGAGCTAAAAATCACCAAATGGATATCATCGGGCCATTAGGAAGAATTTCGTTCCGTTGGAACTCTCACTAATAGTCCTTAATCCACGGATCCACAATAATATACAAGAAAAACTACATTTAATATAGCTCGAATGACAAAAGCTTAACAAAATGATATAACAAAAATGCTATAAAAAAGGGCTTTTCACCTTGCAAATGACACCACGATGCGTATAAACTCGTATATTAAATAGAGTAGAAAGTGTATGTGATACAATCTAACAAAAAGAGTATAAATCCTCACTTTTTCTCTCTTTTCTCTCCTGTCCCGCAGCTACTTGCTGCTGCTTTTTTCCTCTTTTTTTCAAACTCCTTCTCTCTGGATGAAAAATGAAGAACTGCATTGATAAAGGCTGCCAGAGGCAGCCGCATATTGATCCGCGACTTGGCCGCAGATTGATCTGCGGCTAGCCTCGGTTCCCCCGCGTTGAGCCTCGGTTCCCCCGCGCCGCGCTCGAGTGCCGTGTCGTCAGTCGTCCCATCATTAGCCGCAGATCGATCTGCGACTGGCTGGACTGATTTTCTCGATTTTCGTATCGCACCTCAATTCTCGTGTCGTACTGTTGGTTTTCGCTGAAAGGCTTGTATTTTACAGTCCGGTAACCGCTGGGAAACGTGCCATATCATTCAGGAATGCTCGTTTCGAATGGCTGCGACATGACACAGGATTTGTATTTGGAGTTTGGTTTTCAGGGGGCGCTGCCCCCCCAACCCCCACCAGCTCACCGGCGAGCAGGTAAGCGTAGTGGCCATTAGTCGATTCCTGATATCCGCTCGTTGTCGTGTCGGCTTTTATCGCAAGTCGTTGTGGTGGCTTTGAGTGTTTGTACTTATGTCCACCTTTCGTTCTCGTAGGCTGGGTTAATTGACGATTTTGCCCTCCTGTCAGGGTTAGTATACGAAGTGCAAAATTTGGGTGTCTACACTAATATTTATACTAACTTAAGTGGGTAATTTTATTATTGCAAGTGATTAATAATTTTAAACCTAATTATAATAAACCTAATTAGGTTACGAGTTAAAGAGATATGTTTAAGTAATTAAATTCCATAAGATTGGGAAAAGAAACCCTAAATAAATAATTAGGGTAATAAATATTAAAATTGTTAAACTATGTTTATTACATAGCCCAAAACAATTAAATGAGAAGCCCAAAAGAAATAAAATGCAAACCAATACTTAGCCCACTTAATTAAGGGTATTTTAGACTTTTGATTTATCAAATTTGTGTATTAAAATAAATGCAAAATGAAGGGGATAATGGGGGCATGGGGGACCGGCCCTATTAGGCCTTTTAAGGCAATAATATTATGCAAATCAAGTTCCTTAATTAGTAACTCTTACATCAAGTACAAGTGTGTCCATCTCCCATTGGTAGGAAATCTACTTAGCACTTTTAATGACATGAAGAGATAAGGCAAAGCCTTTTATCCAAGGGACAACAAAGATATGGGGGATATTAGTTATACTCCTAGTTATATCTAACTATATTGCAACATACATTCTTGAATCACCACATTTCATTTTCTCTTCATTTTTCTCCTATTTTTCTTCTTCTATTTTTCTCCCAAGCTAGCAAAATACAAAGAGAGAAAAGAGAGAGAGGAGTTCGGTTCTTGAAGGGAAGGAGAGGGGTGCTAGCTTGATTAGTGTACCCTAAGTTCATATCTTACTTTGGTAGATCAAGGAAGGTTGCTATTAGAACAAGGTATAACCTAAATCTTCATTTCCTTCTTCTATTTGGTGTTATAGCAAGATTTGATGGGGTTATGAACTAATACCCAAGATACCCTAGTTTTACATATCATCATATATGGAACTAAGTATCTTGAGTGTTAAATCAAAGATTTAGAGGAAGAAAGTGAGCATATGTTCTCCTAGGGGTGAAACCCTAGTTTTCCTTCCACTAAATCTTGTGTAACTCAAGTTTTACAACTTGGATTTGTGATCCGTCGAAGGGGGGTGCTAGATATATGAGTGAGCTAGTAAAACCAAGTAGTAGAATACAAATCCAATAATTTTTGAAGCCTTGGGGGCTGTTTTTTCCCAAAACAGTCCAACTATAGAATTTAAAGCTTTAAAACCCTAAAAGCCTGTTGTCCTCATTTTTCCAAAGGCTGTTTCGACCAGTTATGTGCCTTTTAAAAATCCAGAAAAAATCACAGAGGTACCTTAAGAAGTATCTACAGGTAGGAAAAAGAACGAACATGTTTCGATATGTGGTTTGTGTGTAATGGCTTTTACCGTGAAGGACTCCTAAATATTCTTACCCGGATTCCTCAATATGTATACCTTGGAAATATCTAAAATGTTTACAGTATGTTTATATATGTTATGAGAGTGTACCCTGACAGTTTCAGAAGTTTCTGAGCAAAACTCGATTTATGAAAAATGTAACAAGATTCGGAGGTTTTGAGTACTTTAAAAATAGTAAATCACTTTCTAAAATTCCAGAAAAATTTGTGAATCATTGTTGGGTCATATATTGTCCAGATCCAGAAGATACTAATTTTCAGAACTTATTTGCTATTTTTCATAATAATGTTATAGTTATGGTTAAAAGGAAATAAATGGTTGAATGATGTCATAAATGAGAAAAATAGGATGTTAAAGCTTAGGTACTCCTATTATAGTGTAATCTGACATATGTGAGGTATTTTGGTAATCTGTTATGATAAATAATATTTATGACTTTTTATGGGTATTAAATAAGTTATTTAATAAAGGGTAAAACAATTAAAATAAATTGCTTATTCGCCTAATAACTTATTAAAATATTACTATGATATTTATAATATAAGAATTTGATATTTTTAGTAAATAAAGAAATATTAAGATTAAAACTTTATGGAAATATTATTGAATGGTTAATAATATTTGATTTAAGCATTAATAGATGATTAAAATATTATTAAATGACTAATAATATTAGATTAAAATATTATTAATAATATGATATGAAAATATTATTAAAAGATTTATAATATTAGATTAAAGTATTATTGGATGATTAAAATATTATTAGATGATTAATAATATTAGTAAATGAATAAATATTATTAATTGATTAATAATACTAAATAATAGTAAAGTATTAAAATATTATTAAAATGTTAATAATATTAGTAAACGAATAAAAGTGTTATTAGTGGACTAATAATACTAAGAGGTGAATTAAATATTATCAAGATTAATAATATTAAGTGAATTAAAGGTAGTTGTTATTTAATAGTAATATTATCAAGGCATGATAATATTGTTAAGAACTAAATGCAATATGTAATATCTATGTGATTACTTAATATAATGTTATGCTATGACTAATTGAAAGATTAACTATAGGTCTCTCAAAGGAAGATAATTAAACTGCCTGGCGAATAGAATTTCATTGCATAACAGTAGCCTACAAACGAGGCAAGTTTCCTATCCTTACTCATATTTTATTGAGCAAGTTCCTTAACCCTACTCAAATTATATTCGAGCAGGATATTATTGTATTGCAAGTTATTTATTTAAGCTTGACCTTATTTCCAAGCATGTTTTAAGTGGTTTAATTACTTTACAATTATTCCACATCTATGATATTTATTGATACTCGCACTTGGTGCACTTGGGATCGTACAGTCTTGGACTTGTACATTATTCAAAATTCTATAATTCATGAACTGTTTAAGATTGAGTCTGAACCTTCGTTCGGCTAGACAATTGCATGAAATTTTTATAAAAGCTATCCAAGTCAATTGATGGTATGGATTCTTAAACTGAAGTGAACACCCATTTGTTAGGTTTGTATATAACGCAAGCATGCAATCAAATTACATAAATAGGTCGGAAGCGTGATAAAACGGATTTTAAATTTTTTCATACAAACCATCACCATGATCTTTCCTTGTGTTCAATTATCAATTGAGGAAAGAGATAGAGACAGAGAATTATACCCTCGTGAATCAAACCTTCCTCGGGTACAAGTTCACCTCCAATTCCTTCGCGTTCTCCTTGAATTCCACCGACTAAATTCCTTCGCTTGATCAACGTTAGCCACCCAAGTGTTTGGCCTCTAGAGGTGATCCACCAAGGAAGAATAGTTGTTCAAGAAGATGGGTGTTGGCAAAACCCTAGTTTCTATCTCTATAGAAATTGCAAGTACTCTCCACAATCTAATGCAAGAGTGTGTAACCCCAATCTATAGTAAGACTTCTCTTATTTATAGATGTAGGAAAACCCTTCCCTAAACTATTTAGGGTTATGATTTTTATTATAATTAAACTCCTTTAATTAATTATGCTCCTAATCTAATTAGGAATCCATGAGAGAGTACTTCTATTAATTAATTCTCAATCCCTATTAGGAATTAAATAATAGTAATAGTAATAATAATAATAATAATAAGACTCATCTTATCAATATCATTCAAATACCCTCATTCAGATGTATAGTTCATATAGATACTGTATTTACTCAGTACAACTATGCTAAACAATGTAAAGATCAGAGTATAACGCATTCGATAGAATAAAAGATGATAATATATTTTCATATCATTAAGTTCGGCTACAGTAGCCTACAAACGAGGCAAGTTTCCTATCCTTACTCATATTTTATTGAGCAAGTTCCTTAACCCTACTCAAATTATATTCGAGCAGGATATTATTGTATTGCAAGTTATTTATTTAAGCTTGACCTTATTTCCAAGCATGTTTTAAGTGGTTTAATTACTTTACAATTATTCCACATCTATGATATTTATTGATACTCGCACTTGGTGCACTTGGGATCGTACAGTCTTGGACTTGTACATTATTCAAAATTCTATAATTCATGAACTGTTTAAGATTGAGTCTGAACCTATCGTTCGGCTAGACAATTGCATGAAATTTTTATAAAAGCTATCCAAGTCAATTGATGGTATGGATTCTTAAAACTGAAGTGAACACCCATTTGTTAGGTTTGTATATAACGCAAGCATGCAATCAAATTACATAAATAGGTCGGAAGCGTGATAAAACGGATTTTAAATTTTTTCATACAAACCATCACCATGATCTTTCCTTGTGTTCAATTATCAATTGAGGAAAGAGATAGAGACAGAGAATTATACCCTCGTGAATCAAACCTTCCTCGGGTACAAGTTCACCTCCAATTCCTTCGCGTTCTCCTTGAATTCCACCGACTAAATTCCTTCGCTTGATCAACGTTAGCCACCCAAGTGTTTGGCCTCTAGAGGTGATCCACCAAGGAAGAATAGTTGTTCAAGAAGATGGGTGTTGGCAAAACCCTAGTTTCTATCTCTATAGAAATTGCAAGTACTCTCCACAATCTAATGCAAGAGTGTGTAACCCCAATCTATAGTAAGACTTCTCTTATTTATAGATGTAGGAAAACCCTTCCCTAAACTATTTAGGGTTATGATTTTTATTATAATTAAACTCCTTTAATTAATTATGCTCCTAATCTAATTAGGAATCCATGAGAGAGTACTTCTATTAATTAATTCTCAATCCCTATTAGGAATTAAATAATAGTAATAGTAATAATAATAATAATAATAAGACTCATCTTATCAATATCATTCAAATACCCTCATTCAGATGTATAGTTCATATAGATACTGTATTTACTCAGTACAACTATGCTAAACAATGTAAAGATCAGAGTATAACGCATTCGATAGAATAAAAGATGATAATATATTTCATATCATTAAGTTCGGCTACAGTAGCCTACAAACGAGGCAAGTTTTCCTATCCTTACTCATATTTTATTGAGCAAGTTCCTTAACCCTACTCAAATTATATTCGAGCAGGATATTATTGTATTGCAAGTTATTTATTTAAGCTTGACCTTATTTCCAAGCATGTTTTAAGTGGTTTAATTACTTTACAATTATTCCACATCTATGATATTTATTGATACTCGCACTTGGTGCACTTGGGATCGTACAGTCTTGGACTTGTACATTATTCAAAATTCTATAATTCATGAACTGTTTAAGATTGAGTCTGAACCTTCGTTCGGCTAGACAATTGCATGAAATTTTTATAAAAGCTATCCAAGTCAATTGATGGTATGGATTCTTAAACTGAAGTGAACACCCATTTGTTAGGTTTGTATATAACGCAAGCATGCAATCAAATTACATAAATAGGTCGGAAGCGTGATAAAACGGATTTTAAATTTTTTCATACAAACCATCACCATGATCTTTCCTTGTGTTCAATTATCAATTGAGGAAAGAGATAGAGACAGAGAATTATACCCTCGTGAATCAAACCTTCCTCGGGTACAAGTTCACCTCCAATTCCTTCGCGTTCTCCTTGAATTCCACCGACTAAATTCCTTCGCTTGATCAACGTTAGCCACCCAAGTGTTTGGCCTCTAGAGGTGATCCACCAAGGAAGAATAGTTGTTCAAGAAGATGGGTGTTGGCAAAACCCTAGTTTCTATCTCTATAGAAATTGCAAGTACTCTCCACAATCTAATGCAAGAGTGTGTAACCCCAATCTATAGTAAGACTTCTCTTATTTATAGATGTAGGAAAACCCTTCCCTAAACTATTTAGGGTTATGATTTTTATTATAATTAAACTCCTTTAATTAATTATGCTCCTAATCTAATTAGGAATCCATGAGAGAGTACTTCTATTAATTAATTCTCAATCCCTATTAGGAATTAAATAATAGTAATAGTAATAATAATAATAATAATAAGACTCATCTTATCAATATCATTCAAATACCCTCATTCAGATGTATAGTTCATATAGATACTGTATTTACTCAGTACAACTATGCTAAACAATGTAAAGATCAGAGTATAACGCATTCGATAGAATAAAAGATGATAATATATTTCATATCATTAAGTTCGGCTACAGTAGCCTACAAACGAGGCAAGTTTCCTATCCTTACTCATATTTTATTGAGCAAGTTCCTTAACCCTACTCAAATTATATTCGAGCAGGATATTATTGTATTGCAAGTTATTTATTTAAGCTTGACCTTATTTCCAAGCATGTTTTAAGTGGTTTAATTACTTTACAATTATTCCACATCTATGATATTTATTGATACTCGCACTTGGTGCACTTGGGATCGTACAGTCTTGGACTTGTACATTATTCAAAATTCTATAATTCATGAACTGTTTAAGATTGAGTCTGAACCTTCGTTCGGCTAGACAATTGCATGAAATTTTTATAAAAGCTATCCAAGTCAATTGATGGTATGGATTCTTAAACTGAAGTGAACACCCATTTGTTAGGTTTGTATATAACGCAAGCATGCAATCAAATTACATAAATAGGTCGGAAGCGTGATAAAACGGATTTTAAATTTTTTCATACAAACCATCACCATGATCTTTCCTTGTGTTCAATTATCAATTGAGGAAAGAGATAGAGACAGAGAATTATACCCTCGTGAATCAAACCTTCCTCGGGTACAAGTTCACCTCCAATTCCTTCGCGTTCTCCTTGAATTCCACCGACTAAATTCCTTCGCTTGATCAACGTTAGCCACCCAAGTGTTTGGCCTCTAGAGGTGATCCACCAAGGAAGAATAGTTGTTCAAGAAGATGGGTGTTGGCAAAACCCTAGTTTCTATCTCTATAGAAATTGCAAGTACTCTCCACAATCTAATGCAAGAGTGTGTAACCCCAATCTATAGTAAGACTTCTCTTATTTATAGATGTAGGAAAACCCTTCCCTAAACTATTTAGGGTTATGATTTTTATTATAATTAAACTCCTTTAATTAATTATGCTCCTAATCTAATTAGGAATCCATGAGAGAGTACTTCTATTAATTAATTCTCAATCCCTATTAGGAATTAAATAATAGTAATAGTAATAATAATAATAATAATAAGACTCATCTTATCAATATCATTCAAATACCCTCATTCAGATGTATAGTTCATATAGATACTGTATTTACTCAGTACAACTATGCTAAACAATGTAAAGATCAGAGTATAAACGCATTCGATAGAATAAAAGATGATAATATATTTCATATCATTAAGTTCGGCTACAGTAGCCTACAAACGAGGCAAGTTTCCTATCCTTACTCATATTTTATTGAGCAAGTTCCTTAACCCTACTCAAATTATATTCGAGCAGGATATTATTGTATTGCAAGTTATTTATTTAAGCTTGACCTTATTTCCAAGCATGTTTTAAGTGGTTTAATTACTTTACAATTATTCCACATCTATGATATTTATTGATACTCGCACTTGGTGCACTTGGGATCGTACAGTCTTGGACTTGTACATTATTCAAAATTCTATAATTCATGAACTGTTTAAGATTGAGTCTGAACCTTCGTTCGGCTAGACAATTGCATGAAATTTTTATAAAAGCTATCCAAGTCAATTGATGGTATGGATTCTTAAACTGAAGTGAACACCCATTTGTTAGGTTTGTATATAACGCAAGCATGCAATCAAATTACATAAATAGGTCGGAAGCGTGATAAAACGGATTTTAAATTTTTTCATACAAACCATCACCATGATCTTTCCTTGTGTTCAATTATCAATTGAGGAAAGAGATAGAGACAGAGAATTATACCCTCGTGAATCAAACCTTCCTCGGGTACAAGTTCACCTCCAATTCCTTCGCGTTCTCCTTGAATTCCACCGACTAAATTCCTTCGCTTGATCAACGTTAGCCACCCAAGTGTTTGGCCTCTAGAGGTGATCCACCAAGGAAGAATAGTTGTTCAAGAAGATGGGTGTTGGCAAAACCCTAGTTTCTATCTCTATAGAAATTGCAAGTACTCTCCACAATCTAATGCAAGAGTGTGTAACCCCAATCTATAGTAAGACTTCTCTTATTTATAGATGTAGGAAAACCCTTCCCTAAACTATTTAGGGTTATGATTTTTATTATAATTAAAACTCCTTTAATTAATTATGCTCCTAATCTAATTAGGAATCCATGAGAGAGTACTTCTATTAATTAATTCTCAATCCCTATTAGGAATTAAATAATAGTAATAGTAATAATAATAATAATAATAAGACTCATCTTATCAATATCATTCAAATACCCTCATTCAGATGTATAGTTCATATAGATACTGTATTTACTCAGTACAACTATGCTAAACAATGTAAAGATCAGAGTATAACGCATTCGATAGAATAAAAGATGATAATATATTTCATATCATTAAGTTCGGCTACAGTAGCCTACAAACGAGGCAAGTTTCCTATCCTTACTCATATTTTATTGAGCAAGTTCCTTAACCCTACTCAAATTATATTCGAGCAGGATATTATTGTATTGCAAGTTATTTATTTAAGCTTGACCTTATTTCCAAGCATGTTTTAAGTGGTTTAATTACTTTACAATTATTCCACATCTATGATATTTATTGATACTCGCACTTGGTGCACTTGGGATCGTACAGTCTTGGACTTGTACATTATTCAAAATTCTATAATTCATGAACTGTTTAAGATTGAGTCTGAACCTTCGTTCGGCTAGACAATTGCATGAAATTTTTATAAAAGCTATCCAAGTCAATTGATGGTATGGATTCTTAAACTGAAGTGAACACCCATTTGTTAGGTTTGTATATAACGCAAGCATGCAATCAAATTACATAAATAGGTCGGAAGCGTGATAAAACGGATTTTAAATTTTTTTCATACAAACCATCACCATGATCTTTCCTTGTGTTCAATTATCAATTGAGGAAAGAGATAGAGACAGAGAATTATACCCTCGTGAATCAAACCTTCCTCGGGTACAAGTTCACCTCCAATTCCTTCGCGTTCTCCTTGAATTCCACCGACTAAATTCCTTCGCTTGATCAACGTTAGCCACCCAAGTGTTTGGCCTCTAGAGGTGATCCACCAAGGAAGAATAGTTGTTCAAGAAGATGGGTGTTGGCAAAACCCTAGTTTCTATCTCTATAGAAATTGCAAGTACTCTCCACAATCTAATGCAAGAGTGTGTAACCCCAATCTATAGTAAGACTTCTCTTATTTATAGATGTAGGAAAAACCCTTCCCTAAACTATTTAGGGTTATGATTTTTATTATAATTAAACTCCTTTAATTAATTATGCTCCTAATCTAATTAGGAATCCATGAGAGAGTACTTCTATTAATTAATTCTCAATCCCTATTAGGAATTAAATAATAGTAATAGTAATAATAATAATAATAATAAGACTCATCTTATCAATATCATTCAAATACCCTCATTCAGATGTATAGTTCATATAGATACTGTATTTACTCAGTACAACTATGCTAAACAATGTAAAGATCAGAGTATAACGCATTCGATAGAATAAAAGATGATAATATATTTCATATCATTAAGTTCGGCTACAGTAGCCTACAAACGAGGCAAGTTTCCTATCCTTACTCATATTTTATTGAGCAAGTTCCTTAACCCTACTCAAATTATATTCGAGCAGGATATTATTGTATTGCAAGTTATTTATTTAAGCTTGACCTTATTTCCAAGCATGTTTTAAGTGGTTTAATTACTTTACAATTATTCCACATCTATGATATTTATTGATACTCGCACTTGGTGCACTTGGGATCGTACAGTCTTGGACTTGTACATTATTCAAAATTCTATAATTCATGAACTGTTTAAGATTGAGTCTGAACCTTCGTTCGGCTAGACAATTGCATGAAATTTTTATAAAAGCTATCCAAGTCAATTGATGGTATGGATTCTTAAACTGAAGTGAACACCCATTTGTTAGGTTTGTATATAACGCAAGCATGCAATCAAATTACATAAATAGGTCGGAAGCGTGATAAAACGGATTTTAAATTTTTTCATACAAACCATCACCATGATCTTTCCTTGTGTTCAATTATCAATTGAGGAAAGAGATAGAGACAGAGAATTATACCCTCGTGAATCAAACCTTCCTCGGGTACAAGTTCACCTCCAATTCCTTCGCGTTCTCCTTGAATTCCACCGACTAAATTCCTTCGCTTGATCAACGTTAGCCACCCAAGTGTTTGGCCTCTAGAGGTGATCCACCAAGGAAGAATAGTTGTTCAAGAAGATGGGTGTTGGCAAAACCCTAGTTTCTATCTCTATAGAAATTGCAAGTACTCTCCACAATCTAATGCAAGAGTGTGTAACCCCAATCTATAGTAAGACTTCTCTTATTTATAGATGTAGGAAAACCCTTCCCTAAACTATTTAGGGTTATGATTTTTATTATAATTAAACTCCTTTAATTAATTATGCTCCTAATCTAATTAGGAATCCATGAGAGAGTACTTCTATTAATTAATTCTCAATCCCTATTAGGAATTAAATAATAGTAATAGTAATAATAATAATAATAATAAGACTCATCTTATCAATATCATTCAAATACCCTCATTCAGATGTATAGTTCATATAGATACTGTATTTACTCAGTACAACTATGCTAAACAATGTAAAGATCAGAGTATAACGCATTCGATAGAATAAAAGATGATAATATATTTCATATCATTAAGTTCGGCTACATCGTTCTCAGTACTAAGTTATTACAACAAAGCCTTTAAAAGACTTGAATTATTCAAAACAGTAATTAAAACTAATTAACATGGCGTTTTCCTTTGTCTGTCCCAGAAGTGCCGGGATTATCATTTAAAACTGCAAAAGAAGATATATGCAAGAATGAGTTACAAATGCTCAAAAAGTTCATTTGAAAACGTAAAAACAATGTGTTTGATTTGAAAGATGTCAACGATGTATAACTGAGGGTTCTGTACACGAACCATATATTTCAATCAGTTCTATCAGTCTTCAATGACTTAGAACCGCTTGATTTTGGATATCTGGTAGGGGATCAGCCTAACCAATATCCTAGGAGTATGCATATCATCCTACAATTTGTGTCGATATATAATCAACATTTATCACCCTATATCAAGGTGTTTCAGTTCACCTTACATCAAGGTGTTCCATTTCTCAGTATAAGATGTCGTACCAAAATAATTTGGTTTGACACAATAATTTAAGCTTCATCAAACAATATATGAATAATGATTCATTTCTTAAGTTATGCTGAACAAGAAGCAATAACTTTGTAACAATTGATAGCAAGATGTATAATACTTGCTTAAATATAACAAGGTTAGAAGACTTGCCTTAGCGTAGTACGTTTAGTTTCACGCTGTTTATCAACGTTGGGTAGTCTATTTATGTCTATTCATATCAATAGTAAACATTAGAATCTATAATAATACTTATCTAATTAAACTAGACAAGTTTCATGAAGGTTCGACGTCGATTCGGTATCTCGGTCGCATTATTAAATAGCTAAAAACATAGGTTTATCAATAAAACTTCATTTGGAAGCTTAAATATTAGCTTAGATAATGTAATTATCATTTATAATATTTTTTATAAGCTTAATATTATTTTAAAATAATTTTTACAAGCTTGGTAATATTTTTAAATAATTTTACAAGCGTAGGAATATTTTTAAATGATTTAATTATCATTTAAAATATTTTTAACACATTAATATGTTATTTAAATAATTTATTTATCACTTAGAATAATTTTAGATACTTAAAATATTATTTAAATAATTTATTTATCATTTATAATATTTTCAGAAAGATAGAATATTAGTTAAATGATTTATTTTATCATTAATAATATTTTTAGAATTTATTTTATCATTTAAATGATGTAATTATTATTTATAATAATTTTTAAAACTTAGTTTAATATTTAAATGATTTAAATATCATTTATAATATTTTCAAATACTTAGTATATTATTTAAAATAATTTATTTATTATTTTATAATATTTTTGGAAAGTTAGTAATATTTTTAAATGATTTAATTATCATTTAAACTAATTTAAATACATTAATATCATTTTTAAATCATTTATTTAATATATTAAATAATTTAATATTTAATTAAATTAAATAATTATTTAAAATTTATATCAGAATATTAAAAATTATTTATTATAATTAAAAATGATTTTTAATATTTATTTATTAATTATTATGAATTATTTAATATTTATTTATAATTTATTTAATTATTTTTATTAATTTTTATTTAAAACCATCGCAAAAGGGCTTTAGCGACGGACTGCATAGGTTCTTAGTGTTCTGGGTTTGAGGATGAAGATTGTCGCTAAAGGTGTTCTTCATGAAGAACAGTCGGTCATGGTCCAGTTGGGACTTTTGACCTCAAATTTCTTCTTACTGATGTAATATTTGAGTGTGATTTTTGTTTGTTGTTGTAGTCAACATGGTAGTGTATAACGACATATGAAAATTACACTCAAACAACATCAATTGATGCTCTAAAAATTTGGTCAAAGTAGCCTGTTCGCAACTGTTCTTGAGTTTTTGGGTTACCCAGAAACTCATGCAGTCATATTGGTCAACGTGGTTTGACCGCTAATATCTGTTGTTCTAAGTTAGCTTAATGTGATTTGTTGATTTGTAATTGTAGACTACATGGCAAAGAACAGATACAAACATTGATACCTCATATATTTTATCATTTGTGCAAGATATAAGCTTGACAAAAGCTTGTCAGACCCTGTCAACGTGATCATATGATTTCTGGGTTACCCAGAAATCAGTCTCCCATGGTCGGTCAATGGGTTTTGACCATTAATATCTTCCTACTGTGAAATATTTTTAGCCTCCTACCGATTGGACATCATAGATAACATGACATACTACCAATTCATGCTTTAAAACAGATCTAACAAACAGTTTAGGTCGATCAAAAGCTCTGACAAAGTATGTTGTCAGACTGTTCTTGACTGCCAAGAACAGTTTGGGTTTTTCACTAAATTCGACCCTATAAATGTTATGGATACTTGTTTAACCAACCTAGATCATCATATAACACGTTTACACATAATCATAAACATCTAAAATATAAAATTATTGCAGGCTTGAAGATCTAGCATAAAAATTATGGTTTTGCACCTTTTTCTTCAATTTTTGATTTCTGACTTCAGATTCTGATCTTAAACTTGCAGATGCTTAATATGGTATGATTATAAGTGTTTAGGCTTTGTAAATTCGTAGGTCTAATGGTCAGCTTGATGTTCTATTTATAGCATTTGCAAATTAGGCTTTAGTCTTTTCTCACATTTTTGCCACCAAAAATATCTTGCCAACTGAACTTGTGCTACTTGGGTCTGATCTTAATCGCCTACTTGTGCTGGAGTGTGTTGAGCACAAGCTTGCACACTCCTAGCTTCATTCCTATTGGTTAAAACTTTTATTTTTGATTTAATTCTTACTAATTAAACTTAGATTTTTACTAATCATGTTTAGGATGTTAATTATGTTTAGTAATACCTTAATTAAGGTTATATATCATAATTAAGGTTTTAGATTTCATAAATTAAAGTTTAGATAACCTAATTAGGATTAGGGTTTCATAATTAGGGTTTAGGGTTTCTTAATTCATGAATTAGGGTTTAAATCTTCAATTAGGGTTTTAATATGAGTTCAATGATTCATAATTAATATTATGATTCATTAGTTAGAATCTAATTATATCAATTAAGATTCTTGTGTAGTAATTAGGGTTTTGAATTACCAATTCGGATAACTTTTACCAATTAGGGTTTTCAAATTAGGGTTTCTGATTCAGTTTATCATTTTAAACCCTATTTAACTTATTTTAGATTTTTATCAGTTAATATAATATTATATTAACTCCGAAGGACGACAAATCACTTCGTCATTTCCAAGCACGACACAGTAGCTTACAAAAATAATTTGCCGAGACGCTTCCCAGTGAAATCGTCGGAAGCACGACAAATCATTTTGTCCGTGTAAGCACGACTAAGCAGCTTCAGAAAAATTTTTATTTGACCTAATTCTTTAATAAAATATACAATCACATAACACCAAGTCGGAACAAGAAATTTCATTTAATAAACACATAATTTACATGTACAAATCTTATTAGGGTTCGGAATATTACATTCACCCCCACTAATAAGAATTTCGTCATCGAAATTACAGTATGGCTTACAAAAATAAATGTGGGTAGTTGTCTTCGATTTTACTCTCGAGCTCCCACGTAGTTTCTTCTATATTTTGATTCCTCCAAATAACTTTAACCGTAGGTATCACTTTATTGCATAGATTTTGTTCTTTCCTATCTATGATTTCAATAGGAACTTCTTCATATGATAATCTTTCTCAATCTGGATAGGCTCATAATCTATAACGTGTTTATAATCGGGTTTGTATGGTCGTAACACGGACATAAGAAACACATTATGGATGTGTTCTAACTCAGGAGGTAAGGCTACCTCATACGCTACTTCACCTATCCTTCTCAATATCTGGAATGGTCCAATGAATCTCGGACTCAATTTGCCTTTCTTGCCGAAACGTATTTTACCTTTCCATGGAGATTCTTTCAAAAATACGTGACTACCGACATCGAAATCTCGTAGTTTCCTGTGTTGATCCGCATACTTCTTTTGTCGATCTTGAGATGCTTGCAATCTTCGGCGTATAATTCGAACTACCTCAGCGGTTTATTGAACTATTTCGGGTCCTAGCATTTGTCGCTCACCGACCTCGTCCCAACATAAAGGCATCCTACATTTCCTTCCATACAAAGCTTCAAATGGTGGCATTCCTATGCTGGCATGATAACTATTGTTGTAGGCAAACTCTACTAAAGGTAACTGATCTTGCCAACTTCCCTTGAAGTCCATGATGCAAGTTCGCAACATGTCCTCCAATGTTTGAATTGTTCTTTCACTCTGGCCGTCGATTTGTGGGTGATAAGTTGTGCTTAATCTCAACTGGGTTCCTAAATGTTTCTGGAGACTTGTCCAAAAATTTGAAGTAAATCGTGGATCTCGGTCTGATATTGCAGAAACAGGGACTCCAATAACTTCATTGATGTAAAGTTTGGCTAACTGGTCAAGACTGAAGTTAACTTTTATGGGTAGAAAATGAGCAGACTTGGTAAGACGATCTACAATTACCCAAATGGCATTGTGACCTTTCTGTTGATTTGGAAGACTTACTACGAAGTCCATGGTAATATGTTCCCATTTCCACTTAGGAATTTGTAAGGGCTTGCAGTAATCCACTCAGTTTCTGATGTTCAGCTTTAACTCTTTGACACGTTAAACATTTACTTACCCACTCTGCTATTTCTCTTTTCATGTTAGACCACCAAAAGTGTGTGCTTAAATCTTTGTACATTCTTGTACTACCTGGATGCACGGCGAACTTAGAACTATGGGCTTCATTCAGTATTTCATCTTTTAATTCTTGTACTGAGGGTACCCAAATTCTATCTTCGTACCTCAGTACCCCCTCCTTGTCCATTCTGAATTTAATATTCATTTTATGAGTTATTTCGGCCTTACACTTCTGACACTCTATATCTGTCTCCTGTAGTTCCTTGATTCTATCCAACAAAGTTGAACCACTCTCCACAACGAATAACTTCTGGGTAGAGTTAATTGGAACTCTTACCTCAATCTCAAGTTTGTCAAACTCTTTTATCAGTACCTCGTTGTTGGTTATTATATTCAACTTTTCTTGATTCTTCCTACTTAACGTTGCTATGACGTTGGCTTTCCCGGGGTGATATAAAATTTCACAGTTGAAATCTTTTATCAACTCTAGCCATCTCCTCTGCCTCATGTTTAATTCCTTCTGCGTGAAAATATACTTCAGACTTTTGTGATCTGTGTATATCTCACACTTCTCTCCATACAAATAATGCCTCCAAATTTTCAAGGCAAATACTACCGCAGCTAACTCAAGATCATGTGTAGGATACCTCTTGTCATAATCTTTGAGTTGTCGTGATGCATACGCAATCACCTTCCTATGTTGCATTAACACACAACCCAATCCCTTGTGTGATGTATCACTATAAACGACAAGGCCTCCTGTATCATCTGGTAAGGATAACACTGGTGCCATGCTCAATCGCTTCTTCAACTCTCGGAAGCTTTCTTCACATTTATCTGTCCAGACGTACTTTACTGTCTTTCGAGTTAAATTGGTTAGCGGGGTTACTATTTTTGAAAAATCTTGTATAAAACGCCGATAGTACCCTGCTAAACCGAGAAAACTTCGTATTTCTGTTGGAGTTATTGGTTGTTCCCAATTCACAACCGTCTCTATCTTTGCTGGATCCACCGCTATTCCATTCTTGTCAATCACATGACCCAAGAACTGGACTCGTTCCAACCAGAATTCACACTTGGAAAACTTTGCATAAAGTTGTTCCCTTCGTAATATCTCCAATACGCTTCTTAAGTGTTCAGCATGCTCCTCCTTTGTTCTCGAGTATACTAAAATATCATCAATGAGCACTACGACAAATTTGTCTAAGCATGGTTTAAACACTCGGTTCATCAAGTCCATGAATGCTGCCGGTGCATTCGTTAATCCAAAGGACATTACAAGAAACTCATAATGTCCATAGCGTGTCCTAAACGCTGTCTTCGGCACATCTTCTTTTCTTACCTTTAACTAATGATAACCTGATCGTAGGTCGATCTTCGAAAAGTGTTCGACCCCTTTTAACGGGTCAAATAAATCATCAATTCTTGGTAGAGGATATTTGTTCTTTATGGTCAACTTATTTAATTCTCTATAGTCAACACATAACCTCAACGTTCCATCCTTCTTCTTTACAAACAACACCGGTGCTCCCCAAGGTGAAACACTGGATTGTATGTATTTCTTGTCTAAGAGTTCTTGTAACTACACAAGTAACTCTTTCAACTCCACTGGTGCCATCCTATACGGTGCCTTTGAAACTGGCGCCGTACCAGGTGCAAGATCAATAACAAACTCGATCTCCGTATCCGGAGGTAGACCTAGTAAGTCATCTGGAAACACATCCAGAAATTCTCTAACTACAGGTAGTTGATCTAGTTTTACTCCTTCCTTTCGAGTATCTACTATATATGCCAAATAACTTGTACAACCCTTTCTAAGCAATCTCTCTGCTTGTATTACTGTCAGACATCGAGATCGTTTAGGTGAACAACCACCGTTGAACACTACCTTTGACTTTGACGCAGTCACTAGGTTTACTTGCTTTCGATGGCAATCAATCATTGCATTATGATTAACCAACCAATCCATGCCTAAGATTATATCGAATTCCCTTAGCTGTATAGGAAAGAGGTTCACAAGAAACTTGTGTCCCTTAATCTCTACATTACAATTCTTATATATAGTTTTAACGGGAATTATCTCTCTATTTGCAATTTCCATATTGAAAGGTATGTCTAAGTCTTCGCATGACATTTTCAAGTTTTTAGCAAAGCTATGAGACACGAATGAACAAGTAGCACCAGAGTCGAATAACACATATGCATTTAAAGTGTCGATATGGATGATATCTGTCTCTACGTCCTGTGAAGCAACAACATCCCTCATCGTCATATTAAATGTTCTGACGGTTGGACAGCTCTGACCTCCAGCTCCTGCTACTGTTGGTTTGAGGGTGTTGTTTGTGGTTTAATTTTCTCCCTCGGTTTGGTTCCTATTCCTTGGACAATTTTTAGATATATGACCCGTTGCGCCACAATTATAACATTTATAATTTTGATTGCCGTGATTGGTATTATTATTATTCTTTTTGGGACAATCATTGGAATAATGTCCCTCCTGACCACAGCTGTAACAAGTAACCACCTTCCTACGACATACTCCTAGATGGTTCTTTCCACATGTGACATAACGTTCCACCTTGTTATTATTGTTTCTGTTGGTGGTGTTGTTGTTATTGTAATTATTCCCCTTTTCCCCAAAGTTAGTAAAAAAAGTGGTATCCCACTTCCTCTTGTTGTTATTATTACCCCCTGTACTGACTTCTCCCTTGAATTTTCCCCCTTCATTCTGACTTCTCTTATCCTTATGGAATTTGAGAAGGTTTTCATTCTCGATCTCGACTATGATCGCCTTCTCAAGAATTTTTGAAAACGTCTTCAACTGGAAGATCGATATCCTACTCCTTATCTGCGGTTTCAACCCTTCCTCAAACCTCTTAGTTTTTCTTGTCTCAGAGTTAACTTGATGTGGGGCAAAACGAGACAATTCGTTAAACTTGGCTGTATACTAAGGTACAGTCATTTCCCCTTGTTTTAGTTCTAGGAATTTAACCTCCATTCGGTCTTGCATGGTTTGTGAAAAATAATTTTCAAAGAATAGTTCTTTGAATCTTACCCAAGGAATTACCTCTTCACCGGCCCTGGTTTTTGTTGTTTCCCACCAAAAGTTTGCCTCACCTTTTAGGAAAAAGGTAGCAAAGATTGTCTTTTGTTCCTCACTTACGTTTGTTACAGTGAAGAATTTTTCCATTTCAGTTACCCAAGTTTGGGCTTCAACTGGATCCACAGTTCCCTTGAACTCAGGTGGATCGACTGTTTTAAAGTCTTTAAATGCTGACCTATGTGGATTATTTGTGTTGGGCTGGTGTGGTGGATGACCTTGTAAGGCTCCTAATAGTATGTCTACTAGTTGTTGGGTGGGGTTTGGTTCATTAGTCTCATTTTTGGTCTGGTTTCTTCGTCCTGATGCCATGATTCTAAAAATAAAGAAAAGACAGGTATAAATACAAGTTTTTAATACACATAGAATTAACAATTTGATTTGTACAAATACAATTTGTATATCACATGCAAAACGGTTACATATTCGACTAATGGTTTATACTACCACTAGTTAATACAGAAGATTCCCTATTTTACAACCCAAAATCTTTATAATACAAACTACAGTAATTAAACTTAAGTACTAAACTAGACTGAACGATCACGTGTCTCCTTATAAGCATCGTGGACCATATGACAGACCACTGATCTATCTATCATATAATCTACCTTCCTCTCCTCTACGGGATACCTAAGCACCCGACGCTTTAAACCTTCGAATGTATCCCGACATCCCTTGTCAGCTCGGTATAAATGCATCTGTGCATCTTGCCTTTCCTTCTGAGCACTCTAGAGGAGTGTCCTAAGACGACGAGTGTTATCCCTCTCACTCTCCAATAAACCTTCAGCTATGTATGCTCGAAAGTTGGCAGCCTCTAGATCTTCGGTTGACTGCTGTACTAACCCTGCAACTATCTCCTCGTGTCTATCGACACTCATCATCTGACCCGCTCCAATCTCCTCATCAAGATCAGGATCTACTAGCTGTCCATCTATAGGATGTTCAACCTCCTCAGCATCTAGTATCTCCTGGTCGTGCAGAAGTTCTTCCTCCTCTAGTGTCCCTAGTGCGGGATATATCTCTTCTGGATCTTCTTCTAACTCCTCTGACAACCACCCTACCATGGGATGATCTATCACTGGAAGATCGTTCCAATTGGTCTCTGACATCCTACAAAAATTTTAGTTGTTTAGTATTATAGCGAAGCAAATTTACACATAATATAAAGCTTTTAAGATTATTTTATGTATAATTAAGTATTTTACGGACTCAAAGACTATATCCTAAGGTATTTTCTAACTACCTTAGAGCTATAATCTACAGCTCTGATACCAACATGTGACGCCCAAATTCTCTACACTCCCTATAGCAGATTTGGTGCTCACATGAAACTATTTAACTATAAATATTCGATAATATATGACTTCTATCTATCCAAGGTTCACAGTATCCCATAACAGATACTAATTCTTGCCAGAATGTTCACTATGTTTGGATACCCTCACTTGGATGTATAGATTCATACCTTATGAATATCTCTTTCATATCGACATTCCCTATCTATTTGACATTCACAGTATTAACGATAAGATTGTCCATAGAACTGAGGGGCACATTCCGGTAAAGGTGGCACCTTACTGGCGCTCATTAAGTGTAACCTCAGAGCTTATAAGACTTTCAATATCATTCAAATACCCTCATTCAGATGTATAGTTCATATAGATACTGTATTTACTTAGTACAACTATGCTAAACAATGTAAAGATAAGAGTATAACGCATTCGATAGAATAAAAGATGATAATATATTTCATATCATTAAGTTCGGTTACATCGTTCTCAGTACTAAGTTATTACAACAAAGACTTTAAAAGACTTGAATTATTCAAAACAGTAATTAAAACTAATTAAAATGGCCTTTTCCTTTGTCTGTCCCAGAAGTGCCGGGATTAGCATTTAAAACTGCAAAAGAAGATATATGCAAGAATGAACTATAAATGCTCAGCAAGTTCATTTGAAAACGTAAACACAATGTGTTTGATTTGAAAGATGTCAACGATGTATAACTGAGGGTTCTGTACATGAACCATATATTTCAATCAGTTCTATCAGTCTTCAATGACTTAGAACCGCTTGATTTCGGATATCTGGTAGGGGATCAGCCTAACCAATATCCTAGGAGTATGCATATCATCCTACAATTTGTGTCGATATATAATCAACATTTATCACCCTATATCAAGGTGTTTCAGTTCACCTTACATCAAGGTGTTCCATTTCTCAGTATAAGATGTCGTACCAAAATAATTTGGTTTGACACAACAATTTAAGCTTCATCAAGCAATATATGAATAATGATTCATTTCTTAAGTTATGCTGAACAAGAAGCAATAACTTTGTAACAATTGATAGCAAGATGTATAATACTTGTTTAAATATAACAAGGTTAGAAGACTTGCCCTAGCGTAATACGTTAAGTTTCACGCTGTTTATCAACGTTGGGTAGTCTATTTATGTCTATTCATATCAATAGTAAACATTAGAATCTATAATAATACTTATCTAATTAAACTAGACAAGTTTCATGAAGGTTCGACGTCGATTCGGTATCTCGGTCGCATTATTAAATAGCTAAACACATAGGTTTATCAATAAAACTTCATTTGGAAGCTTAAATATTAGCTTAGATAATGTAATTATCATTTATAATATTTTTTGTAAGCTTAATATTATTTTTAAATAATTTTTACAAGCTTGGTAATATTTTTAAATAATTTTACAAGCGTAGAAATATTTTTAAATGATTTAATTATCGTTTAAAATATTTTTAACACATTAATATGTTATTTAAATAATTTATCACTTAGAATAATTTTAGATACTTAAAATATTATTTAAATAATTTATTTATCATTTATAATATTTTTAGAAAGATAGAATATTAGTTAAATGATTTATTTTATCATTAATAATATTTTTAGAATTTATTTTATCATTTAAATGATGTAATTATTATTTATAATAATTTTTAAAACTTAGTTTAATATTTAAATGATTTAATTATAATTTATAATATTTTCAAATACTTAGTATATTATTTAAAATAATTTATTTATTATTTATAATATTTTTGGAAAGTTAGTAATATTTTTAAATGATTTAATTATCATTTAAACTAATTTAAATAGATTAATATCATTTTTAAATCATTTATTTAATATATTAAATAATTTAATATTTAATTAACTTAAATAATTATTTAAAATTTATATCAGAATATTAAAAATTATTAAATATAATTAAAAATAATTTTTAATATTTATTTATTAATTATTATGAATTATTTAATATTTATTTATAATTTATTTAATTATTTTTATTAATTTTTATTTAAAACCATCGCAAAAGGGCTTTAGCGACGGACTGCATAGGTTCTTAGTGTTCTGGGTTTGAGGATGAAGATTGTCGCTAAGGGTGTTCTTCATGAAGAACAGTCGGTCATGGTTCAGTTGGGACTTTTGACCTCAAATTTCTTCTTACTGATGTAATGCGTGAGTGTGATTGTTGTTTGTTCTTGTAGTCAACATGGTAGTGTATAACGACATATGAAAATTACAGTCAAACAACATCAATTAATGCTCTAAAAATTTGGTCAAAGTAGCATGTTCGCAACTGTTCTTGAGTTTCTAGGTAACCCAGAAACTCATGCAGTCATATTGGTCAACACGGTTTGACCGCTAATATCTGTTGTTCTAAGTTAGCTTAATGTGATTTGTTGATTTGTAATTGTAGACTACATGGCAAAGAACAGATACAAACATTAATACCTCATATATTTTATCATTTGTGCAAGATATAAGCTTGACAAAAGCTTGTCAAACCCTGTCAGCGTGTTCATATGATTTCTGGGTTACCCAGAAATCAGTCTCCCATGGTCGGTCAATGGGTTTTGACCATTAATATCTTCCTACTGTGAAATATTTTTAGCCTCCTACCGATTGGACATCATAGATAACATGACATACTACCAATTCATGCTTTAAAACAGATCTAACAAACAGTTTAGGTCAATCAAAAGCTCTCACAAAGTATGTTGTCAGACTGTTCTTGACTGCCAAGAACAGTTTGGGTTTTTCACTAAATTCGACCCTATAAATGTTATGGATACTTGTTTAACCAACCTAGATCATCATATAACACGTTTACACATAATCATAAACATCTAAAACATAAAATTATTGCAGGCTTGAAGATCTAACATAAAAATTAGGGTTTTGCACCTTTTTCTTCAATTTTTGATTTCTGACTTCTGATTCTGATCTTAAACTTGCAGATGCTTAATATGGTATGATTATAAGTGTTTAGGCTTTGTAAATTCGTAGGTCTAATGGTCAGCTTGATGTTCTATTTATAGCATTTGCAAATTAGGCTTTAGTCTTTTCTCACATTTTTGCCACCAAAAATATCTTGCCAACTGAACTTGTGCTACTTGGGTCTGATCTTAATCGCCTACTTGTGCTGGAGTGTGTTGAGCACAAGCTTGCACACTCCTAGCTTCATTCCTATTGGTTAAAACTTTTATTTTTGATTTAATTCTTACTAATTAAACTTAGATTTTTACTAATCATGTTTAGGATGTTAATTATGTTTAGTAATACCTTAATTAAGGTTATATATCATAATTAAGGTTTTACATTTCATAAATTAAAGTTTAGATAACCTAATTAGGATTAGGGTTTCATAATTAGGGTTTAGGGTTTCTTAATTCATGAATTAGGGTTTAAATCCTCAATTAGGATTTTAATATGAGTTCAATGATTCATAATTAATATTATGATTCATTAGTTAGAATCTAATTATATCAATTAAGATTCTTGTGTAGTAATTAGGGTTTTGAATTACCAATTCGAATAACTTTTACCAATTAGGGTTTTCATATTAGGGTTTCTGATTCAGTTTATCATTTTAAACCCTATTTAACTTATTTTAGCTTTTTATCAGTTAATATAATATTATATTAACTCTGAAGCATGACAAATCACTTCGTCATTTCCAAGCACGATACAGCAGCTTACAAAAATAATTTGCCGAGACGCTTCTCGGTGAAATCGTCGGAAGCACGACAAATCATTTTGTCCGTGTAAGCACGACTAAGCAGCTTCAGATAAAAATTTATTTGACCTAATTCTTTAATAAAATATACAATCACATAACACCAAGTCGGAACAAGAAATTTCATTTAATAAACACATAATTTACATATAAAAATCTTATTAGGGTTCGGAATATTACAGAAGTCACCTGTATCATCTGGTAAAGGCAACACTGGTGCTTCACTCAATCTTTTCTTCAGTTCTTGAAAACTCTCCTCACACTTTTCCATCCAAACAAATTTTACCGACTTCCTTGTCAGATTGGTCAGAGTTCGTGCTATTTTTGAGAAATCCTGAATGAACCTTCTGTAATAACCTGCCAAACCCAAGAAACTTCTTACTTCTGTCGGTGTCTTCGGCTGTTCCCAATTAAGTACTGCCTCCACTTTTGCTGGATCCACAGCGATTCCGCCTTTGTCAATCACGTGACCCAGAAATTGAACTCTTTCCAACCAGAACTCGCACTTCGAGAATTTTGCGTATATCTTCTCCTTCCTTAACGCCTCCAACCCACCCTTAAATGTTTAGCATGATCTTCCTGAGTCTTAGAATAGATCAGAATATCATCTATGAACACAACTACAAATTTATCTAAGTATTGTTTGAATACTCAGTTCATCATGTCCATAAATGCCGTCGGCGCGTTCGTTAACCCGAATGACATCACCAGGAACTCGTAATGGCCATATCGAGTCCTAAACGCTGTCTTAGGTACATCTTCCTTCTTCACCTTCAACTGGTGATATCCCGTCCTCAAATCAATTTTGGAAAAATATTTCGCTCCCTTCAACTGATCAAACAAATCATCTATCCTAGGTAGTGGGTACTTGTTTTTGATCGTTACTTTGTTCAACTCCCAGTAGTCGATACAAAGTCTCATCGATCCGTCCTTCTTTTTTCACAAATAAAACTGGTGCTCCCCAAGGAGACACACTTGGTTGGATATACTTCTTATCTAACAACTCCTGCAACTGTACCATCAGCTCCTTCATCTCCACTGGTGCCATTCTGTATGGGGCTTTCGAAATCGGTGTTGTTCCAGGTACTAGATCTATGACGAATTCAATCTCCCTATCTGGTGGTAGACCTGGCAAATCCTCCGGAAACACATCGAAAAACTCAGTTATAACAGGTATCTGCCCCATCTCTGCTCCCACTCTTTGGGTATCAACAATATGGGCCAGATAACCTACACATCCTTTACTCAACAATTTCCTAGCTCGCATCATCGTCAAACAACTCGAGTGTCTAGGCGATTTACTATCATAGAACACTACCTTAGACTGATTTAGAGTCTGAAGGTTTATACACTTCTTCTGGCAATCTGTCACTGCCCCATGGTTAAATAACCAGTCTATACCTAGAATTACATCAAATTTTCCTAGTTGAATTGGAATTAAATCCACAGGTAACTTATACCCCCTTATATCTACAACACAATTCCTATGAAAATGGCTAACGGGAATTATTTCCTTATTCGCAACTTCTATGTTCATCGGGTATTCTAATTCTTCTTGAGGTAAGTTTAATCGTTGGGAGAATTCATGTGATACGAAGGAACAAGTAGCACCCGAGTCAAATAATATGTATGCAGATATATCGTTGACTGGAATGATACCTGAAACCATGTCCTTAGATGCGACCGCGTCCTGAACTGTCATGTTGAAAGTCCTTGCTGTTGGTCGATTCTGAGTTGGTGGTCCCGAAATTGTGAGATTTCCTCCACTTGATCCCCTTCCTCCATTTCCTCCACCTGTAATTTTTCTTTGGGCAATTCTTGGCCTGATGATCCAATGCTCTGCAGTTAAAGAATCCATTCCTCTTTGGGGCGGGGCAATTGGGTGAGATATGCCCCTCCTGCCTGCAATTAAAACATACATTCTTTCCTTTTAAGCATGTGCCAGAATGACTCTTTCCACACTCCTTGCAAGCCTCTACTCTTTTCTTCGACTCTCCAGACTTACTTCCAAAACTTGCTGGGTTATTGTTGTTGTTATTGTTGTTGTTGATCCACTTTCTCTTGTTACCACTACTACTACCTTCCCCTCTATTTCCTCCCTCATTCTTCTTCTTCTTTTCCTTGTTGAATTTCATCAGGGCTTCACTTCCGCCCTCAACAATTATAGCCATCTCCAGGAGAGTAGCGAAGCTGTTCGTCTGCAACACTGAAAGTCTGCTATATAACCATGGCTTGAGAGCCTGCTCGAACCTCCTCGTCTTTCTTTCTTCAGTGTCGACCTGATGAGGTGCAAACCTCGTAAGTTCGTTAAACTTTGCGGCGTATTGGGGTACCGTCATGTCATCTTGCTTCAGCTCCAAAAATCGCATCTCCATGCGACTGTGCATACTCACAGGAAAATAGTTCTCGAAAAAGACCTCTTTAAACCTCTCCCAGGATATTACACCTTCTCCAACCCTGTTCTGGTTCGCCTCCCACCAGAAATTAGCTTCACCTTTCAGCATGTACGTGGCGAAGATCGTTTTCTGCTCATCTCCTACTCGGGCGATTGCAAACGCCTTTTCGATTTCTTTGATCCACGACTGGGCTTCAATGGGTTCTGTGGTCCCTTTGAACTCAGGGGGTCCCACGCTTTTGAAGTCCTTAAAGGTTGCCACTTGGGCCGTCGGAGGGTTATTGTTATTATTCGGGGTCCGATTCTGCAGTGCCCCAACTAGTAGGTCTACAAATTATTGCATGGGGTTCGGTTGATCCCCAACATTATTGGCTGACTCTTCTGGTGTTTGTTGACGACGTCTTCCCCTTGGCATTTTTCTGATAAATAAAATTTATATGTTATCATCTCATAACTTAATCTTACAACATTTATAGCTTATATATAAGCTTAATCATCACATCACACATATAAATAAACATATCTTATTAATATGAAAAACCATAAAACCAAGGTACTTAACATCTTATGGCAAATTGCTATTTACATCCCTTAACTTAAAACTGAAATTTAAATATTTACATCAGTAGATAAGCGTTCGATACAACACTAATAAAAAGTTCATAGCAATATAAACTCAAATACCCCTCCTCATAGCATCTTCATACTCCTCATCTGCCAGGTCCAGAACTAGCCCTCGGCTTATAGCTTGTCTAGACCGGTGCTCCTCACGCGGGAAATGGCACACCCTATGCTGGAACCTTCCATGCGCTGAGCTAAACGCGTACTGCATCCTGTCCATCCTAACCTTCTTATTCCTTACCTCATGCTCTAACTCATCCCTCTGGTTTTGAGCCCTTACACGACCTTTCATCTCATCCCTCTAGTAAGTGGCAGTCAACTATTTATCTGTTTGAAGACCCTAAACTCTCACCTCCAATCTGTTTATCGTATTTCCCAAGTGGGACCGGATGGCCTCCTTTTCTACCCTCAACCTATCCGCCTTCTGGTCTGATGCCCGCAGCTTGTCAGCCAGATCTGCGTTCCTAACCTGATGATGCACCAATGCCCTGAGCAGTGCCACTGCTCCCTTCTCTTCTTGGTACTGTTCCTCCAACTCATGGACTCGATCGTCCAACTCCGTGTTCCTGTCCATCAACTCATCTAGCAGCCTATCCTTCGGTGCTTCCTCAGAGTCCTCCTCGGGCTCCTCTTCTTCGGGATCCTCCTCAGAATCCTCCTCAGGGTCCTCATCTGGGACTGAATCAGCTGTTGCCTCAGCTATGGGCGGAGGTACAGCTGCTACTAACTGCTCACTAACCACATGGATATCTCTAATCTCCTCTTCTCTTGACATCCTACAATCAAAACAAACAACTAAATTAGTATTTTAAAAATAAACATTTTGTTGTTTTTTTAGTAAAAGTAACTAGACTCAACACTTTAAACTCTATGTGAGTTCATCTTCTTCCTATCTCCTCTAATTTCCCTACGGTTATAATCTAAGGTTCTCCCACCTAAGGTTTATAACCTATAGCTCTGATACCAACCTGGGACGCCCCCAAATCCATGTATCATCAAACACAAGATATGGTGCTCACGATACATCCTACACCATCATCTTTCTAAATAAACTCCATTAATTAATAATAATAATAATAATAGAATATACAATAACATCCAAATAAAATCCCAGGTTTACATAACCTTAAATAATCTTAAACTTAGCGTTTATCGCTTCATTACATCAACACGGAAATCTAAATCTATTACAAAAATAATCTTTTAATTCTTCATCTTAGCCTTTCCCTTGTCCTTGCCCGAGCCCTCTGCCTTCTCACCTTTAACTGAAGGGTTAAAGCAAGAATGAGCACAAATTGCCCAACAAGTATATAAAATAATATGTTAATGAACATCAAAAGTAGAATCATCTGTTTTGACATTTCTCCATAAATGAAAGATTAATCAAGAAGTAGTATCAAATGGAAAAGATAAGAGTTCTAAAATTTTCAACTGCATACTAAGGGGTATAAGAACCCTGAACATTGTTTTAATTCATCGAAAACCATCAGAAGTTTTGACAATCAAATAGACTGTAAAACATTCTTCGCAAGTACTCCAGGTGACCAGCCTTTCGTACCCTACATTGTGCACAAGTATAAAGTTTAAACACATAAGCATAAATGGGACTATATGCCCGACATCAGTTTTACCCCGTTATTCGGGTTGTTCATCTTAGTATTCATGCAGGACCGCACCAAAACAATTTGGATTGGTAGACTTTAAGTAGCTATAATGAATTGGAATAATTCAAATGATAATCGTTTCGTATCATTAGTATCTAGCTGGAACAAAAGGCCAGAGGCATTCTTAAAAAACAGTTCATATTCAATTAAAAACTTATACACAATTGAAACTGAGTTATCATCAATTGAACTTGAACAAGATATAAACTCGAATGAAATATAACTAGCAAATGAGGAGTTTGTAAATAAATTTCACAAATTAGGAAACTTACTTTCGTAAGAACAAAATGAATTAAGATAGAATACTTGCCTTTCGCGTAGTTTACGTTTACTACTTAACTATACTTCAAATAACCTATATATTCATATATAGATATTCATTAGCCTTCTATACTTATTAACAGACTCTCGGATCATACTCATTTAATACATATCTAATGTAATTGCTTCACGCTTACAAATATGTATTCCCAACATGCACTTAGCCAAATATAAATTGATGAGCGTGTTTTATACACACAATTTGGGTACTTTTCGCCTTGATAATTTGCAAGTCTTTAGGTAGTTTATATAGTTTTTATGTATTTTTATCTTATTTTTACATAAATTAGTTTTTAGTTACTTTTACATGTTTTATGTTGCTTTGATGCATTTTTATTACGTTTGTAGGAATTGAAATAAAGACCGACCGGATCGTTGTTTGGATTGACTCATTGTCCATGCCTGGACGTCGGTGCCCGAATGGTAATATGATGGATTGTGGTGATTGGCGGCGCCCGGTGCTTAATTTGACAATATTTGGCAGTTGGGCGTGCACAGAGTTGGATTGCGTGCACGGCGTTCGGCGTCGGCCAAGCCACGTGGGCATGCCCGTGCTTGGATGTCCGTGCCCGAATAATAACACGGTGAGAAATTATGTTTGGCGATGCTCGGGACTTAATTTGCTTACGTTTGGAAGTTGGGCGTGCACGGCGTCGAAGTGCGTGCACGGCGTGCGGCGTCGACCAAGCCGCGGGCACGGCGTGCGTTGGGCGCTGGGCGCTCGGCGCTCGGCAGCCTCGGCGTTGGGCGCGCGCGCGCGCGCTTTGCTCGGCAGCATCGGCATCAATTATCTCGGCAGGCAGGTGGGGCGGCATGCAGGCGCCAGCGTGCGGGCGCACGACTGGGGCGCGCGCGTTTGGCTCGGCAGCGCAGCGGAGCGGCATGCAGGCGCCAGCGTGCGGGCGCACGCTTGGGGCGCGCGGGGGCGCGCGCATGGCTCAGCCGCCTCGGCAGCCTCGGCAGCCTCGGCAGCGCCATGGGCGGCATGCAGGCGCTTGGGCGCGGGCGCACGCCTGGGCATGCGGGCGCACGCCGTCGTGCTGAGTGCGATCTGACACAGCCATAGTGCGATCTGAGCTCCATTTTGTCCGATTTTGGCTAGGGCTTCATGATGAAGACTATATATATTCTCTTCCTAGCTACATATCAGATATCTAGAGAGAGGGAGGCTACAAAATACATCAACCAACAGAGCTCAAGGCTGGAAATCAAGCTGAATCAAGCCAAAAGCCAAGGAACTCAGTCAAGAAGAATTGCAAGGCCAAGGTGGAGAGCTAGAAACCATCAGCAACCAAAGGAACACCAGCTGAATAGCTTCAAAAGTGGTTTCATTTCTAGATTTCCATCTCCTTTGTAATTCGAATTTGATAATGTATCAATTGAAAATGATGTTTATTGTAGCTATCATGAACTAACCTTCTATTCTAAGATTGCAATGGAACCCAACACTTAATTTGAATTGAATTCTCTCTCTATTGATTTTAGTTATGCATTTGTGAATTGATTGTCATAACCTTTGCTTCTAGATTAATTGCTTGGCCCGTAATTACCGTGGGAACCTATATGAACTTGACGAACGGATTATAAGTTGAGACCTAGCTATGATAACATGCGAAAGTATAGATTGTTGTGGGTTATTAATTGGATTAAGTGACGTGTGTCTTATTAATTATCTGCAATAATAGGTATCTTGATTGTAGTTGGGATAGATATATACCTAATTACCGCATGCAACCTATTGAGAATCTAGTCTTAATGACTTCCGACGTGAAAGTTGGTAATTGAAGGGAGGATTATTTAGATTTGGTGACACGTGTCTAGTAATCATTCCTGAAATTAGTCTCTTGATAGTGTATAGGATAGACATATACCTATACACCGCTTAGGAAGATTCGTGATTGACCATCGACAGAGGCTCTTATGTAGTTTTGACTTCTCGGTTGTCAATTCGTATGCTATAACTAATTGAAAAGAGAGAGTTAGGAGATTCAAATGACGTGTTGGGGGAAATTGTAATCTTAGACCTTTCTATCTTGATATTTTACCGCACTTTACTCATTATTTGACTTGTGTACTCAACCAATCAACAAATTATCAAATCTTCATTGTTTAAATTAGATCAATTTGATAGACGATTGGTACTTGGTTATTATTTGTCACAATTCCCTGTGGGTTCGACTCATATCTTATCATATATTACTTGTTGACCGTGTATACTTGCACGTGTGTGTTTATCGATAGCTAAATCGACCAACAAGTTTTTGGCGCCGTTGCCGGGGAATTGTTTTCTAATAATTATACCAATATCAATTCCATTCAACTTGGTCTCTTTTTAGACTTGTATATAATTTTCATTTTGTTTTGTAGGTATTCTTGATTTGTATGCCACACTCATGTGATCTTGAGTTAATTCCTTACGATCCCGAGATCGAGAGAAATATTCGACGACTACGTAGAGAACGAGTTCGGGGTATACCCAATCAAGATACCATGGTTGAGGAGGAGCCTAAAACCTTGAGGGAGTACGCCATGCCTCTTATCACATATTTGCACTCAAGCATTTCCAGGCCAGCCATTGAGGCCAATCACTTCGAAATTAAGCCTAGAACCATCCAAATGGTTCAAAACTGTTTGCAGTTTGGTGGGTTGCCCAATGACGACCCAAATGATCATTTGGTGAGTTTTTTGGAAATTTGTGACACATTCAAGTACACTCAAGTGACTGATGATGCAATTAGACTCTGACTTTTTCCCTTCACACTCCGTGATAAGGCAAAGAGTTGGTTGCATTCGCTTCCCTCGGGTTCGATTACTAAGTGGGACGACTTAGCTCAGAAATTTTTGGCAAAGTTCTTCCCACCCGCGAAAACTGCAAGATTGAGGAATGACATCACATCGTTTGTTCAATATGATTCCGAGTCCTTGTATGAGGCTTGGGAAAGGTTCAAGGATCTAATTAGGAGATGTCCACACCATGGTTTGCCTCAATGGTTGCAAGTTGAGATTTTTTATAATGGGCTGACCAACGCCACTCGATCTAGTGTTGACGCAGCTGCAGGTGGTAGTTTAATGGGAAAGAATTTTGCGGAAGCCTACAAACTATTGGAAACCATGGCTGCAAATATTTATCAATGGCCTTCGGAGAGGAAAATGCCACAAAAGGCAGCAGGAAAATTTGAGGTGGATCATCTCACTTCAATTACAGCACAGCTAGCCGCGCTCACAAAAGAAGTGAAAAATTTAGGAGTTCAATCTGTGCAAAGCATTTCTGAAACCTGCGAGTTGTGTGTTGGAAATCACCCTACCGAGCAATGTCCCATCAATGCAGAATCCGTGCAGTTTGTTGGTAATTACAATAGACAGCAAAACAACCCCCACTCCAATCACTACAATCCTGGATGGAAAAATCACCCAAATTTCTCATGGAGCAACAATAATAATACCCAAACCCAATATTCACCTCCTAGGCATCAATATCTCCCAGGATTCCAAAATCAAACTCAATCACACCATCAACCCCAATCACACCAACAAGCCTCAAACCCACCTTTGCCACAACAGGAGAAAAAGCCTAGTGGGGAAGAGTTATTGGCTCAATTGGTTGCACAACATAGCGCTTCGATACGGAATATAGAGCTTCAGCTTGGGCAAATTGCAAGCGCCATGAATATCTGTCCCCCTGGTGCCTTACCTAGTGACACTGAAGTTAATCCGAAAAGAGATGGTAAGGAGCATTGCAAGGCTGTGACTTTGAGAAGTGGGAAGGAGCTACCGGAAGTTGTGAATGAGGTTCCAGCTGAAGCGGTGGTTGAGGATGGGAATAGGGAGAAAGAGGAAGAAAAGAGAAAAGAAGAAGAAAAGGAAAAGGAGCCAGTGCCAAAACCAGCGGGGAGCAAACAAGGCCCTATGTATCCACCATGCCCGTTTCTACAACGTCAGCAGAAATTAAAGTTGGATAAGCAATTCTCTAAGTTCTTGGAGGTTTTCAAGAAATTGCACATAAACATCCCATTCGCTGAGGCATTGGAACAAATGCCTAGTTATGTGAAGTTCATGAAAGAAATCTTGTCAAGAAAGAGAAGGCTTGAGGAGTTTGAGACGGTGGCACTAATCGAAGAATGTAGTGCTGTATTACAAAGGAAGTTACCACCAAAGTTGAAAGATCCGGGGAGTTTCACGATTCCTTGCACAATTGGTAACCAATTCTTTGGCAAGGCCCTATGTGATTTGGGGGTAAGTATCAATCTAATGCCACTCTCAATTTATCAACAGCTGGGATTAAGTGAGGCAAAACCTACAAATGTTACATTGCAACTTGCGGATAGGTCTCTCACATACCCAAGAGGCATAGTTGAAGATGTGCTTGTCAAGGTGGACAAGTTTATTTTTCCAGCGGATTTCATTGTCCTTGATTTCAAAGAAGACAGGGAGATACCTATCATCCTTGGGCGCCCATTCTTAGCCACAGGCAGAACTTTGATTGATGTGCAAAAAGGAGAGCTAACTATGCGTGTCCAAGACCAAGAGGTAACTTTTAACGTTTTTAAAGCAATGAAATTTCCTAATGTGCAGGATGAATGTTTCAGGATAGACTTGATTGACGAGGCGGTGGAAGAGGTGTTCACAGCAACATATGAAGTTGACCCTTTTGAAGAATTGCTAGGAGAATCACTTGAGAGTGAACCTCTGTTTCCTAACGAGATGGTAAATGTGCTGAATGTTCCCCCACGTTTTATCAAGTTTAAGCAACTATTTGAACCGCTAGATAGACCAAGCAGATCTAGTACCATTGCAAAATCCTCATGGGAGGAGCTACCTACTTTGGAGCTCAAACCATTGCCAATCCATTTGAGGTATGCTTATTTGGGTAATGCTAGTACTTTGCCTGTTATTGTGTCTGCTTCACTTGATGATGTGCAGGAAAACAAATTGCTAAGAGTGCTACGGGAATACAAAACAGCCATAGGTTGGTCCATTGCCGACATCAAGGGAATTAGCCTCGCTTTTTGTATGCACAAGATCATATTGGAAGATGAGGCCAAACCTGTGGTTGAGCATCAGCGTAGATTGAACCCCGTCATGAAGGAGGTGGTCAAGAAGGAAATTATCAAATTGCTCGATGCCGGCATCATCTATCCCATTTCAGACAGTCCATGGGTCAGTCCAGTGCAATGTGTTCCAAAGAAGGGGGGCATGACAGTGGTGTCTAATGAAAACAACGAGTTGATCCCAACTAGAACTGTCACCGGATGGAGAGTTTGCATGGACTACAGTAGGTTGAACAAGACTACGTGCAAGGATCATTTTCCGCTCCCATTCATTGATCAAATGCTAGACAGGTTGGCGGGACATGAATTCTATTGTCTCTTGGATGGATACTCGGGCTACAACCAAATTGCCATTGCCCCCGAAGATCAAGAGAAAACGACGTTCACTTGCCCATATGGGACATTTGCTTTCAGAAGAATGTCATTTGGGTTATGCAACGCACCCGCCACCTTCCAAAGATGTATGATGGCTATTTTCTCTGATATGGTTGAGCAAGGATTGGAGGTCTTCATGGACGATTTCTCGGTTTTTGGAGATTCATTCGACTTATGCCTAGAAAACCTTGTGAGAGTGTTGAAACGATGTGTTGAGACAAATTTGGTGCTTAATTGGGAGAAATGCCACTTCATGGTGAAAGAAGGAATTATTTTGGGGCATAAAGTATCTTCAAAGAGGCTGGAGGTTGATAAGGCCAAGATCGAGACCATTGAGAAGCTTCCTCCACCAACCAACGTCAAGGGAATCCGTAGTTTCCTTGGACATGCTGGATTTTATAGGCGGTTCATCAAGGATTTCTCAAAAATTGCAAAACCGCTGTGTAGTCTCCTTGAGAAAGACACTCTTTTTGTCTTCGATCATGCATGTTTAGAGGCCTTTGAGTTACTAAGGAAGAAGCTTGTAAGTGCACCTATTATCGTGGCCCCGGATTGGAATCTTCCGTTCGAATTGATGTGCGACGCTAGCGATTTTGCAATTGGTGCTGTATTGGGCCATCGCAAGGACAAGGTCTTTCATGTGATATATTATGCTAGCAAGACACTAACTGGAGCTCAACTTAATTACACAACAACGGAGAAGGAATTGCTTGCTATCGTGTATGCCTTTGACAAATTTCGTGCCTATCTCATTGGCACCAAGGTCATTGTGTACACGGACCATTCTGCCATTAAGTACTTAATAGCAAAGAAGGACGCAAAGCCACGCTTGATTCGATGGGTTTTATTGCTTCAAGAGTTCGATCTTGAGATTAGAGATAAGAAGGGAACCGAGAATCAAGTGGCGGATCATTTGTCTAGGCTGGAAAATGCAGACCATGAGGCGGGAGACGATGTCATGATTAATGAATTTTTCTCGGATGAACAGCTTTTCGCCATCACACATGAGGTGCCATGGTATGCTGACTATGTCAACTATGTGGTGAGCCATGTCCTACCACCCGAGCTGAGCTATCAACCAAAAAGGAAATTCTTGCATGATGTGAAGCATTATTTCTGGGACGAACCTTTTCTGTTCAAGCAATGTGCTGACCAACTGATCCGGAAGTGCGTACCTCAATCTGAGATGGAAAGCATCTTGCAACATTGTCATGCCTCAGCTTTTGGTGGACACTATGGCGGAGAAAGAACAGCGGCGAAGGTGCTTCAATCTGGTTTTTATTGGCCAACGCTGTTCAAGGACGCCCATGTGTTTGTGCTGAAATGCGATCGATGTCAAAGAGTAGGGAACATTTCCAGGCGTCATGAGATGCCACTGACCACAATCTTAGAGGTTGAGATATTTAACATCTGGGGTATCGATTTTATGGGCCCGTTTCCCTCTTCGTTCAACAATTTGTATATCATTGTGGCTGTAGATTACGTGTCAAAATGGGTTGAAGCAGCTGCGACACCCACCAATGATGCCAAAGTTGTGCTAAAGTTCCTTCGAAAAAATGTATTCACAAGATTCGGAACTCCGTGTGCAATAATTAGCGATGAAGGGTCACACTTTTGTAACAAGAACTTTAATGCCCTTCTTGCTAAATATGGGGTAACTCACAAGATTGCCACGGCCTATCATCCTGAAACAAGTGGGCAGGTGGAGGTATCCAATAGAGAGGTGAAAAGGATTTTAGAGAAGGTTGTCAACCCGGATAGAAAGGACTAGTCATTGAAGCTTGATGACGCCTTATGGGCGTATAGGACGGCATACAAAACTCCTATCGGGATGTCACCTTATCAGCTTGTGTATGGGAAAACATGTCATCTACCGGTGGAACTTGAACACAGTGCTTATTGGGCCATCCGGAAGCTCAACTTTGATTTGAATGTCGCGGGAGAGAAACGCCTCTTACAACTCAATGAGATGGATGAGTTCCGTCTCCAGTCCTATGAGAATGCAAAGCTCTATAAGGAAAAAGTCAAGAGGTGGCACGACAAGAAGATAATCGATCGGAAGTTTGAGGTTGGACAACCCGTCCTACTTTACAATTCTCGGTTGAAGCTATTTCCCGGTAAACTCAAATCACGATGGTCAGGGCCATTCTATATCAACCATGTTTTCCCGCATGGTGCGATTGAACTGCGGGATGAGAAGACAAACCAATTGTTCAAGGTGAACGGGCAAAGAGTTAAGCACTATTGGGGTGGCGACATCGAGCGCCAAAAGACCTCAATTAATCTCGTTGATCTGATATGAAGGGGGTATAGTCAGGCTGAGGACTTTAACTCAAGCGCTAATTGGGAGGCAACCCAATGTTTCATTTTAATGCTTAAGTCAAATTAAAAAAAAATAAAAAAAAAATTCAAAAGGATGATTTTTAGTGTTAATTGTTTCTAATGTTGTTAATTTTGTTGCTACATGTAGGTATTTGTATCCAATTTTGGCATTTGAGCGATGCGTGTCAGCGAGACGCCGATGGCACGCCAGCAGCAGCACGCCAGCAGCACCAGGCAGGCGCCAGCGTGCGGGCGCACCAGGCGCCGCGCGCGCGCACCAGGCGCAACGCTCGGCAGCAGGCGGGGCGCACCAGGCGGGCGCACCAGGCGCGCGCGGGCGCACAGCAGGCCGTGCGGCCGCACCTGGGCAGCTGGCTGGGTTCCTTAAATCACCAATTGGCTCATTTTTTTTTCATTCCATTTTTATATCTCTCTCCTCCCACTTCATAGCCAACTTGCTTACAACTTACCCAAACTTAATTTTGTGACCCATTGCATCATTTTGGCATCCAATTGCGATATCCCATCATCAATTTCACCTTCCATCTTGGATTTGAACAACAATTTGAAGGTTTTTGAAGAATTTCTTTGGGTTTTCACAAGTTCTCCAAGATAAGGTAATAAGGGCTATAAATTTCCAATTTTTCTTGCTTGGGTGCTGTCTTTTGGTGATTTTGATTGGCAGGTACATAGCTAGCTCCCATTGCAAGGCTTTGTGGAGGGTTCGGCCTAGTCCCCATTGCACTTACACTTGTGATTTTTTGGAGTGCACGCCAACTGTTCGACAAATTGTCTGTGAGGGAATTCTTGGCTACTTTGAGTGTTTTGCTTGCAACTCTGATCCTGATGGCCACCAAACGACATAGGGGTGAACCTTCCTCATCCAGGGCATATGATAAGAAAAGGTTTGTCAGTGCGGAAGCCTCCGAACGTTACCACACCACCATGGTCACAAAATCTTTGATTCCGGAACGGGGTATTCTTCCTGACACAACAAATAATTGGGGGTTGGCAGAAATAATTAGGGAAAGAGGATGGGAAACTTTTGCCGCTCAGCCCGAGCCCGCGTGTATTCCTCTTGTCAGGGAATTCTACGCTAATGCATTAGAAGCTGAAAATTTTGTGGTAACGGTTAGGGGCAAGAAAGTTTCATTTGGAAAAAGGTGCATTGAAGAATACTATAACCTACCTAAATGCCATGGTGAGGATGACCTTATTAAATATGGGGCCGACAAGCCCGACTGGGATGCAGTGATTACAACATTATGCAAACCCGGTGCTCGTTGGGCTACGACAAGGGGGGAGCCGGTGCATTTTCGCCAAGGCGACTTAAGCAAATATGGGAAAGCATGGTTATACTTCATCAATGCAAAGCTATGGCCGACCACACACGCAACTCAAGTAATTCCAATGCGGGCTCTTATCCTGTTTTGTTTGGTAACTGGGCAGAGCATTAGTGTGGGTCGGTTGATTCGGAACTCAATTCTTCAGTTTGTTAATGGGAAGTCTTCAGGCGGGTTGCCACACCCATCCCTAATCTGCGGGTTGTGCAAGAGGGCCAAAGTTATGGTGCATGCCCACGAGTTACTTCAACAACCACTCACACCCATTGACAGCCTAGCTATTGGCCTCTACAAGGTCTGGAAGCTGGCGGCACCGGAGCCACATGGGGCTGGGTTCTTGCCGTTAGTTCAGCCTCACGAGCCCGAGGCGAGTGTCGGAACTCCACCACCAACCACGGAGCACACCGAGGCATCTAACTCTTCTTTGGACCTACTGATTGCTGAGATGCGGGAGCGTTGTCATGAAAATCAGGCGATGAGGGCCGAAATACAACAGAACGAGTAGGCGAGACTATGGGACGAGCAGGAGCGGGAGCGTGAGAATAGGCGCATGTCCCGCCGCCTTGATCACTCCATTCAGCAAGTTAATTCCTTATGCATTTACACGACCGATTTTTGTAACGCGGCTGCACAGGTGATCAACAACAGCGGGGCCAATACCGGCCCCAATGCAGTCCAATTTCCCATGACACCTATGTTCCCGGAATATGGCTTTGACTCGGATGATGATGCATGTGGGGGGAATCACGCATTTGGCAATAATGACGATGACGCTGCTTGATTTCCCCGGTGATGTTCTCTTTTTAAATTCTGTCTATTTTAAACATCGAGGACTATGTTTACTTTAAGTTTGGGGGTGTGTGTTAGTTTAATTGTGTGTGTTGGTTTAAATTAGTCATGTTATTGTGTCCAAGTTGTGTGTGTTTTAAGAATGGCCAATGATATTCTGCTGGTCAAGGTGTTCTTTCTAAAGTAAGGCTCGAGCAGACTTAGTTACTTCTTAACATTATGGCTAACTCCCCTACTCTTGGTTACGTTAACTCCTCACGTTTTCCGCATGCCTGTTAGTTAGTTAGTATTGAGAAACCTCATTTACTTTTATGTTTGGGCGATTATACTTGAAATGTACTGAACTCATGTCTGCTACCTGTTTTGTCATTTTAGGCTTTCATATAAGTTTGGGGGAAGTTATTAATTCGAAAAAAAAAAAAAAAAAAAACTGACCAAGTTTAATTACGTGGCCTTTGCTACTCGAGTTAATAGACCCTTTGGGGTGTTTTACACCTAATGCCCAAAAGCCATCTGGTTTGGGAGTCATTGATCAAACGCTCGTTACATGGGTAGCTCTGAATAGCCTAATGTGATTAGACATTGCACGGTCATGCGATTAGTAAGGTGAGATGGAGCGTAAAACGCACTCACCAATGTGATTGCTCATTACTGCATCAATGTACTTGGAAACCCCCCCTTTCTTATGTGGTCGCCTTGTTTGATTTTCTCTAGGTAACGATGAGTTTGTAGATTTATAGTATAATCCCTCGGAAGTTGAGTTCATGCGTTAGCTCTTTCCTAACTGACATAAACAGATATCATGCACTCACACACACACACTACTGGGGTCTTGAGTAGCCGTATGCTTAGAACTCTTATTAAATTGTAACTTTTCAGTCTGCTTGGGCCCATTTTTGATCTTTTTCCTTTGAGGCCAATTCTTGGAGTCACTTTACTCTAAATCCAGTGGTTTTTATATAAATTAGTAAATCTCTGTTTACTTGAGGATAAGCAAAGATTTAAGTTTGGGGGTATTTGATGAGCGTGTTTTATACACAAAATTTGGGTACTTTTCGCCTTGATAATTTGCAAGTCTTTAGGTAGTTTATATAGTTTTTATGTATTTTTATCTTATTTTTACATAAATTAGTTTTTAGTTACTTTTACATGTTTTATGTTGCTTTGATGCATTTTTATTACGTTTGTAGGAATTGAAATAAAGACCGACCGGATCGTTGTTTGGATTGACTCATTGTCCGTGCCTGGACGTCGGTGCCCGAATGGTAATATGATGGATTGTGGTGATTGGCGGCACCCGGTGCTTAATTTGACAATATTTGGCAGTTGGGCGTGCACAGCGTTGGATTGCGTGCACGGCGTTCGGCGTCGGCCAAGCCACGTGGGCATGCCCGTGCTTGGATGTCCGTGCCCGAATAATAACACGGTGAGAAATTATGTTTGGCGATGCTCGGGACTTAATTTGCTTACGTTTGGAAGTTGGGCGTGCACGGCGTCGAAGTGCGTGCACGGCGTGCGGCGTCGACCAAGCCGCGGGCACGGCGTGCGTTGGGCGCTGGGCGCTGGGCGCTCGGCGCTTGGCAGCCTCGGCGTTGGGCGCGCGCGCGCGCGCATGGCTCGGCAGCCTCGGCAGCAATTAGCTCGGCAGGCAGGTGGGGCGGCATGCAGGCGCCAGCGTGCGGGCGCACGCCTGGGGCGCGCGGGCGCGCGCGTTTGGCTCGGCAGCGCAGCGGAGCGGCATGCAGGCGCCAGCGTGCGGGCGCACGCCTGGGGCGCGCGGGCGCGCGCGCATGGCTCAGCAGCCTCGGCAGCCTCGGCAGCGCCATGGGCGGCATGCAGGCGCTTGGGCGCGGGCGCACGCCTGGGCATGCGGGCGCACGCCGCCGTGCTGAGTGCGATCTGACACAGCCATAGTGCGATCTGAGCTCCATTTTGTCCGATTTTGGCTAGGGTTTCATGATGAAGACTATATATATTCTCTTCCTAGCTACATATCAGATATCTAGAGAGAGGGAGGCTACAAAATACATCAACCAACAGAGCTCAAGGCTGGAAATCAAGCTGAATCAAGCCAAAAGCCAAGGAACTCAGTCAAGAAGAATTGCAAGGCCAAGGTGGAGAGCTAGAAACCATCAGCAACCAAAGGAACACCAGTTGAATAGCTTCAAAAGTGGTTTCATTTCTAGATTTCCATCTCCTTTGTAATTCGAATTTGACAATGTATCAATTGAAAATGATGTTTATTGTAGCTATCATGAACTAACCTTCTATTCTAAGATTGCAATGGAACCCAACACTTAATTTGAATTGAATTCTCTCTCTATTGATTTTAGTTATGCATTTGTGAATTGATTGTCATAACCTTTGCTTCTAGATTAATTGCTTGGCCCGTAATTACCATGGGAACCTATATGAACTTGACGAACGGATTATAGGTTGAGACCTAGCTATGATAACATGCGAAAGTATAGATTGTTGTGGGTTATTAATTGGATTAAGTGACGTATGTCTTATTAATTATCTGCAATAATAGGTATCTTGATTGTAGTTGGGATAGATATATACCTAATTACCGCATGCAACCTATTGAGAATCTAGTCTTAATGACTTCTGACGTGAAAGTTGGTAATTGAAGGGAGGATTATTTAGATTTGGTGACACGTGTCTAGTAATCATTCCTGAAATTAGTCTCTTGATAGTGTATAGGATAGACATATACCTATACACCGCTTAGGAAGATTCGTGATTGACCATCGACAGAGGCTCTTATGTAGTTTTGACTTCTCGGTTGTCAATTCGTATGTTATAACTAATTGAAAAGAGAGAGTTAGGAGATTCAAATGACGTGTTGGGGGAAATTGTAATCTTAGACCTTTCTATCTTGATATTTTACCGCACTTTACTCATTATTTGACTTGTGTACTCAACCAATCAACAAATTATCAAATCTTCATTGTTTAAATTAGATCAATTTGATAGACGATTGGTACTTGGTTATTATTTGTCACAATTCCCTGTGGGTTCGACTCATATCTTATCATATATTACTTGTTGACCGTGTATACTTGCACGTGTGTGTTTATCGATAGCTAAATCGACTAACATAAATTCAAATCATATATCTCAAATTCTTGCTTTTGTTCAAAAGTTTCATTTATAAGTCCCGTTTTGACCTTTAAAAAAATCTTGGTTCTAAATAGCCATTACATATTTAGACAGTACAAGAATTCCAATTGACACATAACAAAGCTTGTAAGGGTTCAGTATATATGTACCAAGCCTCAGTTTACAAACAAAACTTCTTGACAACTCTGCAGCACAGCGCGGCCGCGCTGCATAAATGCTTGGGAGTGGCGCGGCCGCGCTACTCCCATTACAGCCCAAACCTGAAACTTTTCATGCACAACTCTCTTACTAGCATGTTGGGGTCTTTGCATATAACACATGCACACAATATTCAGAAAACTTAAAACCAAAATAAAACTATGCATTCGACATTCAATTATCTCATTTTGAAATTTCCTTTTTGAAAACAAGCTTAATAGCTCTTTTCCTTAAGGACTATCCAAGATCATATTTGACCCTTAGATTATTGCTACATAGGTTCTGATACACATGCTCAACGTTACTAGAATATAACTACATCATTTCTTCAATTCAAGGTAGCTTTTCCTTTAAAACTTATCAAATCATAACTTATAATTCAACTTTGTGATAACGTACTCATGATACAACTTAATAGGTGTTTAAAACTTCTTCATGCTTAATGTACTGGGTTACGTTAGGTTATAAAGATTGAACAATAAAAAGAAAACCACAGTTTCTGTTCTGGTGCAGGCGCGGTCGTGCCCTGTTTAGCCTTGGTACCAGCGCGGCCGCGCTGGTACGCAGACACAGGTGCTACAGGCTGCTGCTGCTGCGAACCAGTTTTTTCGAAAATCTATACAATGGCAATTTAAACACAGCCAAACATTATAACTCAACTAAAACAAGTTGTATATAGCATGTACACAAACAATACAACTGATAATCTCATCAAATTCATGCTTTTTAAACAATAACACTCATTTAAGCAATTTAACAAACATTGGACATACATAGCATGAATTTATGAAATTTTTGTGTATTTGGAACATGATTAATCCATAACTCATGTTCTTAATATGCTAATATCCTCAAACAACAATCATATATCAATCACAGATTTCCAACATATGGATTTCCACTCTGAACTTGCATTTTTCTTACTATATCTTAAAAAAACATAAACTAAAGGTTCCATAGAATTACTTGTTGATGAATTCCCTTTTGGATTACAGAGATGATGCTATATTAGTTGTTTGATTACCCCTCTACAACTCCAGAAGTACTTCAAGATCTCCAAGCTCTCAATTACACTCACAATTTCAGAATTTCCTTCCGAATAGAAGTATTTTGCAAAGGAAAATAACATTTTGGGTTGGGAATACTTATAGAAATTGCCAACACATAAATTTCCCACCCTTTCACTCCTCAAACCATCAGTTATCATCTCCTTAACATTCATTAGATGAAGAAATAAAGAGAGAGTGGTTATGAAATGTGAGGAGTTTTTGAATTAAAAGGAAAGAGAATACTACTTCCTTTTATTTCTAGAACAAACGTGGCCTTCATCTCATTTGTCCCAATTCATTTGTCATGCGGGTCCCCTCCCCCATCAGTTGATCCATTTCCTTTTTTCTTTAATCATTATTTTAATCATTTAATCAATTAATAAGCTATTTGACTATTTTGCCCTCCGAAATCAACATTTTCGATATTAATATCGATTCCTACTAAAATCGATGTTCCGAACGTCGTGGGATTATTCGTTTCGTCAAATTAGTTCCCGAAATTCGCGGTTGACTTTGACCAAAAAGTCAACCCCGACACATTCTGTGATTATAGTCTATTCTGACTAATTTCGACGTTCCGGACTCAAATATACAGTCCGCGTCTTTAAATTCCACTCCGAACTCAAATTCAAGTTTTAACTCTATTTCTTGCATATTATAAAATTGTTATCATTCTTAGTTAATTCAAACAATTAAATTAGTTTAAACTAACCATTAAAAATACGTATCATCACATAGCACATATACATACGTTTAATTAATCACATCGAGTTTCACATAATTTCATAAAAAAAAATATATTCATCGAATTACAAAAAGGTCTCGGATATTACAGATTCTCCATATTAAAGCGGTTATGAATAAATCAATTAGAACAATTCTAATCTTATTTAAATAAATAAATTAAACTATTTAATTTATTTAATTAAATAATATTTATTCTACAATAAGGGTAAGCCCCTTAGCGATTAACGACTTTCCAGATAATATAGATTTCAACATTAATTACAAAAGAACCTTTCAGTGAATAGTTACCGTACAATTCAATCCTTCTACCATACAATGTCCCAATTAAATATAAGACATGGAATTACTGTCAAGTCTTATTTTATTTAATTATATACCTTTCGATTCGCAAATGCACAACTCTAAATAATGCAAATTAGTTGCTCTGGTTTGGTTCAGTACTGGACCCGAAGTCGAAACCCTAAATGTCGGTAAGACTCAAACGTAACTCCCGAAGTTACAGATCCAAAGCTGAAGTCCTAAAGGTTGTAGAGACCCTAATTCCTGACTTCTCGAAGCCAAACATAAGGATACCATCCGAACCCGAAGAGGTTCCCGAGCTACGAGAGGCCTCCCGAACTACGTAAGGTTCCGAAGTGGATCTGAAGTCAAAATCTTGTAGGCAGCGGGTCGTCAGACCCAAACCATGTTTCTAAGCCTGTATAACCTCAGACCAATCAGCCACAAGATGTTCCTTAAGCCAATATCTTGAAGTAACCTTAAGTCCCAGCAAATCATAGGAAGAACTCTATGATCGTAGAGTGACTTCACTCCGATCGTAGAGCACACTTATAAAACCATAGAGTAAGCCAGCCATGTCGGCCAGAGACCGTAAAGTGAACTCTACGATCCTAGAGCTTCACTTCCCGATCGTAGAGCTTCGCTCGCGCATCATAGAGTTAGACGGGCAAGTCCTAGACCATCGTAGAGTGAACTCTGCCGATCGTAGAGCTTCACCCGTCAATTATAGAGCCCACCTTGTGAATCGTAGAGTGAACCTGACGATCATAGAGTCAACCCTACCGATCGTAGAGTTTCACTAGGCAATCGTAGAGTGACTCCACTAACTTGGTAACGTCCTTCTGATCGTAGAGCTGTTACGACGGACCATAGGATGGTTAAATGGACCATAAGACAGAGTCTTTTGATCACATTTATTTAATTCATTATTGATGCTTATCTATGACTGATCAGAGAGTAAATTATAAATACTATAGGATACTGTCAGAGCAGAAACGTAGAGTAATTAGTAAGCAACAAACCAGACAAGTTTTCTCTGACGCTACTCAAACATTCTTTTAAATGCAAGTTTCCTAACTCAAACTTGAGTTATTATTTTTCAAGCATGTTAGTGGAGAATTATTGTTGATTATTCCACATCTATAATGATTATTGGTATTCGCACTTAGTGCAATTAAAATTCTATTTTATTTATCGAACTGTGAAATAATTTAAGTTCTGTTATTCATAAACGGTTTATGAGCTAGATCTATGCTAGTTATATCGGCTAGATCGAACATGTTTAAATTTGTTAAATCAAATATGTTTTAAAAGCTATCCAAACCAGTTGTTGGTACGAATTCTTACACTGAGAAAAAGAACAACTTTTATTAAGGAAGTATATTGGAAAAACAATTATTTGCCCGTTTATTAAGTGTTATGCATATTAACCGGGTATGAAACGTTGATCCCCTTGATTACCAAAACTTATTAAGAGGTGATATACCTCCGTACTTGTTCATGGTCATTGTCGACCACTCAACATTATTTATTCAATTATTCAATTATTGAAACTTGAATTATGTTCTTTCATAGTCATTATCTATTGTTGATAATTCAAAGTTTAATTCTTTTTCAATCATGATATATTACTCTTGTATTTAAACTTGCTGAGCGAATTAGTTGCTCACTCTTGCTATATCATGATATTATTTCAGTTAAGCCCGAATGTTCAAAGAAAAAAGATAAAGGCAAGGGCAAGGTCCAAGAATAGTTTATTATGATCATCTAATTATTAAGTTATCTGATGTAATTGATTATGTAAACCTTTTGTATTATTAAGGCTATGTTTTAAGTTAAGGTTATTAGACCTTGGGAATTTGATGTAGAATCTAATGTAATGAACAATTTATGTTTATTTATTCCGCTTAGTTTATAGAATATGTATAAAGATGATGGATCGTGAGCACCAAATGCCGAGGTTATGGAACCCAAATTTGGGGGCGTCACATGTTGGTATCAAAGCCGTAGGTTATAAACATTAGGATGCGAAACCTAGGTTATAACCTTAGAAGAAAACTCGTATAGAGTATGCTAAGAGATGGATTATGGAAATTCATCGAGTATGGGTTGTACATAATAAAATATCATTTCATTTCGTCAATGAATATATTTTATTGTGATACTGACGTTGTTGTTTATTTGTTTTTGGTGTTGTGATTATAGGATGTCTGAAGAGAGACAAGGTAGTCATACAGTAGAACAAGAGCAGTTGCGCCCCATAGAGGAGCCCATGGAGATCGAGGACACAGTTGAGGATGTCCTGATAGGAGATTTGATGGCGAGGAACTCAGAGTTAGAGGAGAAAGTAGCACATTTAGAGGAGCAGAACCTAACTCATCAGTTCATGGAGGAACAGTATAAGGAGCTAGCTTATCAGTCTCAGGCTGATTTAGCTAAGATGAAGGTGCAGTTAGATGGATACGTGACTTCAGCTCATCAGGTAGGGCCACTACTACACCAGATGGTTGCTAGGAATGCCGGGCTGAAAGAAAAGTTGGAGCAAAAAGAGTTGAAGATAGGAGAGTTGATGATGGAGAATCAATCTATGAAGTTTGAATTTGATCTGGAGATTGCTGACAAGATTCGGGTTGAGGATGCCTGGGTCAGAGCAGCGAGGAGAGTTAATCAGCTGGAGAAAGACTTGGAGGCAAGTGTTGTGAGGATAGAGACTTTGGGGCTGGCACTAGATACATCCTATAGGAGCCCGAGAGTGGGAGATAGGAGGCCTCATATGGAGGTAGGAGAGACCAGTCGCTCGGTTCATTGCCGAGTTATGGATGAAGTATTTCCACAAGAGCAGCAGGAGCATGTTCATGCAGATATGGCTCATTAGGACATGCAGTGATGTGATAGCTTAGATGTTATGTATTGTATATAGATGTAGTTTGTACCCCTTTGTTTATAAGGTTATATATATGTGATATAAACCCCAGACTGTGAGCGGTAGTATGTAAATATGATATATCTCCACTTTATGTGTATAAGGGGAATATAGTTATGGTAGATCCCATCTTTTGATGCTAAAATGGGATAATTAGCATTTATAGAAATATGCCAGGGAATTGTAAGTGTATGACACTATGATTTGGTATATGAATATAAATGCAGTATTATGATTATATGTTTGACTGAGTTTAAATTGCGCATTAAATTTTAAATTCTAACACTAATAAGATGAGCATAAAATGTAAAACACAAAGAATAATTTAAGGTTTTGTTTAAAATCAGATAATGCCGCCAAGAAGAGCACTACGAAACCAAAGGGAGGAAAGATCTGTTAATAATGAAGAAGGGAATGCAAACTCGATGCAAGACTTTATAAATATGTTAGCAGAGGCAATGTAGAATCAGGCACTAGCCGCAGGAAATCCGCCAGGGAATCAATTGGCCAATTTTAAGGACTTTAAAGCATTAGGTCTGCTAGAGTTTAAGGGAATAACAGACCCAATCGAAGCTCAAACATGGGTCGAGTAAATGGAGAGGGCTTTTATTATTGCAAGAGTTGTTGAGGAGCAAAAGACGGCTTTTGCTACCTACTTGATGAAAGGAGAGGCGAATTTCTGGTGAGAATCGAATCAGAACAGAGCCGGAGAAGGAGTGGTAACATGGGAGAGATTCAAAGAATTGTTTTTCGAGAATTATTTTCCACGAAGTATGCAAGGAAGGATGGAAGTGAAATTCTTAGAATTGAAGTAGGAGAACGTGTCAGTTTCGGAGTACGCAACCAAATTAAGCGAGTTAGCAAGATTTGCACCACACCAAGTGGACACGGAAGAACGAAAGGCGAGACGTTTTGAGAATGGGTTAAAACCCTGGATATTCAGCAAGGTAGCAGTGCTACAGATTGATTCGTTTTTGACTCTTTTAGAGAAGGCGATTATTGTAGAAGGGGGAAGTGAAGTAGTATCAAAGTATAACCGAGAGAAGAACAAGAAAAAGAATGAAGGTGGAATTCAAAATGACAGCAGCGGTGGTAGCAACAACAATAAGCGCAAGTGGAACAATAATGGTAATAACTCGGAGAATCTGTGATAACCCAGATTCTCAGAAATTATTAAATAAGAATTTAATAAATAAAATTCTTATTATGAGACGTTTTGAGTTTGAGTATGTGTATATATGTGTTTCATATTATGAAATATGTGGTTCGATGTGAAGGAAATATATATATTCTTGTAATTGGGAAGAAATGGTTTAATAATTAATTAAACCATTGAAAAGATTAAATGAAATTGTCATGAAAAGGAAATTAGTTGAATAATATTAGTTAGTTTAATTAAGTTAAAATTATATTGTGAAATAATATAATTTGATTGTTATGTCTTGTGGAAAAATGAATATTATTATGAATTAAGTTTTATAAATAATGTGAGCGATTCACTTAATTAAAATAGTGAATCAATGTGAATTGAGTTTATTTAATTAAATGTATTATTTAAATAAGCATAATGTTATTTCTAATTAATTTAATAATTAATTAGAGATTTAATAATTTGTCTTGGTATTCCTTCATTGAACTGAGTTTTCTCGCCCCAGCGAAGTCTCGCCCCGGCGAGAAAACTGTGAAGGAATTTCTCGCCCCGACGAGAGATTTTGTGAAGGAATTCTCGCCCCGGCGAGCTCACTACAGGAAATGTTAAATTTTTCTTTATTTGTAGTTATGCTATGTCACCCTATGCATGTTTAAAACTTAGATTAATATGTTGAACGAATACCAAGACGTTGAGTTGGATGCTAAGCATATACTTGCTGATTATAAAACATAAATATTGATGAACCCTAACTTAACGTTGAGTTTTAGGAATTCTTAAGCATGTTATTGCTATAATTAATCTTACAACTTCTGAAGTGAGACTGATAACCAGAAAATAATTGAGATATTAAAATGAAAATTGGATGAGAATGAGTCCTGAAGTGTTTATAATATTGTAACTAATTATTGTTACTGCTTTTATAAACGGAATGTGTAGGTTGTTTTCTAAGAGTTGCTATGTGACTAATAAATATTGTGCATGATTATATATCGTGTAGGATACGTGAACTGCAGATAAGTATAGGCTAATTATGGTAATTAGTAATCTACGAACCAGGCAAGTCTTTTAGTTCCTATTTGTTATGTGAACTAAATGATTAATTATTTAAAATCTATGATGTAAAAGCATGATATATGTTATGTGTTGTATGTATGAAACGACAAAGTCAATGTATGACAACGTCTATGGAGTTAAAATGTTGATTGAGTTATGGAACTCAATTATTACTTGGTAACTGATGTACAATATGTATGATATGTTTAGCCAAATGTTTATGATGTATATGACGAGCATGTTATCTATGAGTTATGTGTTGTATGCAAACTGTTAGATTTTGCTGAGCTGTCGAGCTCATTCTTGCAAATAACCACTTTTGCAGGTTAAAGATACAAGGTAACGTTATGTGCTACCCAAATGGCATGAATCAAAATGATGCGTGAAGATTTAAATGTTTTAGTTGAAGTTATTACTTGAATTATGTTAAGTTTTTGATAAATGAATTTATGTTGAGTTGTAAAGTTTGTATTAAGGTGTAAACTTTTATTATAAGTTCGACAACGCGAATCATGATATTAACATGATTCTAAGATATTTAGATGTAAAGGTTGAAAATTTTGGGATCGAGAATGATTTGTAATAGAATAGTTTAAATTTTTTTCGCATTTTATTAAGTTTAACATTGAATAATGTTGTAAAGTCTGAATGAGGATGTTTTGTTAACGACCAATGTGGAGGGTTGGATTATATGAATTTTGGGGTCGTTACAGTTGGTATCAGAGCTGATAGGTTTGAAACCTTAGGTACGAGTACCTTAGGCTATAACCTTAGAGAAGAAGGGTGTAGATGATAGTGTTTAAAGAATAATAAGTTAAGTATAATTATGGTGTAATCGTATTCTTTAATAGTTGATGTATGGTATCTGGGCTAAACAATTCCTTCAGAGAGCGGAGATTGATACGAACTAGCAACCGATCTAACTCGCTGTGAGAGACAGTGTAGGGGAGACGGGAACTAGTTTGTTGGTTATTTGTGAGAAACCATTCAGGTGCTATACTAAACACTGTTAGAGACTCGAGGTGTATCAAATATAGAATTATGGATGCGTATGATTAAGACGTGATTCTTTTCATATAGGTAGATGCATGAGATGAATTAAGTCTTAGAAACGTTACAAGAAGAAGATGCGAATGACGCGAAGTGAACTCGAATAAAATATTGAATAATATAAATGAAGTTAGAGATTCTTAAAGGAAGAATTGATATATAAACAAGAAGATTCAAAGAAGAATCTTGAAAAGTTATGAAAGATGAGAATCAAGAGTTACCTGACTCTAGTAATAAAGATGGTGTTAATAAATAGACGATGTCTATAAGATGAGAATGATATAAATGATAAGGATGAACTCAAATAGAGTTTAGAGAATTCATGTGAGACAAGATTATGATAAAATGTTTAGGTTCAAAGAAGAACCTGAAGAGCTAAAAGAACAGGGAACACCTGGGTTGATTAATCATAAGATAATGTGATTAAAGAGAAGAATAAAGAAGATCGTAGGATGAGACGATCATAGATAAGAAAGAATCGTAAGAAGAAGTTGATGATAAAACGAGATCACGACATGATCTGCTAAAGTTATAAAATGTCAGAAGATCTTAAATGATTGAATAGTTGTAGTATGACGCTATAAAGAGATGGTACTATGAAATAGTACGAGGTAAACTCACGAGGAGTTATGGATGATGAAATACGAGGAATTCGTATCAAGCAAAAAGTAAGTTAAGAGCAAGATGAAATTAAGTGGGATTTCAATGGAGGACTCATGTTAGTGGCTGAGTTGTACAATTCCTTGTATGGGCGGGGAATTTGTGCTTGGTGTAACAACCACTTAGCTTCCTATATTGACAATTCATTGCAATGTTGGTATCGCGCTATCACTATACATATGACGAGAAGGTGATTCTTTTCTCATATTTATATTTGATAGATATAGAATATTAAGGTTAGGTACGGTTCTTAAAACTTATACTTATGGTAAGTTCGTGACTCATGATCGTATGGTGGAACCCCTCAGCGAATGGACGATTTTGGTCTGACTAGGATAAGTTCCTAAAACCGTATGATTATGGTAAGTTCCTGAACTTCCAAAGTGTGGCAAGTTTGATGAACTATATTGGGTATAGAAAAGTTATGTTGTAGGGAGCATTGATAGTATAGAAGATTGATAGAATGATTAAGTAATGAAGTAATGAAGTCAAGATTGAAGTTGATGGAGAAAGTGGATATTCCAAATCTTCTAGCTATGCTAGATTTTCGAAATTTATTGACATCGTGCTGATACTCGTAATTTTATGTTCTCAAAAATATATTGGGTCAATGTTTGAACCAATAAGTTTTAAAGAGGTGCTATTATTCGTATGTCTATGCTAATTGTTTCAGCTAGACAAAAATGATTTGAAATTATCAAAATGTATTTTGAACGATGGAGTCATCAGTGCAATTGAACCTAGTGTTGGATGTGATCGAAGGATTGTCAGCCCACTATGGTATGATGTAGTATGACAAAGTCCTAAAATGACAGCATCCTCAACGTACTATTAAGACGGTACGGTATCATGACGTCATAAAAGAATTTTATTTTCTGTTAACTTATGAAAAGATATGCCAATTGAGTTGGCTAAAAATATTTTGACTAATGTCCGAATTGTTGTTCAAGGTCTATGCTAATTGATTCGGCTAGACGACTGTTGAAAAGTGTTTATGAAGTTCAAGAGTTCTTTGAGATTTTATGTCAAACCAGTTTATTCTGGTGCGGAATTTGTATTAAGTCTGAGGTGAACCAACCCTGTAATGGGGGATACGCAATAGCGTTAATATGTATGTGCAAAATATATAGTACGAAGGGCTGATCACCTGGAGTACGAGAAGAGATGGTCCATAGTCTTTTGACTGTTAAAGGTTACAGTAGAAATATCTGTTAACCTAGGACAAGGTTCAAGTCTTTACGACTCCTCAGCAGGATATTGAAAGTTTTTGAATGAATCTTTAAATTCTTGAGTTATTCATACTGCTTCCCAATTATTGAACAATTGTGAAAGATTCTTATTCTCTTGAAAGGTGGAAGTGGAAAGAAAATATTCCTTAAGAAGGGGTAAGTCGTAGAATGCAACATGTAGTGATGAGTAAGTTAAACAAAATATAATAAATCCAAGAAGGAATGAAATTCCAGAAATGGAAGAGATAAAATTAGCTAATGATGAATAATGATGAGAAATTTTTAGAAGAGGAAGATGTGAAGAACGCAATGATCTTAGAAAGATCCTTAGAGAAAGAACTTGGTTATAGAACCCAATGAATAAGTAGAGATTAGCGTAAAGTCCATTTTGATAGCTAGAAGGAATGAATATTAGTAAATCAAAATTTCGAGGACGAAATTCTTAGAAGAAGGAGTGAATGTGATATCCCGAATATTTATGCGATGCTAAATCAGGATATTAAATGATTACGATGAATATGATATGCAATGAATGCGTTAAAGGGTTAAAGAATATATATAACACTCGAAGTGTTCCAAGTTTAAGTGAAGGTAATGAAATAAATCCTACACTAAGGTAATGCGTTAAGTTATTCAACGATAATTGTGAAAGAGAATTAGTGAAAACCAAGTAAGGGAGGTTTCGTTGATTCCGAGGACGGAATCCTTATAAGGAGGGAAGGATGTGACAACCCAGATTCTCAGAAATTATTAAATAAGAATTTAATAAATAAAATTCTTATTATGAGATGTTTTGAGTTTGAGTATGTGTATATATGTGTTTCATATTATGAAATATATGGTTCGATGTGAAGGAAATATGTATATTCTTGTATTTGGGAAGAAATGGTTTAATAATTAATTAAACCATTGAAAAGATTAAATGAAATTATCATGAAAAAGGAAATTAGTTGAATAATATTAGTTAGTTTAATTAAGTTAAAATTATATTGTGAAATAATATAATTTCACAATATAATTTGATTGTTATGTCTTGTGGAAAATTGAATATTATTATGAATTAAGTGTTATAAATAATGTGAGCGATTCACTTAATTAAAATAGTGAATCAATGTGAATTGAGTTTATTTAATTAAATGTATTATTTAAATAAGCATAATGTTATTTCTAATTAATTTAATAATTAATTAGAGATTTAATAATTTGTCTTGGTATTCCTTCATTGAACTGAGTTTTCTCGCCCCGGCGAGCTCACTGCAGGAAATGTTAAATTTTTCTTTCTTTGTAGTTATGCTATGTCACCCTGTACATGTTTAAAACTTAGATTAATATGTTGTACGAATACCAAGACGTTGAGTTGGATGCTAAGCATATACTTGCTGATTATAAAATATAAATATTGATGAACCCTAACTTAACGTTGAGTTTTAGGAATTCTTAAGCATGTTATTGCTATAATTAAGCTTACAACTTCTGAAGTAAGACTGATAACCAGAAAACAATTGAGATATTAAAATGAAAATTGGATGGGAATGAGTCCTGAAGTGTTTATAATACTGTAACTAATTATTGTTACTGCTTTATAAATGGAATGTGTAGCTTGTTTTCTAAGAGTTGTTGTGTGACTAATAAATGTTGTGCATGATTATATATCGTGTAGGATACATGAAGTGCATATAAGTATAGGCTAATTATGGTAATTGGTAATCTACGAACCAGGAAAGTCTTTCAGTTCCTATTTGTTATGTGAACTAAATGCTTAATTATTTAAAATCTATGATGTAAAAGCATGATATATTTTATGTGTTGTATGTATGAAACGACAAAGTCAATGTATGACAACGTCCATGGAGTTAAAATGTTGATTGAGTTATGGAACTCAATTATTACTTGGTAACTGATGTACAATATGTATGATATGTTTAGCCAAATGTTTATGATGTATATGACGAGCATGTTATCTATGAGTTATGTGTTGTATGCAAACTGTTAGATTTTGCTGAGCTGTCGAGCTCATTCTTGCAAATAACCACTTTTGCAGGTTAAAGATACAAGATAACATTATGTGCTACCCAAATGGCATCAATCAAAATGATGCATGAAGATTTAAATGTTTTAGTTGAAGTTATTACTTGAATTATGTTAAGTTTTTGATAAATGAATTTATGTTGAGTTGTAAAGTTTGTATTGAGGTGTAAACTTTTATTATAAGTTCGACAAGGCGAATCATGATATTAACATGATTCTAAGATATTTAGATGTAAAGGTTAAAAATTTTGGGATCGAGAATGATTTGTAATAGAATAGTTTAAAATTTTTCCGCATTTTATTAAGTTTAACATTGAATAATGTTGTAAAGTCTGAATGAGGATGTTTTGTTAACGACCGATGTGGAGAGTTGGATTGTATGAATTTTGGGGTCATTACAGAATCAACAAGGAAGTCCACAACAGAAGAAACCGACATGTAATAAGTGTGGAAAGAATCACTCGGGGGAGTGCATGAAGGGAAGGAATGTATGTTATAACTACGGACAGGACGGGCATATCGCTCTAAATTGTCCTAAACCTAAGAAGGGGGGATGTTTTTGATGTGGAGGTACAGGACATAGATTCAAGGACTGTCCAATGAAAAAGAGTACTGATGGTGGAAGGGCTAACAAGGGTAGTAACACCAAGTTAACCATCAGAGGACTAGTTCAGCCCAGTAAGCCGACACCTCGAACATTCAACATGACAGTTCAAGACGCAATGACATCCAAGGAGGTGGTGTTAGGTATTATTTGGATCAATAATATAAATGCATATATATTATTTGATTCGGGAGGGACCTGTTCATTTGTGTCTGATGATTTTGCTAGAAGATTAAATTTACCTCGTGAAAAGTTAGAAAACCCAATGAACATAGAGGCTACAAATAAAGAAGTAATCTCTGTTGAGTATATCCATAGGAATTGTTGTGTGGAAATAAGGGGACATAAGTTAAGCGTGAATTTAATTCCGATACGCTTAGGAGAATATGATGTGATCCTAGGAATGTATTGGTTGTTTAACCAGGAGGCAGTTATTGACTGTCAGAAAAAGAGCATACACCTTAAAGTACCAAATAAGTCTAAGGTTATATTTTATAGTAGCAAGTCGCCAAGATAAATGAGTTGTCTGACGATGATGCAGGCCAAGAAATTGTTAAAGAAAGGATGTGAGGGTTATTTAGCTCATATAGTGGATACACAGAGGGTGAATTCTAACATGGGGGGGGGGCAGATACCTATAGTGAATGAGTTCGTGGACGTCTTTCTAGAGGAATTGCCAGGACTTCCACCAGACCGAGAAATAGAGTTTGTAATTGATTTAGTACCGGGGACAACGCCAATTTTGAAAGCACCATATAGGATGGCTCTAGTAGAGATGAGAAAATTAATGATCTAGCTACAGGAGTTGTTGGATAAGAAGTACATTTAACCGAGTGTAGAATCCAATGGGGAGCACCGGTGTTGTTTGTAAAGAAGAAGGACGGATCGATGAGATTATGTATGGATTATATGGAATTGAACAAAGTGATAATTAAGAACAAGTATCCGTTACCAAGAATAGACGATCTGTTTGATCAACTTAAAGGAGCAAAGTATTTTTCGAAGATTTATTTGAGAACCGATTATCATCAATTGAAGGTGAGGAAGGAGGATGTACCAAAGACAGCATTTAAAACTCATTACGGCCATTATGAGTTTTTAGTGATGTCGTTTGGACTGACGAATACGCCAGCTTCATTTATAGACTTGATGAACAGAGTGTTCAAGCCATACTTGGATAAGTTTGTGGTTGTGTTCATTGACGATATCTTGGTGTATTCAAAGACTGAAGAGGAGCATGCCGAGCATTTAAGGATAATACTAGAGACATTAAGGAAGGAGAAATTATACGCGAAATTTTTGAAGTATGAATTCTGGTTGAAGAGCGTTCGATTTTTGGGACATGTTATCGACAACGAGGGAATTTTTGTTGATCCTGCAATGGTAGAAGCGGAGAAACATTGGGGACAACCGAAGACGCCGACAGAGGTCAGAAGTTTCTTGGGATTAACAGGATATTATCGGAGGTTTATTCAAGATTTCTCGAATATAGCAACACCGTTAACCAAGTTGACAAGGCAGACAGTTAAGTATGTATGGACGGAGAAATGTGAGCAGAGTTTTCAGGAATTGAAGAAGCGACTAAGTGAAGCACCTGTGTTATCATTACCAGATAATACGGGAGGTTTTACGGTGTATAGTGATGCGTCTCACAAGGGACTAGGTTGTGTGTTGATGTAGAATGGTAAAGTCATTGCGTACGCGTCACGACAATTAAAAGATTATGAGAAGGGATACCCTACCCATGACTTGGAATTCGCTGCGGTAGTGTTTGCACTTAAGATTTGGAGACATTACCTCTATGGAGAAAAATGTAAGATATATACAGATCACAAGAGTCTGAAGTATATCTTTACACAAAAGGAGTTGAACATGAGGTAGAGGAGATGGTTAGAATTGATCAAGGATTACGATTGTGAGACTCTATACAATCCCGGAAAGGCCAACGTAGTGGCAGATGCTTTAAGTAGAAAGAGTAGAGAGAAGTTGTTTGTATTGACAAAGCAGGAAGAATTAGTAAAGGAAATGGCTAGAATGGAGTTGGAGGTGAAAAATCTGAATGATTCAGAGAAAGTAATAGAAATGGAAGCAAGTTCGACATTATTAGACAAGGTGAAAGAAGCTCAAGAAAATGATGAAGAATGTGTTAACATCAAGAAACGGTTAGTTAAAGGTGAGGAGTTGAAGTATAAAATCGATGGCACCAGATTGTTGAGATTCGAAGAGCGAGTTTGGGTACCTTTAGTACCGGAGTTAAGAGAAGAGATTTTGCAAGAGGCCCATAATACGAGATACTCGTTACACCTAGGAAGCACAAACATGTGTCAAGATTTACGTCAACATTTTTGGTGGCCTAACATAAATAGAGAGGTTGTAGAATGTGTTAGTCGATGTTTAACTTGTTAATGAGTCAAGGCAGAGCATCAACGACCAAGCGGATTATTGCAGCCATTAGAGATTCCTGAATGAAAATGGGAGCAATCACGATAGATTTTATGGTGGGACTTCCAGCAACATAGAAAGGTTACGACGCCATATGGGTGATAGTGGACGTCTTACAAAGTCAGCGCACTTTTTGCCGATCAAGATTAGGTACAATTTGGACCAACTAGCCAAATTGTATATCAAAGAAATTGTTTCAAGACATGGAATGCCGATATTAATTGTATCTGATAGAGATCAGCGCTTCACATCAAATTTTTGGAGGAGTCTTCGAGAAAGAATGAGGACACAATTAAGGTTAAGCACTGCGTATCATCCACAGACTGACGGGCAAAGCGAAAGAACGATTCAGACATTAGAAGACATGCTCATAGCCTGTGTGATGGACTTCAAGGGAAACTGGGAGGATCATCTTCTGTTAGTAAAATTCACGTATAATAATAGTTACCACACAAGCATTGGTATTCCACCGTACAAAGCACTGTATGGGAGGAAATGTAGAACGCCTTTATGTTGTGACAAGGTAGGTGAACGAAGACTATTGGGGCCAGAATTGGTGCAGCAGATCGTGGGGATCATCAAAGTGATCAGAGCTCGTCTACTAGCAGCTCAAGATCGACAGAAGAAGTATGCAAATTTGCATCGTAAGAAAAGAGATTTCGAAGTGGGAAGCTATGTGTTTTTGAAAGTATCTCCTTGGAAAGGGAAGATACGATTTGGCAAGAAAGGGAAATTGAGTTCGAGATTTGTAGGACCGTTTGAGATATTGAAGAAACTAGGTGAAGTGGCGTACGAGGTAGCTTTACCTCCTGAACTGGAACATATTCATAATGTGTTTCATGTGTCAGTATTGCGTCCATATAAGCGTGATTACAAGCATGTTATATCGTATCAGCCGATTCAAGTCGAGAAGGACTTATCATATGAAGAAATTCCTATAGAAATTTTAGATAGGAAAGAGCAGACGTTAATAAATAAGGTTATACATTCTATCAAAGTTCTTTGGAGGAACCATAACGCTGAAGAAGCTACGTGGGAACTCGAGGAAAAGATGAGGAAGAATTATCCGAATCTTTTTGAGTAACCTTATGTTGTAATTCCGGGGACAGAATTGTTATAAGGAGGGGAGAATGTAATAACCAAGAATATGTAGGTCACATTGTAAATATATATATTAAATATTTAACAATGTATTAAATACTTTGTGACTTATGAAGAATGAGTATGTGATTAAATGAATATATATATATATAACTCTGTGTGTGTATAGTTATTGTGACGCCCCCAAATCCGAGTACTTAAAACCCGTATGGGTGCTACACGATACAATTCATTGAAGCTACTTATTATAAAATAATAGTAATTATTACATCAGATGTATCTATCCCAGGTATGAAGACCTTTAAATTCTTTATTACATGATAGTTACTGTAATTACAACACATAAGTCTATCTATTACAAATAACTTTCTTCGATCACTCATTGAGCTTGCCTTTGCCCTTATCTTTACCTGATCCCGTTACAGGGCCTTGCTTAACTGAAAATATTTATATTCAAAGCAAGAATGAGCATTCAATTGCTCAGCAAGTAATAGCACTAATAATAACATACGCAAGAAATAAATGTTTTCTTTGAAATATGCTTTGACAACAGAATAAGATTGTAAAGCAATTGAAACATGACTTGATTTCATTTTTGAAACAACATACTAAGTGGTCATAAGACCATGAACTTTTCTTTTTCATTTTTCTGAAAAGGTTTTATAAGAAATTCATCTGTGAACCGTCTAGCTTACGGGCACGGTGGGTGATCAGCCCGTTATGCCCTGTATTGATCAATACTATCTACGGGAACGACATTTGCGTTCAACGTCACCGCCTTCTTGGAGCAATATAAAATTTCCCAATTCTGGGATGTTCATACTCAGTCTGGAGTCCAAGCCAAAATAATTTAGCCGGACAACTCTACTTATTCAATAATATTTAAAGACTTATTATAAAAGCAATGAAATACTTTAATCTGTGTCTAGCCGAAACAAATGGCTTAGACTACTTCTGAACAGTTTTATACATACTGAAACTGATAAGGTCCACGGTACGCTTGGGTAAAGTGAACATTGCCCGGATTGTTATCTAACGAAGCTTTATGGTGGAACATGCGCAACACCTCAACCCAACGCCTATATTGAAGCGCGAACCTTGGTACAATTGTTTGTGTAAGCATAATCTGCGTTGAATAGAACACTAACGACACCTCAACCTGTTGTCTATAATGAGACAAGAACTTCGGTATAATCGCCACTTGATGTATGGTATAAGACGCCACACCCAACTATGAATTGTTGAATGATAAGTCAAATTGAATTCTCAAGAAACTAAGAAAACGCTTAGAAATTCTTAAAGAACCAAAAGATGAGAAACCTCTCAAGAATTTTTGTTAATAGAATAAAAGTTGTATCCATTACAATAATTTGGACCTCTATTTATACTAATAATAAGTAACTCTAATACTAATAGCAAAAAGAATTAAAATTACATAAGACTCCTAATTACAAAAGGAAATAAAAATCAAATTAAATTAGAATTCTAATTACGTAAGAATAACAAATCCTAATTAACTATCCATGCTGCTAAATTCCTTCCCATGATCTGATTTGGAATTATCATGACTTGTAATAAGCTTTGCTTGTACATCCTTTCTGACTAGGAATTGTAATTGCCGAATTTTTCAGGAAAAAGAAAATCAAGCTCCATGCCTACTCCTTTCTGTGTTCAAATTGTATAAGCCATACGAATTATTTCCTGACTAAACTTGAATTGTGCTTCATTTTAAGCATCTTTAAATAAACTTCTGTCCAATTACTTAAAATCACTTGACGAACCATTGAGACTTGAATTGAATTATTATCGTTTGATACGAACCTGACCAGGATTGCATCATTCCCCTCCTCTTAAAAAGGATTTGTCCTCAAATCCGACATCCCCTCCTTTTGAAAAGGATTCACCCACAAATGTTCCATTGTACTTGGATCAAATAACAATCTTTGAAACTTTTCAAGGCGCAATTGCAAACATACTTGAATTCCTGGATTAAACACAAAACAAAACAAATCAACATGTATCTTTTGTCTAATCACCAAGAAATCAAATAACTCAAATTTATATGCATAGTCTACTAGAACAAAAATCAAAGCACTTCCTTGTAGACTCTCAATGCAATGCTCGAATCGATTGGCACAATGATTCATGTTTTTCTCCTTGATGAGTACGGTCCCATCCCGAATCTGCACAACATAATTAACCTTTCCCTTTCCATGGACATTAATAAATTCAAAATCAAGCAATCGCAACAATGGAATGAAAAGGTCACAAACAACTTCACAAGATGAAAACTCAATTGCATAATTACAATGATCACAATCAAACTCAAATAATGCTAAAGAATTTCCCCAAGTGTAGATAAAAGTCAGAATATCACCACAATAAATATTAACAAATTTCCCCATGAAAGAATGCAAAATATGATTTAATCTGAAAATACTTAACGCAGTAGCTAGTCCAAATGATCTAACTAAACATAAATATAAACCATGTCTCACTATAACGATTGTGGATTTCATAATTTATTTAAAATATTTATTGAATTAAATAAATATTTTAATTGATTTATTTATTGAGTTAGTTAATAATTGTTTAATGTGTAACAAATTAATTAGTAGTTTAATTCATTTGTTTAGTAATTTTATGTGATTAAATATGAATTTTATTTAGTTTAATAAAATTCTATGGTTACATTTTTATTTATTAAAATGTAACATTGAAAGTGTGTGTTATATAGATTAAAAGGGTTTTAAATTAGTTTTACCAATCAAGGCCCTTAAAATTGTTTTTAATTTGGTTTTACCAAACAAGGTCTTAAGCCTTTTTAATTTTCAAAATAACCTAGTTTTGCCAAACAAGCCTTATGGCTTTTAAATGGTGTAACTGATGAATTAAAATTAGAATACGTTAAGATTGTAGGAGTATCAGTTTTTAGTTCTTATTAAGCTTTATCAGTTATTTTACAAAGTCTGAGAAGAAAGAAAAAAAAACAAACAAGAGAGTTTAGAAAAAATTGAGAGTTTTGAGAATTCTGTGAATTGAGAGGAAGCTAAGGAATCATCTTTGTTTAGCTTAAAGGTATAATTCTTTTTAATTTTGTTAGACGTTCTTCACTGTATATGGTTTTTACTTCCCTGTATGTGAATTTATTTGCTCAATGCATGAATTAGTTGGTTGTAATTGATAATATGCATGTATTAGTGATTATATGATGTTTATAAACCAATTTGAAGGAATTAATCCAAGAAAGCATGCTTTAAAATGGAGTTTTGGTTTTACAGTGTTTCACTTTCATATATGGCTTATATGTATGAAAATTGATGTACAATTTGATTATTAATCGGTAAATTGACTCTTGATTATGATAACATGATGAAAAACGAAGATAATGTAACTCAAACAGATCAAAATGGTTTAGAAACGAATTCATGGTGATTAATTTTGTTAATATGTCAAAAGTTTGGAAAAGAGTAAGAATAGTGGAATTTAATCTCTTAATTTGGTTATTTGATGATTCTGAGATGTTGAATTGATTCTGTAGTTGTTTGCTACTGAGTCTTTTGAGTTTATAACATCAGTGAATAACTATTTTGGTGTTTAAAGGTGTAAGATGTGAAATTGGTTGGAAGCAGAGTCTGTTCGCGCTGCAGCAACTGAGTCTGCGTTGCTGCGCGGCCACGCTGGTTTCCAGAGCATAAGTAACGCGGCCGCGCCGACAGCAGATCAGTCCCTATATGAGGGCAGCACGGTCGCGCAGGTTCCAAGAGTAAAAGAAGCGTGACCGCGCCGGTAATAGAACAAACCCAGTGATTAGTTTTTACATGTATAGCTTGGGTGATGCTAAGTTAGCCTATTCTAATGTATGTGGAGAATCGTAAAGCATATTATAAGACTTAATAACATAGTGTAGTTACTCATATGATGATTATAAGTTATGAATCAATAAGTTATAAAGATTTGTAACTCAATATCCGTAAGGATTGGAGATGTTAATTATATGTTATATCTTATGTTAAGTGATGGTATAGATTTCTGATTTGTGCTATGTGGTTAGTTAGAGAGTTCAGATCATGAATTAAGTTAGTATTTTGTACTAAAGTGGAAAGTGAAATTGTTAGTCATAGCTGTAATGAACTAATTTACATTGTGATCCTAATGGAATGTAGGACGTTTTGGTGAACATAAGTTGTGATTGTGTAGATTATGTACGAGGCAAGTTCCCTAAAACTTAACTTTTACTTGAGCAAGTTTCTAAATCCTACTTTTCATTGAGCAAGTTCTCTAACCTTGGCTATTATTATTATTCAAGCAAGGTTTTTCATATTACTCAACGATTATATGTTGATTGAGTTTTCTAGACTTTCAAATGCGTTACTCCAATATATTCGTTTGTAATCCTTGAATTCTACTATTATTGTAGTTCAATTTTACAAAGATTGTATTATTATTGTAACCAGACTGTTATATGGCTAGTGAACCCTTTTGACTCAACTAGTCCATAGTTGATGATCGTTCTAAAATCTAGAATTTCTGTTGAAGCTATTCCAAACCAAACCTCATTTGGTTCGGACTCTAATGGTAAAACTGAGATGAACTGTAACGACCCTAAAATTCATACAATCCAACTCACAACATCGGTCGTTATCAATACATCTTCATTCTAACTTTACAACATTATTCAATGTTAAACTTAATAAAAATGCGGAATAATTCAAACTTTTCTATTACAAATCATTCTCGATCCCAAAATTCTCAACCTTTACATCTAAATATCTTAGAATCATGTTAATATCATGATTCACTTTGTCTAACTTATTATAAAAAATTATACCTCAATACAAACTTTACAACTTAACGTAAATACATTTATCAAAATATTAACATATTTCAGGTAATAAATTTCAACTAAAACATTTAATCTTCATGCATCACTTTGATCCACGTCATTGGATAGCACATAACGTTACCTTGTATCTTTAACCTGCAAAAGTGATTATTTGCAAGAATGAGCTCGACATCTCAGCAAAATCTAATAGTTTTCATGCATCACGTAGTACATAAACAACATGCTCAGTTTATACAATCATAAACATTATAACTCTAGCATATCATACATGTTGTACATCAGTTACCAAGTAATAATTGAGTTCCATAACTCAATCAACATTCTAACTCGACGAACGTAGTCATAAATTGACTTTGTCGTTTCGTACATACAACATATAGAATTCATCATGCTTTTGCATCATAGGTTTAAAACAATCAATCATTTAGTTCACATAACAAATAGGAACTGAAAGACTTGCCTGGTTCGTAGATTACCGATTACCATAATTAGCTTATACTTATCTGCACTTCACGTATCCTACACAATATATAATCATGCACAACATTTATTAGTCACATAGCAACACTTAGTATTAACTCTACTTTACATTTCATAATCCTTCATTTTATTACGTTCCACTTTAATCGACACTTAACATTTAGTTAAGTCTTAAACTTTTTTTTACATTAGATGTATAATGTTTATAAGTAAATCTTTTGCTTATTACAATACTATTGTCACTTCAGGATTCACTCTCATTCAATCTCATTTTAATATCTCAATTGTCATCTGATAATTAATGGGTAATTGCTTATCATCCATCATAGTATTTTATTATTCATTTAATACATTAGTCTAAACTTTAAACATGTACATGACAACATAACATGAGCACAAGAAAAGAAGAAAAATTTTCATTTCCTGTTCCACCACTGGGGCGGTAGAATCCTTCACAAACCAGCGTCGGGGCGAGGCTACCGCCGGGGCGGTAAACGTAACACAATTATACCGCCGGGGCGACGAGACCGCCGAGGCGACACTTTCAGTGCAATTTCACCGCCGGGGCGGTGATCCTAAAACTCGACTTCTGCAGTTCGCGAGTTGCACAGTTCCAAAGCCAAAAACACCAAATTTCTTCATTTTAACAACAAAATAAAATTACCCAATCACTATAACTTATATATAATCATTACCCAAACCTTCTAGCACGATTCTAACATCTTAAACAACTTAAACAACCAATTTAAAGGCTTAAAAATCACAATTGATACTAGTTTTTTTCATATTTCACAACTTTTAGCGTAATCAACCGCTACAGATTCGTTTCTCAACCAAATTGGTCCGTTCAACTTCCGTTATTTTCGTTTTTCAACGCATAACAACAATCCATTATCAATTTATAGTTAAATACATGATTGAATCATCAATTTTTAACCAAAAGTAGACCAAAACATATATTCCTCAAGAACACAAATTCCCAATTTAAAACTTGTTTTACAACAATCTAATTTCTGGAAATCGTTTGTAAATTACATACAATGAATTATAAACACCTTTCAACAATTATACATAACAATCATTCACAAATTTATCAATTAAAACCCTAATTTTACAAAACTCTAGAACACAAAAAGTTAAGAGCAAAAGGGTTAAATTATTACCTTAAATCCTTGTTTAGGCTTATATAGATGATAAGAAGATGATTGGAATTGCTCTAAGAACCTCCTTTATTCTTTCAATTTCCACAGAGAATTTCTCCTCTTCTCTCAACACACTATGTTACAAGCTTTGGCCATATAAAATACGTAAAAAGAAAACTGATATGTGGGTTATCAGTTAAACAAAACCAAAAGGCTTTGTCAATTTAGTAAACCAAAGGCCACAAGGCCATGTTTGGTAAAACCAACTTAACAATTACTAAATATTTTTTTTTATATTCTCTTATTATAAAGTCACATGTCACACTTTAATTTAATTAAACTTATTATATAATTAAATCTAATTAAACTTATTAATAATTTCAATTAAAACTTCAATGACCAAATTATAATTCAATTTAGCCAAACTATAATTTTATTAAACAAAACATTTAATTCAATAAACCATTAGTCCTCTAATTTAATTATTTAATTAAATTATAATATTCGCATCACATTAGCGTACTTACGCACAATCACATCACACACAAATATATTCACACCAATTCACTATTTTAATTAAGTGAATCACTCATATTATTATGAAATTTAATTCACAATAATTTCCATTGTCCACAGGACATAACAATCAAATTATATTATTTCCCAATATAATTTTAACTTAATTAAATTAACTAATATTATTCAACTAATTTCTTTCTCATGACAATTTCATTTAATCTTTTCAATGGTTTAATTAACTATTAAACTATTTCTTCCCAATTACATGAATATATAATTTCTTTCATACCAAATCACATATTTCACAATATGAAACATATACACATATTCAAACCCAAAACGTCTCGTAATAAGAATTTTATTTATTAAATTCTTATTTAATAATTTCTAAAAATCCGGGTTGTCACATGAACAACCCTAATATAGGGGATTATACTACGCAATAACGTTAAAATGTTTGTGCACAATACATTGTACAAATGGCTGATCCCCCGGAGTACGAGACGGATGGTCCAAGTCTATAAGACTGTTAAAGGTTACAGTAGAGATACTTGCTAACCTAGGACATAGTTCGAGGTCTTATGACCCTCAGATATACTTTTAATTTTGAAATTTATATTCAACTCTTGAGCCAAGCTATCTGTTGGGCTTTCAGACCTTTGATTATTATTGATTGATTTTAGAAAACTATTACACCTCAATTAAAAGTCTACTTCTGTGATTTCTCTATTGTTATTGTTATTATACTTGTGGGCAATTGTTTGCTCACCTTTGCACAAAACATTGCAGCTAAGACTGAGAAGCTAGATGAGCCGTCCACTAGTAAGGGCAAGGGCAAGATGCAGAAGTAGCTCGCAAACTACTATTGTTATGAAATAATGTGACCAGACTTATTTAATGTTATGTTTTAATTCCGCATTGTTGTAATAAAGGTTAGATGACCTGGGATTTATTTGTTTAAGAGATTTAAGTTATAACCCCTTTTGTGGGAAGATGATTTATTCAGTATAATGTTATTTATTATCCTTTACTATGGGTAGTTAGTTATGAATGTATGGAATAGTGAACACCAAATCTTTGGGATTGAAGTACTCGAATTTGGGGGTGTCACAGGTTGATATCAAAGCTTTAGGTTATGAACCTTAGGTGGGGAAACTTTAGGTTATAACCTTATAGGAGGTCAAAAACATAGTGGTGATAAAACTCTTATCGAGTTCTAATGAATGAATTAAAGAATTAATTAAGGATAATAATAAAAGACTTTATGTGCTTATGTGTTGTAACTTATGTGCTCGCGAGTACCAACGAGTAGTATCGAGTAGTAATTAAACTTAAAATTTTGGTGGTAGGATGACTGATATAGGAGGACCCAGTCAGGCTAGGGAGGAGGAGCCACGAGATATTCATATCGTTCGAGAGCAGTTAGTGCAGAGGGAGCCATCTCCGTTGATTACTGTTGTGGGTTCGGAGTATGAGCCTGAGTATGATCCGGAGGAGGAACCCAAGGAGATTGAGGAGGAGGATGAGGATCCCTAAGAGTTCTCTCCTATCACCACTGACGCTGAGTTGTTCGATGAGTTGTATGACCGTAGCATAGAGCTGCAGGATAGAGTTAAGGAGTTGAAGATCAGGTTGAGGAACGACAAACCACCATAGAGCAGAAGAATGGCGAGATTGAAGATCTTGATATACGTCTTGGAAACGCAGAGTGGAAGTTAGTTCAGGCAGCGAGTCAGAATGAAGAGCTATCAGCTAAAGTAGAAAAACTGAAGTATGATCTGAAAGAAGAGTCTACAAAGCGTGCTAGAGCCGAGGACGCGTGGATGAAGGTTGCTGATCATGCAGACCGTGTTGAGGATGAGGTGCAATTAAAGAAAGCCAAGATGGATGAGATGGAGCATGTTTTCCACACAGCAATGGATAGGGCACAGGATCGAGTTTTTTGTTATCCGGTGCAGTTTGAGGATTTTCTATGGTACGTGATGGATCGCAGGACGATGATTCGTATCATGGAGCAACAGCGTAAGGAAGTCGTGCGACGTGGAATGTCTTAATAGATCACGAATAGCAGTAATAATAAGTTATTTTCTAAGAGAGTTATTATGATGTAAATCTCAAATGAGATAAATAGTGGGATATGATGATGTGATCTTGGAATTTTAAGATTTCAGGACAGGTGATGTAAATAACTATGATGCTATCTATGTTATGTTTTGAATCAGTGAATGAATAAAATACGAAAGTTTGTCAGATGTGCTATGTGCTATATATGTTTATAAATGTTTAAGCTAAGACTTAAATGTTTAAATAATGGAGTAATAACCTAATGGCGTGAATTCTTAACAGTAAGATGCCGCCTAGAAGAAGACAAACACGTCAACAGACCCCTGAGGGATCCACAAATAACAACGATGAAACCAACGCTAATCCAATGCAGCAATTGATGAATTTACTAACAGGAGCATTTGTGAATCAACCCCAAGCTCAGGGCACAACTTTCAAGGACTTCAAAGCAGTAGGACCCCCAGAATTTCAAGGGTCTATGAATCCAATTGAAGCTCAAACATGGGTCATGGAGATGGAAAAGGTTTTTGACATCGCTAGGGTCAGCGAGGACCAGAAGACTGCATTCGCAACATTTATGCTCAAATCAAAAGCTAGTTATTGGTGGCAACCTAACAAAACTCGAGGTGGTCAAGGGGTAATTCCGTGGGAACGATTCAAGGAGATGTTTTTCAAAACATATTTTCTGCCTAGTTTATAGAATCAAATGGAGGTTCAGTTTTTGGAGCTCAAGCAGGGAACGATGATGGTACCTGATTATGCCGCGAAGTTTAATGAATTGGCGAGGTTTGCGCCGTACCAAGTCAATACCGATGAGAGGAAGGCGAGGTAGTTTTTTATGGCAGCAAGTTGCCTAGACAAACAAGTTGTCTGACGTTGATGCATGCCAGGAAGATGTTGAGACAAGGATGTGTAGGATATCTAGCCTACAAAATCGATACACGAAAGGTGGGTGCAAAGTTAGAGGAGATACCGGTAGTTAGGGATTTTCCGAACGTGTTTCCAGATGATTTGTCGGGACTACCGTCAGATAGGGAAATTGAATTTGTAATTGATCTAGTACCGGGTACAACTCCTATATCAAAAGCCCTGTATCGAATGGCTCCAATAGAGATAAAGGAGTTGATGGTGTAATTGTAAGAGCTGCTAGATAAGAAGTATATCCAACCGAGCGTTTCGCCGTGGGGAGCACCGGTGTTATTTGTCAAGAAGAAAGACAGATCAATGCGTCTTTGCATTGATTATAGAGAGTTGAACAAGGTCACGATTAAAAATAAGTATCCGTTGCGAAGGATCGATGACCTGTTTGATCCGCTGAAGGGAGCGAGATATTTTTCAAAGATAGATCTGCGAAGTGGGTACCATCAGTTGAAGATGAGAAAGGAAGACATACCAAAGACGACATTCCGAACTAGATATGACCACTATGAGTTTTTGGTTATGTCATTTGGTTTAACAAACGCACCTGCAGTGTTTATGGATTTAATGAATAAAGTGTTTAAACCATTTTTGGATAAATTCGTAGTGGTATTCATAGACGATATTCTGGTATGTTCCAAAACTCAGGAAGAGCATGTGGAACACTTAAAGGTGACATTGGAAGCATTAAGGAGAGAGAGAAATTGTATGCGAAATTCTCCAAATGCGAATTTTGGTTAGAGCGTGTTCAATTCCTTGGGCATGTGATTGATAAGGACGAAATATCGGTGGACCATCAAAAGTGGAAGCTGTGATGAACTGGGATCAGCCAAAAATACCGTCAAAAGTAAGAAGTTTCTTGGGATTGGCGGGTTATTATAGACGTTTTATTCAAGATTTCTCCAGGATCGCCACTCCGTTGATGAATTTGACAAGAAAAGCAGTGAAGTTCGTTTGAACGGAGAAATGCGAAGAAAGTTTTCAGGAGTTAAAGAGACGTTTGAGTTCAGCACCTGTGTTGTCTTTACCGGATAATACAGGGAATTTTGTGGTGTATAGTGACATATCGCACAAGGGGCTAGGTTGCATGCTTATGCAGAACGGTAAGGTTGTCGCATATGCATCGTGCCAATTAAAAGATTATGAGAAAGGGTATCTGACCCATGATTTGGAGTTAGCAGTCGTGGTGTTTGCTTTGAAAATTTGGAGGCACTATCTCTATGGGGAGAAGTGTGAGATATATACAGACCATAAAAGTCTAAAGTATATTTTCACACAAAAGGATTTAAATATGCGTTTGAGACAATGGATAGAATTAATCAAAGATTACGATTATGAAATCTTATACCATCCGGGAAATGCTAATGTGGTTGCCGACGCTTTGAGCAGGAAGGGTCGGGAGAAGTTATTTTTCTTAACTGCTCAGGAGAAGCTCATAGCAGAAATGGCTAAGTTGGAGTTAAAGGTGAAATGTCTGGCAAAGCCAAATGAAAAATTATTCCGGATGGAAACCCAACCAACTTTAGTGGACAAGGTAAAAGAAGCACAACTCAAGGATGAGGAGTGTGATAAAATACGAAAAAGGGTGCTTGAGGGTGAGGAGCTTAAATTCAAAATCGATACCGAATGGTTGCTGAGATTTGAAGGTAGAATATGGGTTCCGTCAGTGCTAGAGATCAGAGAGGAGATTTCGAGCGAAGCTTATAGTTCAAGATTTTTGGTTCACCCGGGAAGTACAAAAATGTACCAGGATCTTCGACAACATTTCTGGTGGCCAAATATGAAGAGAGAAGTTGCTGAGTGTGTTACGAAGTGCTTAACTTGTCAGAAAGTCAAAGCAGAGCTTCAGAGGCCAAGTGGTTTGTTACAGCCCTTGGAGATACCAGAATAGAAGTGGGACACATATCACGATGGACTTCGTGGTAGGTCTTCTAACTAGTCAGAGAGGTTACGATGCAATTTGGGTTATTGTGGACCGACTGACGAAATCAGCGCATTTCTTGCCGATCAAAATCAGATTCACCTTAGATCAGTTGGCGAAATTATACGTCAAGGAGATTATCTCAAGGCACGGCGTTCCAGTATCAATTGTGTCAGACAAAGATCCATGTTTCACATCAAAATTTTGGAGGAGTCTACAAGCTTGTATGGGGATGCAGTTGAGAATGAGTACAACATACCATCCTCAAACCGATGGCCAGAGCGAAAGAACAATACAAACGTTGGAGGATATGCTAAGAGCGTGCGTCATGGATTTTAAAGGTAACTGGGATGATCATTTACCTCTAGTCGAGTTTGCCTATAACAATAGTTATCACACAAGTATTGGAATGCCGCCTTATGAAGCGTTGTACGGAAGGAAATGCAGAACTCCGTTATATTGGGATAAGGTTAGTGAACATCGACTATTGGGACCCGAACTAGTACAACAAACTGCTGAGATCGTCAAGGTGATAAGAGTCAGATTGTTAGCAGCTAAAGACAGGCAGAAGAAATATGTGAATCAGCATCGACAAAATCGCGAATTTGAAGTCGGCAGTTTTGTTTTCTTAAAAGTATCTCCTTGGAAGGGGAAGATCAGATTTGGTAAAAAGGGTGAGCTGAGTCCGCGATTTGTTGGACCCTTTGAGGTGTTGAAAAGAGTAAGTGAGGTGACCTATGAGGTAGCTTTACCTCCCCAGTTAGACCACATTCACAATGTTTTCCATGTATCGGTGCTACGACCGTATAAGCTCGATTATAAACATGTAATAAAATATGAACCGTTACAATTTGACAAAGATTTATCCTATGAAGAGGTTCCTGTACAGATAGTTGACAGGTGTAGACACCCAAATTTTACACTTCGTATACTAACCCTGACATGAGGACAAAATCGTCAATTAACGAAAGGTGGGCATAAGTACGAACACTCAAAGCCATCACAACGAGACGAGTTCAAAGCCGACACGACAACGATCGGATATCGGGAGTCGACTAATGGTCACTACGCTTACCTGGATGACATGGCACATTTCCCAGCAGTTCTCGGACTGCAAAATACAAGCCTTTCAGCGTAAACCAACGGTACGACACAAGAATCGAGGTGCAGCATAAAAATTGAGAAAATCAGCCTAGCCAGCCGCGGATTGATCTGCGGCCAATGATTAAAATAAACTAAAGTGCGCGGCGGGCGGCTGAAGCGGCTGAAGTGCGCGGTGGGCGCGGAGGAACCGAGGCCAGCCGCAGATCAATCTGCGGCTGCCTCTGATTGGCCTTTATCAGCACATTTCTTCATTTGGTATACAGGGAGTTGGCAGTAGCGGAAGAAATTTTGAAAGAGGAAGAAAATAGCAGCCGGCAGCAGCGAGCTAGGGAGAGAAAAGAGAGAAAATAGTGAGGATTTGTACCCCTTTTGGGAGATTATAGCACATATATTTTCTACTCTATTCAATACACAAGTTTACACACATCGTGGGGATTATTTGCAAGGTGAAAAACCCTTTGTTATAGCATTTTGTTATACCATTTTTGTTAAGCTTTTTGTCATTCGGATTATATTAAATGTAGTTTTCTTGTCTATTGTGGAGGATTCATGGATTGAGGATTATTAGTGAGGGTTCCAATGGAACAAAAAAATTCTTCCTAATAGCCCGATGATATCCATTTGGCGAATTTCTTAGCTCGTTATGGTAATATATTATGCGTAGTGTATTTAAATTGCTAATATAGTGTATTGTGGTGGGTTAGGCAATCCGGTGTTGCTCCTTTGTGTATTATTCATTTTGTGGGTGTCTAGAAATTTCGGATGTGAGCCTAGGAGTGCGACCCCGTGGTAAGTATCTCTGACTATGGGAAGTAGAGTTTGATATGGAATCTGAGTTGAAGATAAATATGGAAATTGATGCCAAACTAGAAAAGGAAACTACTTAAAGCTGGATTTCAGAGATTGAGAAGGATTTAGAATCCTACCATGCTTGCAAAGTGAAGACTTCCGAAGCAGAATTGGATTAGAATTCTTCTACACTTTAGATATTTATCTATAAATACTTGTAATGGTTAGAATTCAATCATCACATCATAGAGAGAGTTTTATCATATTTAGAGAGTTCATAGAAACATGTCAGGCTAGTTTTTCTTTATTCAGTTTGAAGGGAACGTGGATCCTTAGTAACAGTTTATGGTTTTATTAAATATACAGTATTTATTCTTTCTTATATGAAGCTTATTTTGATAATCTGTTTTAATTGTTAAATATTATTTGATTAACTGATTTAGTTTTTGCAGGATTAAATTGGTTAATTGATAGTATATGCTAGATTCAGGAATAGTATTACGTAATCGATATTATTTCTAATCATAAGTAGCAGTTAGTGATACTGATTGTGGTCAAGCTTTTGGTTTATTGCTATGGTTATCAGGAGACAGGTTAAACAAATCGAGCTTATGTGTTTGTTGCTTGGAATAGTCTAATTCCTTAGTTCTTAATGCTGCTGTTATATTAAATATAAAGAGCTTGTTTTAGGTTATATGATAGTTAGAATCTTGTGAAGAGCTTATTTCATTAAGTGACAATCTAAGAGGAATTTCGGATAACAAAGCTTGTTGTTATCTAGGACTAGTAGTTTCATTGAAGGGTGAATATTGTTATGTTTAATTGATCTATTGCTGTGAAAAGGTGAAACTGAACTGGAAAACTGAAGTTTTAATTCATTGGTTAATTTCATTATTTTTAAATCTGTCCTTATTAATTAGTTAAACAAATTCAAAACCCCCAACCTTTTATTTATTGTTAAAACTGTTAGAAGCATTAGGATAAATTAAAAATCAACATTGTTCTCTGTGGGATCGACCCTTGCTACTGCTATATTGTGCTTAGTCTTGAGTTCGTAGAGTTGAACAAGGTTTTTATTTTTGGTTTGCTTGACGACAGCTTCCCAAATTTTGGCACCGTTGCCGGGGAACAATTAGTGTTTTGATTTATTCTTTGTTTCTTTATTAGTTTATGACTCGATCTTCTCAATCTGGTAATTGGAATTTTGATCCAGAGATTGAGAAAACTGCAAAAAGGCTCAGGAAGGAAAATCGTAGAGTGCAGTCCACAACCGCAGAAGAAGAAATTCCATCACCTGGCCTGAACATAGCATTGGAACTACTGTCCAACAATTCATCAACTATATCCGAATCAGAAGAGGAGATGGCTGTTCAAAACAATAACAGAACTCTAAAGGAGTTGGCAACTCCTAATTTAAATCAGCAACCTCTATGCATTGAATATCCTGCTTTAGACGCTGCATTTGAACTTAAATCTGGACTAATCCATTTGTTACCTACTTTTCGTGGTCTTACAGGTGAGGACCCATATAAACATCTGAAAGAATTTCATGTGGTGTGTTCCACCATGAAGTCACATAGAATAACTCAAGAGCAGATCAAGCTTAGAGCCTTTCCTTTTTCACTGGCAGATTTGGCAAAAGATTGGTTGTATTACTTACCATCAGGTACAATCCAATCATGGAATAAAATGAAAAAGCTATTCTTAGAAAAGTATTTTCCTGCTTCAAGAGTAGCCAATATAAGAAAGGAGATTTGTGCAATTAGACAATTCAGTGGAGAGACACTCTACGAATATTGGGAAAGATTCAAGAAGCTTTGCTCTAGCTGCCCACCTCACCAGATAGATGACCAGCACTTGATCCAGTATTTCTATGAAGGATTGGTACCAATGGACAAAAGTATGATTGATGCTGCTAGCGGAGGAGCATTGGTTGACAAGACTCCAGAGGCTGCAAAGAATTTGATTGCCAACATGGCCACAAACTCACAACAATATGGAACTAGAATGAATCATGCACCACAAAGGGTCAATGAGGTGAGTACTTGTAGTCATGAACAACAAATTTCTGAACTAACTATTTTGGTGAGACAATTAGTTACAGGAAATAAGCCAGTTGCAAAGGCTTGTGGAATTTGCTTGCAGTCAAACCATAGCATAGATACATGTCCTACACTGCAAGAAAATGAAACCATGCAGCAGGCTAATGCAATGGGAAATTACCAAACACAACCTCAAAAAAAAGATATGATCCTTATTCGAACACTTATAATCCAGGATGGAAGGATCACCCCAATCTGAGTTATGGAGGAAATAGACCACCTGCATCACCTGTCTTTCCATAGAGGCAGCAGGGTTTTCAACCAGTTCAATACCAACCTAAAACAGCAACACCAACACCTTCTGAAACTTCCATTGAAGAGATGATCAAAGCACTGATGGGACAGACACAACAGTTCATGGATAACACGCAACAATTCATGAACCAGACACAACAGTTCCAACAGGAGACAAAGACTTCAGTCCAGGATTTGAGGAATCAATTGGGTCAGCTTGCAACCACAGTAGGAAAATTGGAATCCCAAGGCTCAGGAAAGTTACCCTCCCAAACAGTTGTGAATCCAAGGGAGAATGCAAGTGCCATTACACTAAGGAGTGGGAAAGAGCTGGAAGTGCCCACAACTACTGCAGACTTTAATGAAGAGAAAGCTAAGGAGGGAGCTGAACCACCTAAGGTAAATCCTAACTCTGTGATTTCAGTTAAAACTAATCCCCTACCTTTTCCACCTAGAAATCACAGGACTTCAAGGAAAGATGAGCAAGAGAAAGAAATTTTGGAGACCTTCAGAAAGGTGGAAGTCAATATACCATTGTTAGATGCAATCAAACAGGTGCCAAGATATGCTAAATTTTTGAAAGAGTTGTGCACTAACAAAAAGAAGCTGAAAGATGATGAAAGAGTCACTGTTGGAGAGAATGTCTCAGCAGTACTGCAAAGAAAGATGCCCCCTAAATGCAAGGATCCAGGCATGGTCACCATACCATGTAGGATAGGTAACACCAGGTTTGAGAGAGCTATGTTAGATTTAGGAGCTTCAATTAATGTTATGCCTTTATCCATACTTGCTTCTTTAAATCTAGGTCCTTTAAAACAAACTGGTGTTATTATTCAACTGGCTGATAGGACTAACACCTACCCTCAAGGGGTAATTGAGGATGTTTTAGTACAAGTGAATGAGCTGATCTTTCCTACAAACTTTTATATAGTGGATATGGAAGATGACACATCTCCAAATCCTACACATATCTTGTTGGGGAGGCCATTTTTGAAAACAGCAAGAAGAATGATTGATGTACATAATGGGACCTTAACCATGGAGTTTGATGGAGAGAAGATTCAATTCAATATATATGAGGCAATGAGGTACCCTAGTGATATTAATCTAGTTTTTGCTATTGATGTGATTGATTCTCTAGTGCAGCACTCTTTTGAACACATACATAAGGAAGGTTTGGAAGTTGTCATTACTAACAGCTTGGAAATAGACAATGAAGAAGAAGTTGAGTAGAGCCAGGAATTGAAGGAGGCTGTGGCTGCATTGCATTCCTTGCCCAAAATTTTAAATAAATATGCAGTCAATTCTATTCAATTACCTGCCAGTCATCAAAAATTGTTACCATCAGTTATGCAGGCCCCAATCTTAGATTTGAAGCCATTACCTGTGCACTTGAAGTATGCATACCTAGGGACTGATGATACATTGTCAGTGATAATTGTTAGTAACCTAACCAAAGTGCAGGAAGATAAATTGCTCAGAATTCTTAGGGATCACATCACTGTTTTTGGTTGGACAATAGCAGATATCAAAGGAATAAGCCCTGCCATGTGTATGCATAGAATTCTGTTGGAAGATGGAGCTAAACCAACCAGGGAAGCACAAAGAAGGCTGAATCCACCCATGATGGAGGTAGTCAAGAAAGAAGTTCTGAAGTTGTTAGATGCAGGAATAATCTATCCAATTTCAGACAGTCAATGGGTTAGTCCAGTCCAAGTAGTGCCAAAGAAGTCTGGAATTACAGTCATCAAGAATGACAACAATGAGCTGGAGCCAACAAGAATGTAAATGGGATGGAGAGTGTGCATTGATTATAGGAAGCTGAATGCAGTAACTAGAAAAGACCATTTTCCCCTTCCTTTTATTGATCAAATGTTAGAAAGATTGGCAGGCCATGCTTATTATTGTTTTCTAGATGGTTTTTCCGGTTACAACTAGATTGTGATTACACCAGAAGACCAGGAAAAGACCACACTCACATGCCTATTTGGAACTTTTGCTTATAGGAGAATGTCTTTTGGCTTGTGTAATGCACCAGGTACTTTTCAAAGATGCATGGTAAGTATTTTCTCTGATCTTTTAGAGAACTGCATTGAGGTTTTTATGGATGATTTCACAATACATGGTGATTCTTTGGATGTTTGTTTAGATAATTTGACTAAGGTGATTGATAGATGCTTAGAAACTAATCTTGTTCTAAATTGGGAAAAATGTCATTTTATGGTAGAACAAGGGATAGTACTGGGCCATGTTGTTTCTTCTAGTGGTTTAGAAGTTGATAAAGCTAAAATAGAAATCATTGCTGCATTACCTTACCCTGCAAAAGTGCAGGAGATTCGTTCTTTTCTTGGACATGCAGGTTTCTATAGGAGGTTTATCAAGGACTTCTCCAAAATAGCTTTGCCTTTGTGCAAGTTGCTGCAGAAAGATGTGGAGTTCCAGTTTACTGAAGAGTGCAAGGAGGCTTTTGACAAGCTGAAGAAACTGTTGACCTCAGCACCTGTGATCCAACCACCAAATTGGAAACTACCATTTGAGATCATGTGTGATGCAAGCAACTATGCAGTGGGAGCTGTTTTGGGTCAGAGAGTGAATAAAGTTGTGTATGCCATTTACTATGCTTCCAGGACTCTCAATGCTGCTCAAATAAACTACTCTACGACTGAGAAAAAACTTTTAGCAGTTGTTTTGCTTTAGATAAATTTAGATTTTATTTATTGGGAACTAAAGTAGTAGTTTATTCTGATCATGCTGCTCTCAGGTATCTCTTGACCAAGAAGGACTCAAAGCCACGAATTATAAGATGGATTCTGTTGCTACAAGAATTGGACTTGGAGATTAAAGACAAGAAAGGAGCAGAAATCCTAGTTGCAGATCACTTGAGCAGACTGGTGAGGGATGAGGAGACACTACCATTACATGATTCTTTTCCAGATGAACATCTACTTGCAATCACTGAGGAAAGGCCCTGGTATGCTGACATTGTAAATTATTTAGCAAGTTCATATATTCCTAACTAATTCTCTAAACCTCAGAAAGATAAGCTTAGGAGTGATGCAAAGTATTATGTATGGGATGATCCACATCTGTGGAAATTTTGTGCTGATCAGGTAATTAGAAGATGTGTTTCCAATAGTGAGTTTCATTCTATTCTATCTTTTTGTCATTCATATGCTTATGGAGGTCATTTTGGACCAAAAAGAACTGCTCACAAGGTTTTGGAATCTGGTTTTTATTGGCCAACCATTTTTAAAGATTCTTATTTGTTTTGTAAGTCATGTGCAAACTATCAAAAGACTGAGAATATCTCACATAGGAATCAGATGCCACAGAACCCTATTTTAATTGTTGACATCTTTGATGTCTGGGGAATTGATTTTATGGAACCTTTTCCTTCCTCTTTTGGTAATATTTATATCTTGTTGGCTGTTGATTATGTCTCTAAATGGGTTGAAGCTAAGGCTACAAGGACTGATGATTCTAAAGTTGTTGCAGATTTTGTTCAGTCTAATATTTTTGTCAGGTTTGGAGCCCCAAGAGCCATTATCAGTGATAGAGGGACCCATTTCTGCAATAGGATGCTGGCAGCACTGTTTAAAAAGTATAATGTGATGCACAGGGTTTCCACATCATACCATCCCCAAAGTAATGGTCAGGCTGAGGTATCCAACAGAGAGATCAAATCCATTTTAGAGAAAGTGGTTAAGCCTAACAGGAAGGATTGGAGTTTGAGGTTGCCAGATGCACTATGGGCCTACAGAACAGCTTACAAGAGTCCTATTAGTATGTCACCATATAGGATTGTATTTGGAAAACCTTGTCACTTACCAGTGGAATTGGAGCATAGAGCTTTTTGAGCTATTAAGCAATGCAGCATGGATATAGATCAAGTTGGTGAGCATAGGAAGTTGCAGTTGTAGGAACTAGAGGAGTTAAGAAATGAAGCCTATGAAAGTTCTAAGATTTACAAGGACAAAACTAAAGCCTTTCATGATAAACAGATTTTGAGGAAGAATTTTACTGTGGGATAGAAAGTTCTTCTCTACCATTCAAGGCTTAAATTATTTCCAGGTAAGCTGCGTTCTAGATGGGTTGAACCTTTTGTTATTACTAACATTTTTCATCATGGTGCAGTAGAAATTCAGAGTCCAGGTACAGGGAAGGTGTTCAAAGTGAATGGCCATAGGCTCAAACCTTTCTATGAAGGGTATCATGTGGAAGATGTTGAGACAGTTGGATTGGAGGAACCAGTTTATGGACATTGAGAAAGGATAGATGTCGAGCCAATGACATTAAACAAGGGCAGCTGCATGGGAGGCAACCCATGAATCAGATTTGATTTTCTATCCCTTTACTTTTTATTTTTTATTTTTTTTAGTTGCATGTTAGTTAGTTACTTTCTTCTTTGCATGATTGTCTTACATTGGGGACAATGTAAGGTTTGAGTGTGGGGGAGGGGGAGGGGTTGAGGTTATTTATTATTTGAGTTATTTAGTTATTTAGGATAACACATGCTAGATATGAATGCTCTGAAGTGAAAAAAAATGAAAGATTTTGTTGACAAATTGAGAAAAGTTTTGAAATTTTTTTTGACTCTACGAACGTAGTGTTCTGCTGAACTCTTGAAGGTTGAAATCGTAGAGTGAATATTGATGCTTATTTTCAGAATTTGATTTGATGCTTTAATGACTGATGAATAATGATGACTTAGTTAGGATCCATGGACTAATTCTGAATCTGGATTGTTTTGCATGCATGCTTGAATATGAGAGGCATGTTTACTTGACTAAGTTATTTGTGGGATTATACTTTGTGCACTGATTTTGTGACTCAGGAGTTGTTTTGACTGTTTATGTTGTTTACAGAACCTTGAAAAAAAGAAGGAAGCGAAAAGATGGAAGTTATAACAGTGTTGAAAAAAAAGAAAAAAAGAAAAAATGCAGATGTCTTGTGGTGGGTTGAGATGGAGCGTAAAACGCACTCACCCATAAACATAAGAGCGAGATGGAGCGTAAAACGCACTCGCTGAAAAAGTTATAAGTGGGATGGAGCATAAAATGCACCCACTTGAAGAGGAAAAATGTGTGAAGGGTGAAATGGAGCATAAAATGTATTCACCTGAGGAATTGAAAAACTGTTGGTTCTGTGGTTGAAAAGAATTGCAGGAGAATCAATTTTTGTGTTATGAGTCAGTGTACACGGTTGTTGTTCCATGATAACTGAGTTGGGTATTTGTGTTAATTGCATGAGAGTTATCTATGTGAATATGTTCTTATTTGGAGGATGTTTTGTGGGGAATGACAGAGTTGTTGTTATGGGCTGGTTGATGGGGTATTAGTCAGGGTCTGTGATGAGTATGGATGTTCAGTGTTGTTGAATTTGATACCTTCGATAGTTGGGAGAATGAGGACATGTAAAGTCTAAGTATGGGGGAATTTGATAGGTTCATAATATTTGATTATTTTTATTCCTTTATGCTTAGTTTAGTTGCATGTTATCTGTCATATGGGCTGAATTAAAGTGTTTATAGATCTTTGGAAGAATTTGATGCGATTCTGCAAAAATGTATTTTAATGCTGAATTTTATGTTGTTTTGCAGAATACTCTACGATCGCTTGGTAAAGGCTCTACGTTCGTAGTGTTAGGATGTAGTCTGACAGCTCTACGATCGCAAGAAGGCTAGGCGGAGTTGTTCGACGATTCCTAGTTCCACTCTACGATTGCCGAGATTCACTCTACGACTGGGCCACAACACTCTACGTTTTCAGTCGAGCGAGCGAAGTTACTCTACGTCTGACGAGAGTTACTCTACGATGGTAGTCTTTACTCTACGATTGACAAGTTTACTCGACAGTTAGTTACTCTACGATTCCAAGGTTTACTCTACGATCGCGATAAGTGTTGGTGCGGAGCATACTCTACGTTTTTGGTCGACATGCAGATTTCCAATTCTGAGTAGGATTTGAAACATTAAAGTTTAAAGATATGATTCCTAACAGGATTTGGAGATGAAGTTACAATCATACATGGAAAGTATCTCTGACTATGGGAAGTAGAGTTTGATATGGAATCTGAGTTGAAGATAAATATGGAAATTGAAGCCGAACTAGAAAAGGAAACTACTTAAAGCTGGATTTCAGAGATTGAGAAGGATTTAGAATCCTACCATACTTGCAAAGTGAAGACTTCCGAAGCAGAATTGGATTAGAATTCTTCTAGACTTTAGATATTTATCTATAAATACTTGCAATGGTTAGAATTCAATCATCACATCATAGAGAGAGTTTTATCATATTTAGAGAGTTCATAGAAACATGTCAGGCTAGTTTTTCTTTATTCAGTTTGAAGGGAACGTGGATCCTTAGTAGCAGTTTATGGTTTGATTAAATATACAATATTTATTCTTTCTTATATGAAGCTTATTTTGATAATCTGTTTTAATTGTTAAATATTATTTGATTAACTGATTTAGTTTCTGCAGGATTAAATTGGTTAATTGATTGTATATGCTAGATTCAAAATAGTATTACGTAATCGATATTATTTCTAATCATAAGTAGCAGTAAGTGATATTGATTGTGGTCAAGCTTTTGGTTTATTGTTATGGTTATCAGGAGACAGGTTAAACAAATCGAGCTTATGTGTTTATTGCTTAGAATAGTCTAATTCCTTAGTTCTTAATGCTGCTGTCATATTAAATCTAAAGAGCTTGTTTTAGGTTATATGATAGTTAGAATCTTGTGAAGAGCTTATTTCATTAAGTGACAATCTAAGAGGAATTTCGGATAACAGAGCTTGTTGTTATCTAGGACTATTAGTTTCATTGAAGGGTGAATATTGTTATGTTTAATTGATCTATTGCTGTGAAAAGGTGAAACTGAACTGGAAAACTGAAGTTTTAATTCATTGGTTAATTTCATTATTTTTAAATCTGTCCTTATTAATTAGTTAAACAAATTCAACATTTTTCTCTGTGGGATCGACCCTTGCTACTGCTATACTGTGCTTAGTCTTGAGTTCGTAGAGTTGAACAAGGTTTTTATTTTTGGTTTGCTTGACGACAACTTCCCAGTACGGACACGCTCATCCTCAGTGATAGCAATCACACGAGCACGAGAAATGGAATGGCGAAGCTGTCCTGACTCATTAGGATAAGCCCACACCTTATCTTGGACATTATCTATCGAGGTGGTATAAGCATACCTCATTTCATCCATCTTCCTTTTGACTCCTCGCAATTCATTCTCAAGATTGCGAGCATACTCCGCAGTCTGCTGTTGATCTAGAATCTCCACATCTCTAATATTATTAAGCTCATGATATTCAACTTGCAACTCATGCAACTTTGCCTCATAGTACTGGATTCTATTTTCTGATGTCTGAAGTCTGGTAGTCAGATCCAGATTCTCGTCCATCAAATGGTGAACCATCGCCCCTAGTTGTATCAGGCCATCTTCCATCCCATGGTTAATCTGTTCAACATCTGGCTCAATAGCCTCATTTTTTGCATTTCTAAGGCCTCATCAAGTTCTTCTACAAATAGTTCCTCTTCAAGATCTTCGTCATACTCTGAATCGGAATCTATGTCCACCACCTGTACTGGCTCGGGTACTGGCTGTGGTTCTATCATATGTGGTGCTATCTGCTCCTCAACCTCTATCGGTTCTTCCTGAACTCCATCCATCTACACGTAGATTAATAACTCGATTAGTACACAATACAAGTTATATACACATATAACAAATAACAGTTATATTTAAATTATCTGTTTATTTCATTTGTGATGAATTTCCTCAATCCATCCTCTTTAAACTCTATTTGAGTTATTTATTATCTGTCTGTTTAGCTGACTTAAGGTTATAGCCCAAGGTATCCCCACCTAAGGTTTCTATCCTACAACTCTGATACTAACCTGTGACGCCCCCAAATCCGGGTACTTAAAACCCGTACTTGGTGCTACACGATACCATTCATTCAAGCTACTTATTATAAAATAACAGTAATTATTACATCAGAGGTATCTATCCCAAGTACCAAGACCTTTAAATTATTTATTACATGATAGTTACTGTAATTACAACACATAAGTCTATCTATTATAAATAACTGTCTTCGATCATTCATTGAGCTTGCCTTTGCCCTTATCTTTACTTGATCCCTCTACAGGGCCTTGTTTAACTGAAAACATTTATATTCAAAGTAAGAATGAGCATTCAATTGCTCAACAAATAATAGCACTAATAATAACATACGCAAGAAATAAATGTTTTCTTTGAAATATGCTTTGACAATAGAACAAGATTGTAAAGCAATTGAAACATGACATACTGACTTTTAAATACTGAGTGGTCATAAGACCATGAACTTTTCTTTTTCATTTTTCTAAAAAGGTTCTATCAGAAATTTCATCTGTGAACCGTCTAGCTTACGGGCACGGTGGGTGATCAACCCGTTATGTTATAATATGTATTGATCAATACTATCTACGGGAACAACATTTGCGTTCAACGTCACCGCCTTCTTGGCGCAATATAAAATTTTCCAATTCTGGGACGTTCATACTCAGTCTGGAGTCCAAGCCAAAATAATTTAGCCGGACAGTTCTACTTATTCAATAATATTTCAAGACTTATTATAAAAGCAATAAAATACTTTAATCTGTGTCTAGCCGAAACAAATGGCTTAAACTGCTTCTGAACAGTTTTATGCATATTGAAACTCAATAAGTACGCATCATAGCATGTATATCAAAGATTTTGATAACTTAACATAGCATACCAGTTTTGTAACGCCCCCAAATCCGGGTTACCTTAACCTCGGGTCTGGTGCATCACTGTGCAACTCATACATCATACTATCAACAACTCATTGCGGAAAAATAAAAATCTTTACATTGATATAATATAAATATTGTTGTCCCAAGCCTCGAAACCATAACTAAAACATGATCTTACTACACGAATATAATTACAAGATTATTACAATATGCTCCCATCTAAACCTAGGTACGAAGACCTTAACTAATACACCACTTAATAAACATTACAAATATAATTCTATTCATGTTGTATATAACAGTTCATATCAATATAAGCATTAAAATTTATTACCTCAAACTCTTCTCAATCCCAAGTTTTGTAACATTTAACTTCTACACTTATGATCAAGGTTGAATAAATACCATGATCATTTACAAAACTTTATAAGTAAACATAAGATTTAGTCTCTGACTGTAGTTATTCTCTAAATATTCGTAGTGTTATTCAATAACCATACATTTCGTTATAAAAGTCCTTTATACAACCTCGTCACCCTTCTAGTTTACTAAATAAGTAAATTACATAATCGCATCCTAACTAACAGAATGGATAACCTCCATTTCTAATTCAAGATTTACAGAATTTAATGCACATACATCGTATACCGTCATCAAGGCCAAATAACTATAATGAGGAAACATTTAACAACCTTCCTGTTTCCCTGTGCCTCTAATCCTTATCATCAAGATATCAAGATAATTGCATTGCATCGTAAATCTGCAAAAAATTTATTTTTGCAAGAATGAGCACGACGGCTCAGCAAGAACTAACAGTTTTCACATTTCATGCTTCACGTAACACATAAGTTTGCATTTTATCCATACATCATGATTCTCATACTATGCATCTTACTCATGCATTATAAAATCTTATGCAATTCATCTATATACATGCATCATGCATCTTATAGCATACCTTATGCATCTCACATTGTATATTTACAATAATTCAAGTTTCACATAGAACAATGTAGTCACATAGTTGCACATTGTGCACAATTTAATCATGCTCGCATATAATCCACACAATAGTGAAACATTTAGTAATTAAGTCATGTACGTCAATACATTTAAACAAGTCAACAAGTTACTGAAAAAACTTGCCTTAAGCGTTCCTTGCCAAATTATGATGGCCCGTCCTTCAAATATCCTACACAATTTATTTAACAATAAAATACCAATTAGCCACTAAAAAGGCTTCATATATTGGTTCACATTATAATAATTCTTATCTCATATTGTTCGCGCATTATTGACAATTAACGCAATTAACTCTAAAACATTTCTCGGCGTCGCGTCATTTGAAAATGTTACGACCCTCATTATCATCAATCCTCATTGGTTACATTAACCCCATTCCATATCTTATAATGTTCGTTTCATTTGAATCTAAACACTATCTAAGTTCATTAACACTTGCATGGCGTTTCGACGTTTACACGTCACACGCCTAATTCGCCTCTTTTGCATGTGCTTAGCATGCTCATACATTGGGTTACAACACTCCATAATGTTTTATTTTTATTAGAAACAAAATATTAAACAAGGTTTTGCACACTTGTTACGACGTTACGACGTTTGCACGTCCATACGCCAAACTTGTATACTCGAACGCCCAAGCGACACGCGTTTGCGCACGCTTAGCACGCCCATTCGAATTGTCTAATACTCAATGGTTAATGCTAATATCATTATAAATCATAATAACCATATTTTAGAACTTAGAACATTATTTAACATTGTCGAGAGCATTACGCGCATGCCCGACACTCTCCGATTGCCTCTAATTACATATCAGTCCTATAAATGGCCAATTTAGGCCATACTACAGACCTCAAATTAAAACACTTAAAGAACGAAAGTTGTAGGTCTACTCTGCCTCTTTCCGAATCATGTTGAATCAACTCAATCCGAGTTCGTATGAGAAAGTTATGCCCATTTTACTAAATGATGTCGGAGCTGTTTTGCACAATCTCTTGACCAGCGCCTAGGCACCCAAGAATAGCCTTTGGGCAGCGCCTATGCGCTCTCTCACAGTAGATCGCCCATTGTCCAGCGCCTAGGCGCTCGACCTAAGCCTCCCAGCTCGATTTCTTCACGGATTACTCTGTTTTTTCGTGTTCTAGACCTATCTTGCTTCCAACCACCATAACTCTTTCTCTAGACATCCAAATTGGTCCATTTCGGACTCTATTGACTCCTAAGTCATAGAGCTACAACATATCAAAAATTCAGAGCTATCCACTAAAATTAACATGGCCAAATCTTAGGCCAAAGTACTAAGTCGCACTTTATTTCTGTGTTCTTGGGGTTCTTCACAAAAATCTTCACCAAATCTTTGTTTTAACTCCTTTTTACTCCATTCCAACTGGGTTAACTTCGTAACCCATGGAAGTACAATATCATACCAATAAAAAAATTAACCAAACATAGAATCAAAGCTACATGTCCTCTAAAATTCGTCTGAATGTCCAAAGTCCGCATTTTTGTCCAATGTTCATCCTCCTTAAGCAAATGTACGAATTTCTTGTGTTTTTGTTCAATTTTAATGTCATTAATAGCTTATATAACCTCTTAACAACATTATTAGCCATCCATAACCATCAACAACTACAAAATCGCAACAAAACCAATCACCAAGCAAAATAGCTTAAAGACCATGAAAGCTAGAAATTTCTAGCAAAATCGAATGGAAATGGGTTTAGATGATATGATTACCTCTTGTAATCGATCCTAGATGTTAAGATGGTTAGCTAGGGCTTGCTTGAGCTATCCCTCCTTGCTTGGTTCCTCCTTCCTCCTCCCCCTCTCTCTCTCTACAACTTCTTCCTTCTTCTCCCTTCTCTCTCTACTGTAAGTCTCTCTTTCTTTTCTTCCAAGTGAGCTGATGATTTTGGGATGAAGGAGAGAAGGAATAGAAGAGCAGCTGATGGTTTGTATGGGAGAGAATGAATGAATATGGGAAGTCGGGGGGAATGAATTGGGAGGGTGAAAATGATGAACCCAAGCTTGCCTTGGAAATAAAATTCAAGAATTTGGTTAGGCAAATGCCCAACATTGCCGACAACTCCTCCCATCCTCAATTCTAATTGGCCAATGGAGTTTGGTTGGTTCCCACTTGGTGTAACATGCAAAAATAACTACACCTATACACAAAAATATATCCGAATACCCCCAATTTTGTACCAAATTTGCTCAATAATTCTACCCATAAGTAAAATGGGTATTCCCATAAATTATTGGGATGAGTAAAAATAATAAATACGAGATTTGTCCATTTAATCGGAACACTCATATTAAACATTTCGGATACGAAATAAGTCTCGTTCGGGCTCAAATAATTTTCCCGACGCTTGAAAAAAATTATTTCTTCGCGTACACGTCTTAACGAAATAACTCAAAGTCGAAAAAGACGTAAAACTATTTTGTGTGAATAGTGTCATGAATAGTGCCTCGGGAAACGTGCCCCGCGAATAGTGATTTTTCTATTTTTCGCGAAATCAATTATTCACTCCTATGGTTCAACAACGCATAAAAATTCATACATTCACATCATCCAGGTTATAAAATAACCTTAAAATACGTCACATAAAAATAATATTTAATCCATTTAATAATATTAATAAACCCGAATTACAAGGGTATTCACGATTCGCGATCGCTACTCTTCCCGATTAACTCCCCATAATCATATACATCGACGTACATATATCACACCCTTATTTGGGTTAATGTCTTTACGCCAAATAACTCGTTTAATAATAATATCCTTCAACTATTTATTTAATCCAATAAATAGTATTCTAGCGATATTTCTCGAAACCACCACATTAGGTTATACGAAAACTTTCATACTTACTAATTATCCCCTACACATAATTTAGGTTATAATATAACCTTTAAACGCTTAACACATAAAATTATTAATAAAAGTCTATTTTGTTTAATAATATTCATAAGCTCGAATTACCAAGCTAACCACGACTCATGATCATTACATTCTTCTTTCTTTCTTCCTCATCATCATTACAGCTCACCCCGAACTTAATTCGAGTTTTGACTTTCTTCTATACAATTATACGCTTCGTCAGTTAGTCCATACTAATTAAATTAATTAGCTTTGACTAACTATTAGTCCACATCTCATCACTAATCGATAATAATTATATAATATACATATATTTATTCTCTTATCACATAAATCACAAAAAAATATATAGCACATATATATTTTACATTCAACCTGCTACCCTCATAATAAGAATTTTATTAAATCCTTATTTCAATTTTATTCTCGAAAAATCTGGGTTGTTACAAGTTCTCCTTCAATACATAAATTTGAAGGGAGTTTAAAATACTTGCCTTATTTGGAGTTTACAAATCACAGTTTTTAACATCAATTCACGCAACCTACACATTAGCCACATATACCTATTCAAGCTTAGTTATATAATCAAAACGAAACTCGAATCACATATGCTCAATGCATTTATACACCAAACGGCTAAGCGTACTAGGTACATATATAAATAGACTAGCCATACATATCAAGTATACATACTCAGTCCATATATGCCACATTATTGCACATCTCACTTTCGCTTTCACTTTGAAAACCAATTACTTCATTTTAGAAATCTCTTTCTTAAATCTTTTGAAATTCTTTTGAAATCCTGGCTCCATATAGCCATTACTTGCTTAGAGAACACAAACATGTTAGTTAACATATAATGAGGCTTATGAGGTATTAATACACATGCACCATAACTCAGATAACACAAAAATATCTTGGTAGTTCTGCAGTGCGGCGCGGTCGCGCTGCAATTTGGCTTAGGAGTGGCGCGGCTGCTCTACTCCTACTAAGGCCAAAAACTGTGTTTTCCTTATCCTGCTGTCATGGCAACATGCTAAAATCTTTCTACATGTCATATAACACATGTCACGAAGGTCTATGCCAGCTTTGATCCTCATTTAACTAGCATTAAGCCTGCTTTTAAAAACAATATAGTTTTTCATTTGAAAATCTATCCAATTCATGCTTCAATAGCTTAATTCATGCATAGCTACTTGGAACACCATATAAGACACATTTATATGCATATAGGACTTAGTTATACATGCCCAAAAGTTCTTATAGCAAACAAATCAAATTTTAACTTCTGGGGACCAGCACGGCCGCGCTGGTTTTGACTTGGGAAGTGGCGTGGCCGCACCACTTCGAGACAGTTCCAGCAATGGGCTTTATTTCTGCAGAACCTTAAATTCAATTCACCAAACTAACTATCATGCTTCATAACTGCTATACAAGAGATTTAGATTACTAGGGATACATTTTATGTGTATTCACACTGTCAATTACCATATACAGGTATTACAAACCTTTGATTTCTAAGATTTAAATATAAAATCTTCATTTGAACATTATATCATATAAGTTGTGGGCATGGTTTTAGGATTCAAAGTTCATAGCTTGTTCAATAATATCACCCAGATTTCCAGTTGAAATCAAACACAACTTAGCACAGCCAACAATTATCACAATCTCCTTTTATAAATATATGTAACCTAATTACCAATTATAAGGAAATTACCTTCAAATTCTAATTCTTTTATTTGGCTGGCTTTAATACCTCTTCTACCTCAGTTACTATCACAACTTCTTGAGAGTTTATGGAATTCTAATTTTTAGACTATATGAAACATGATAGCTTGCTATGGAGCAAAGAGACTGAAAATTGAAGTATGAGAATTTCTTATGTAAGGGTTCTAGCCTTGCTCAATACGTATTAAGCAAGCAACCCAATTTCTCTTCTCTTGCTCATTACGGAATAGGAGAGCTGAGTATGTATGTCTATACGCATATTAGCTTGCCAGCTCCTTCTTCTTATTCACAGACCCAATTCAGTTTTGCTTGGAGGTTACTCATATATTTATACAATACCTGTATATACATACTTTACAATATAACATATATTACATACAATACATATCATATCGTATAAACATATTAATTAAAATAAGATTAATACATTAAATATTACATCATAATTTCAAAAATCTTTTCCATCAAAACGAAAGCTATTTATTAAATAAAAATATTTTATTTAATTAATAATTTATTATATTGAAATAATTTATTTACCATAAATTATTTTAATATCCATACAGATACATTCATCACATTATAATTTACTTTCAGAAATTATTTTCGTAGTAAATATATTTTTAATATATTTATCACAGTACATTCCATACATACCTTATACCGCAATTATTCATAAAAGTAGTATAATAAATCAAATAAAATAATAATTTTATTTCTTTCTCATAATAAATTGCTTATAACAATTTATTAAATATAATAAATATAAAGTATTATATTTATCATATCTAATACTCCAACATAGTATATCACACGTAATCACACATATAATGTAGTATATATTATTAAAATAAAATTTTAATTTATTAAATCTTTATTTTATTATCTGAAATTCCAAATCGCTACAGTTATTTATTATATAATGTGTAAACTATTACTTATATTATTTATAGTTCCACTAGAAAATTAGTAATAGTGGACTAGCCCAACTGATTTATTAAACAAGGCCAATCCAAAGTAATTGGTGGTGGACTTGTAGTTTGGACTTATAAGTTATTAAATTGGCCCAACCTTATTAAATATGGTCATCCACATTAGGAGGATCCAATAGATTTATTCCGTAAGCCCAATTGGGAATCGACCCAAAATATAATCTGAGTACAGCCTAACAGCAGTACACCCATTTAGATTTTTTTCTTCTTACCGTGACGTACGCTCAATCTACCTAGGCCAATGGCCTATTTACATGCTATGCTTAGTGATTACTGTGGGTATGGCGGGGGAAAGAAGTTAGTAGTACCTTCTACCTAATCTCTTTTAACCAATGAGTAAAGGTTTCTCTATAAATAGAGCTCCTATTCCATTTGATAAGTTGTTGAAATACTTGGGTCTGTTATAGAGAGAAACACTATGAGCTTGAGATCAAGTAGGAGAGGTGGTCGAAGGAAGGGAGTCTAGAAAGCGGATGTCCTCTAGCTTCATCACCTACTTCGGGAAGAAGAGAAAACGCTTAACCAAAACAAAGAGGTGAGAAGTTTTAATCTCAAATAGTTATGATTTATCTGTGATAATATTAGTTTGAATGATGGTCATAATATGTGAGATTACGTTAACGGTTCGGCTCAATCGGGTCGGGTCGGGTCAGCCGGGTCGGATCGGGTCAAAAACCCAGAAAATGAATTTTTTTCAGATTTTAAAATAAAATAATTTCACATATATGAAGCAATATGATAAGTATGTAAAAGAATAACGATAATTTAAGAGTGTAGGTTTAAGTTATGTTTTCGGAAGTGATCAATCGTTTAATAAAGGAAGTAATTAGTTGAGCTATGAATATTAATTGTTCAATGTGACTTGAATGTATAGGTCACCCAAAGAGCAAATAGATAATATTAACTGTAGCAGACGTGTCAGGCAAGTTTTCTATCTTTAATCTTCTTATTGCGTTGAATGCAAGTTTCTTAACTCTACTTTTTACTTTGAACAAGTTCATAAATCATATACTTATGTTGATCAAGTTTCTTACTCTTGATTATCCAATTATATAATTCTGATTGAGATGTTCTAATTCTTTTAAAGCAATACTTCGGTTATACAATGTTTGTTCAATTGTATACCTTAAGATTCATTATTCGATTAACATATCAGTTATATTATTGAACCTTGATTAACTATCGAACCCTTATTGATTCGACTAGCCCATAGTTGATGAGCGTTCTAAATTCTAGAACTGTTATTGAAGTTAATCCAAACCAAATTTTCTTTGGTGCGTGTTGTCAGATTTCACAATCAACAATTACGTGCAAGTATACACGATCAACAAGTAATAAAGTGATAAGATAGAGTGTCGAACCCACAGGGAATCTCTGTTCAATAATTTCCAACTACTAGTACTATATCAATTCAATTTTATTTAAACATTCACAATTTGTATAACGATTAAAACTAATTAAATTAAAACTAAGAATAAAAACTAACACAAAGGTTGAAATTCAGATTTTTAAAGGCTTAAGACTACGATATCCCCAATTATGTAATACAAACTAATTATCCAATTCATCCAATTATTAACTTCAACAGAGTTGTTAACAGGAATTCAAAGTTATTCATTAGCCCTTTCTCAAGTGATCAAATAAATTTATCTAACCCAATTAATTCTACGATATTCCTATGCAAAACTAAAGGATTAGATTCATTAAGCACCAATTCCCAATAGTTACATGCAGTGAAGAGGTATCCCTATTCACTTCACAACCCTAATTATTCATCCCATGCAAATAATTAAGAATATATGCTATCACATTCAGATCTAACCCTAGATTCATCTCCCGAATTCATCTAAACTATTCCGCTAATTGATGATCAGTCAATTACTCAATAAACACAAAATATGATAGACAACTCAAGATGAAATAATAATTAGACTAAAATAGATAATTAATCCATACTCATAAAGGTTCAATTGTAGCCTTAATTGCAAATTTAGTTCATACTGAAAATAGAAATCATGAATCCCAAATAAGTCATCACAATTAAATTACAAATTTAAGATAGAGGATAAGAAAAACTCAGTAGAAGTTCTTCAATCTTCAAGTCTCTAATCTGAATTCCTTGCGCTGCTTCTCTAGTCTCCAATCTCCCAATTCAGCTCTATATCTCAATCCTTGTGTAGTATGTAACTATGAATGTATTATGTAGGTGTATGTATATATGTATCCCCCTATTTCCATCTCTCTCTATCTCTTTTATAGTTTCTGAATCAAATCAGTAGAAAGAATCCAATTCCAAATCAACTTCCCAAAAGAACTGTATTAAAATATTTTTTTCCCTTCCGCGCATTCTCGCCCCGGCGAGAAATTTAAGCCTAAGATTCTCGCCCCGGCGAGAACTCTGATTCAAAATTTACAGAAATGCCATTAAGCTCCAATTTTCCTCTTTTAACCTTCTGAAGCCGTTTCCTACAAAACCAATTCATAAACAAGTAAAATAACACTAAAAATACTCAAAGATGGTAAAGAAATAAGCCTAAGATATATCTAATTCACAGGTATAAAACCCATTTATCAAATACCCCCAAACTCAAGACTTTGCTTGTCCTCAAAGAAAACCACAAGAAAAACAAAAATAAACAAACATATCTAAATGAATGCATATGCATGATGTATTACGACTGAGCAATCAATCAACATAGATTATAAATATCAGGCCTCAAAGATCAGTAACTAACAATTCAGCAAAACTTCAAATTTATGCACCATCATAAATTAACTTATCACCAATTTCATCTTACTTTCAACCCTTTCGTGTGTGTGTGAATCCAAATATATCAAACTAGCAAAAAACACTCAAAGAAGCTCATGAAATCAAATGCATCATTAAAGATATCAAAAAGGTTAGTATAACAACAAGAACTCTATATGCTTATCTTCCACAACTCAAAACGAATATAGAAAAACATAACTAAAGGATCACAAGGTTATTTAAAACATTTAAGCCCCTTTTAAAACCCTTCCCCAAAAATTCAAATAATATTTTCTCTTTTCATTCTCTTTTCTTTTTTCAGTGAGTGCGTTTTACGCTCCATCTCACTTTCAATTGAACGAGTGCGTTTTACGCTCCATCTCGCTGCATGTGTCTATGAGTGAGTGCATTTTACGCTCCATCCCAACCCACCACATGATCCATTTTTTCAACCGGGGAAGGTTCAAAATCTTAAAAAAAAAAATTCAAATTAACCATGATTTCACCCAACTTATATTCTTCCTCATATTACACTTTAAGCATTATCAAATAAGATATAGAGTTCATAAATATCTTCCATAAGCATTTAACATATAACCTTCCTCAGAGTTAAAACTAGCTCAACCAAATGGATATGTGCATAAAAGAATTAAAAGGGTCTCAAGTTTGACAAAATTAAAAACAGTCAAAATTCATAATTTAGCACTCCTTATCCATCTCGCTAAACTAATTAGCTAACTGATCAGAATTTTCATCAATGGCCTTTCTTAAATACTCTACATTAATTTATTGCTCAAACTATCCTAAACACAACTCTATATGATCCTAATTTTTATATGCAAATGTAATAAACTAACTATAATGTAAAAGAAAATATTTTTGTGATTTTTTTTTTACTTTTTTTTAAATTATTCCTACAGTATGCAAAAATAACTAAACAATTCATAGTACGTGTCTAAACAATTATGTAATGCAATATGACATGACTATGTATAATGACAGCAAATCCCCCCAAACTCATAATGAACAATGTCCTCATTGTTTGCAAAATAAAGAAATTAAAACGGAGGACTTCCCTGACTGGTCAAGCGGCGTGCTCGACCTTGCTCATTATCCGAATCTGAAAGTGAGAATGCTTGCAGCGGTAGAGGCTCGAGAAACTCGAACTAGAACGACACTCGGATCCATCTTGATTTTAATGTTTGATGTTCATAAATGCCTTGCTCAAGTAGCTACAGTGGAAAGGAACCCTTGAAGTTGCTTGAATCAATTAGAAGTTGAATCCGTGTGGGATAAGGGTGGAGAGGGTTTAGGATTAAGTTTGAATTGGTTAGGAAGGTTTTGGAATGAATGGAATCTGATTTTGGGAAGGAAATTAAAAACTAAAATTAGTCATCCTCGCCGGGGCGAAGATTTTTGCCTTGGAATCTCGTCGGGGCGAGAATGGACAGACAGGTCTGAGCTGGGGCGCGCGCTGGAGCCGTTGGGGCGAAGACTAGCAGAGGAGTTCTCGCCGGGGCGAGAATCTCCAGTCTTATTTGCTCGCCGGGGCGAGAATCCTTGATCTTGAAATTTTAATTTTCCCTCTTTTGTTCAATTGTTGCAATCCCAAAACCTTTCACCTGTTCAAAGCAACATAACATAGCATGGATTAGCACCACCTTTTTAAAAGCATGAGAGACTAGCAAAGCACTGAAAATCTTAGAAATTAACTATTACTATCCTAACTAAATGCAAAAATATAAAAAACTAAATAGCTAAAGATACTAAAATAATTGGGTTGCCTCCCATTAAGCGCTTGGTTTATAGTCGTCAGCCCGACTTCGTCCTGTTCTACTATCCAATTCCCCTTCGAAAATTGAGGAACCCTCCATCCAGTAGTAATAATGAAGCGTTTGAGGGCTTTGCTTCTATAAGGGCCATTGATCCAAAATCACCTAGCATGCTCTTTTCTGATAGAATCTCCTTTATAACCTTCAAATAACTAGGCATTTGCTCCATTATGTTCGTGAATGAAATATTGAATTGAAACTTCTTGAACACAACTGGATCTTTAACTAACTTCTCATGGACCCCTTTCTCATCCCACCATGGCTCCAGATTCATGCTAGCTCCGATGTCAATTAGAGCTTTGTCGACGTCATGACTACCAATTGGGCAGGGGATTGCAAAATACCCGGATCGTGGTGGTTTGGTGAAGAAGGTACGTGGGGCACTAACAAAATCAGTACATCAGCGTCAGAACTCACGACTAGATCTTCTTCGGTTGTATTTTCCTGATCCCCACTATTCTCCTCCATATCAGAATCATCATCAATTAGCACGTCCGGTAGCATCTTTGGCGCGGGCAATCCATCAGTCTCGAGAACCACGTCACTGGGCCATGCACAATGATAGCTACTGTTGACTGCGTTGATAAGCTGTCCCATCTGATTCTCAAGATTTCAAATCGACACTGCTTGACTTTTTATATTTAAATCCACTAAGTTCAACCGCCGATCCTGATCACTTATTCTTTTGTCCGTAGCTGTAATAAACTTCGCTAAGGCCTCCTCTAAACTCAATTTTCCTTCTTCTTCATGTGGAGAGGCTGAATCCTGAAATTCTGGAGTGTATGATTGGCTTGGAGCAAAGGTTTGGACTTGATTATTACGGCTCCATGAAAAATCCGGATGATACCCCCAATCCTGATGATAATTGTTGTTAGGATATACATAATTGTTGGGGTAACCATCGAAATTTCCACCATACTGCATCGACTTAAATTTGATGGCACATTGATGACTCAGATGATTTCCAGCACAATAATCATAAATTTCTGCCACACTTTGAATACGTTGTACTACAAAAGCATTAATCATCCTCGAAAGTGTCTCAATCTGTGCTAACAATTCATCGAATTCATAAATCCCTGCCGCTCTTGATAGACATAGTTGGTCATGGTGTACCTCAAAAGGAAGTAAAACAAAAAAAGATATAAATAAAATAAAAAAAATAAAAATAAAACGTTTAAATTAAGATTGAATTGATTGTAACTAATATGGAAATAAATATTAAACAGAAAGAGTCCCCGACAACGGCGCCAAAAACTTGTTGTCAGATTTCACAATCAACAATTACGCGTAAGTATACACGATCAACAAGTAATAAAGTGATAAGATATAGTGTCGAACCAACAGGGAATCTCTGTTCAATAATTTCCAACTACTAGTACTATATCAATTCAATTTTATTTAAACATTCACAATTTGTATAACGATTAAAACTAATTAAATTAAAACTAAGAATAAAAACTAACACAAAGGTTGAAATTCAGATTTTTAAAGGCTTAAGACTACGATATCCCCAATTATGTAATACAAACTAATTATCCAATTCAAAGTGATCAAATAAATTTATCTAACCCAATTAATTCTACGATATTCCTATGCAAAACTAAAGGATTAGATTCATTAAGCACCAATTCCCAATAGTTACATGCAGCGAAGAGGTATCTCTATTCACTTCACAACCCTAATTATTTATCCCATGCAAATAATTAAGAATACATGCTATCACATTCAGATCTAACCCTAGATTCATCTCCCGAATTCATCTAAAGTATTCCGCTAATTGATGATCAGTCAATTACTCAATAAACATAAAATATGATAGACAACTCAAGATGAAATAATAATTGGACTCAAATAGATAATTAATCCATACTCATAAAGGTTCAATTGTAGCCTTAATTGCAAATTTAGTTCATACTGAAAATAGAAATCATGAATCCCAAATAAGTCATCACAATTAAATTACAAATTTAAGATAGAGGATAAGAAAAACTCAGTAAAAGTTCTTCAATCTTCAAGTCTCTAATCTGAATTCCTTGCGCTGCTTCTCTAGTCTCCAATCTCCCAATTCAGCTCTGTATCTCAATCCTTGTGTAGTATGTAACTATGAATGTATTATGTAGGTGTATGTATATATGTATCCCCCTATTTCCATCTCTCTCTATCTCTTTTATAGTTTCTGAATCAAAGCCTGAGATTCTCACCCCGGCGAGAACTCTGATTCAAAATTTACAAAAATGCCATTAAGCTCCAATTTTCCTCTTTTAACCTTTTGAAGCCGTTTCCTACAAAACCAATGCATAAACAAGTAAAATGACACTAAAAATAGTCAAAGATAGTAAAGAAATAAGCCTAAGATATATCTAATTCACAGGTATAAAACCCACTTATCAGTGTCGACGCCGGTTTTTCGCTTCAATGCGATTGTTGCCCTTTTTCGATTTTAGCCTTTTTATTAGATGATTTTGGGGAAAAAGGGCCGGCTTGATGTCGACGGGGTTTTGAAAGATCATTTTTTATGATGAGCCAATTAACCAGAGTCGCCAGTTGGTATATTTGAAATGGATGTACCAACTCATCCGAGTTTCGTTTTCGTAATCGCTGGCTTATATGTGACTCCGAATTAATTGGTCTGCGAATCGAGATTCATAGAGTTCGGGGGCTTGCTTAAGCGAGGGGAAGGTGTTAGGCACCCCCCGACTTCCGTGAAACACGGTTACCGCAATCTTGATGCTTTTCCTATCCTTTAATTCTTGAATGTGTGTGTATGTGCGCGCGTGTGTGTGTGCCTATGTGAATGTTGTGGTGAGTTTGTATGAAAGAATCATTTGGATTTTTAGCGAAAGTTGTGCTTTAATTTGAGAACGCTTCGGAATGTCTTTTCGGCATTCGCGAGAAAGCTTGATTCTTTATGAGAGAGGTTTGATTTTAATTGTCAAAAGCCATGGGATTTTTCTTTAGGTGTCGTTTTGGCAAAACAAGAGTTTTCTAAACCTTCATCAAAATAGGAATCGAGATCTATACGTTGCTTTCGTAAATAGCATGATGGGCAACCTCTAGGATCTCTTTAACCCTATGCACAAAGGTTTAATAAAACATTACTTATTTCCATAAAATCAATTTTGTGATGTTTGAAAAACGATTTTTCTTTTGCCTTCTCGTTAAATAGGAATCGACATCCATTAGCATTCCCAATTTTAGCCTCGTGATTCTAATAACCTAGTTTGATTTGATTTTATAAAAATCTTATCGTTTAGCTTTGAAATCAATTTCTTCTCATAAATCAAATCAAGCATAAACACGCGTCGAGGCTATTCATGGGCATGTAAGCCATCAAAATAAACCCCGAACGCCCACAATCGCATATTTTCACTATAACGGGGCCTTAAACGCGATTATCGCCTTGGCGTCGTTTTAAGGCCCGACGATTACATATTTACAATGAAAGGTACATTGAATTTATTACATATATCAAAAGATGTCCATCATCGGATTTGGACCACGGGGTCGCGCTCCTAGGCTCACATCCAAAATCGCTACACACACCCACGAGATCCTAAAAATAACAATCTAAATAATCTATGCACAATACATCATTACAACGAGCTAAAAATTCACCAAATGGATATCATCGGGCCATTAGGAGGAATTTCGTTCCATTTGGAACCCTCACTAATAGCCCTCAATCCATGGATTCACAACAATATATAAGAACAACTACATTTAATATAATTCGGATGACAAAAAGCTTCAACAAAAATGGTAAAACAAAATGCTAAAACAAAGGATTTTTCACCTTGCAAATAATCCCCACATTATATATGAATTTGTGTATTGAATAGAGTAGAAATATATGATATGTAATCTCCCAAAATAGGTACAATTTCTCACTATTTCTTACTCTTTTCTCTCTAAATTTCTCTCATTTTCTTGCTGTTTTCTCCTTCTTTTTCGAGCTGCTCCCGCCTCCTTCTCTGCTGCTGAACCTCTCCTGGATGAAATGAAGAAACCGAGCTGAAATAGGCTGGCTAGGGCAGCCGCAGATTGATCTGTGGCTGGCCGCAAATTTATCTGCGGCTGGCTGGCCCACCCCCCATCGCACTCAGCTGGTTTCCTGGTTTCGAGTCCCGTGCGCATGATGAGTGTGTTTTATATACACAAATTGGGTACTTTTAGCCTTAATAATTTGTAAGTCTTTAGCTATTTCGTTTGGTTTTATGTGTTTTCATCTTATTGTTGTGTAATATAATTTTGTATTACTTTTATATGTATTTGTGTGCTTTTATGTGTTTTTACGTTGTTTTGTAGGTATTGAAATAAAGGCCTCTTGGGTTGATGCGTTTTTTGCTTAAATCTAGCATTCCCGCTGCTTGTTTATCAATTTCACCCATGATGAAATCCGAATCTCTCAAAACTCAAAGAACGAAAGTTGTAGATTTTGATCTTAGCTTTCCAGAACATCCAGAATCATCCTATTTGAAGTTTGTATGAGAGAGTTATGATCATTTTACCGTCGGATTTTGCATGCAATTTACGCAGCAGTTGATTCGGGCTTAATTTGCGCCTTTCTCCGGTTTGTATCTCGATGAGCTCCAGTTGTGGAAGTTGTAGAGCTCTTTCTTAGCTTTCCATAGCCTATTTACACGCCTAAATCCGAGTTCGAACGAAGAAGTTATGGTCATTTTCCCAACAGACGTTAGAACTGGAAAATGCAGCAGAAGCAGTGCCCGGCGCAGCTGCGCCCCTTCCTAGTACAAATTCGGCGCAGCTGCGCCCTTATGCAGAAAACGTAGATTTTGGGCAGCGCAGCTGCGCCCGGACGCAAGCCAATGGTGGCGCAGCTGCGCCCGGCATCTAGGGAGTTCAGTATTCAGCGCATCCAAGCGCGCAGCTGCGCCGGATTCGCCAGATTTCGCGATTTCAGCTCATTTTTGGTCTAAATTGGTGGGCTAAGCTAGGTTTTTGCCTTAGGAACTATAAATACATTATGTAGCCTCCATTTTTGAGAGACCTAGCCCTAGACTTCTAAAATCAGCATTCTTGGAGGGTGGAAGCTAACCTAGAGCAAGAAGGAGAAAAGGTAGCTCAAGCTCCCCAATGGGGAAGCTTGAGTAACCAACAACAATGGAAGGCTTACTCCACCAACAAGGGCTGCAATACAAGGAAAGGAGAAGATCAAAAGGGAGTTCATCTCTAATCTTTTCATCTAGCTTTGTACTCCAAGGATGTTAGTTAGGCTTATTGCTTTGTTTATTTATTTTGATTTCAGTGTTTGGTTTAAAATTGTAATTGAACCCAACACCTAGTTTGAATTGAATGATCTCTCTTTGATATTAGTTATCATTTTAGAATTGGATATCATAATTTGCGCTTCATGTATTAATTATCTTGATCATCAATTAGTATGATAATCTATATGGAATTGAGAAAGGAAATATAGATTGAGATCTGATTATGCTAGCATGTGTTCATGAATTCTGCATGTGATGGAATTTAAGATTCGTGCCTAGGATAGAGATATACCGAAGCACCATATGTGGCCAATTGAGAACTTATGCTTCAACCCTTTTGATTGTAATTCACATAGAGATATAGTGCGTTAGTCATCTAGGGTGTTCACATTCATTCTATCAATTGTGGATTTAGTGTGATATGAATATGGTGCATCGAGAGGTGGGCCATATTTTACATTCGTGTTCTCGACCAACATCCTAAACGTAATAAATTGCGAATTGAATGTCTAGCATGATTTATAATGAAAGTTTAATTGATTGATCACCTATATGAAATTGAAAAGTGGATTATAGTGTTGAGACTTGGTTTTGATATCATACGAAAGTTAGAGATTTTTGTGGGTGATGTATGAGATTATGTGGCGTGTGTCTTATTCATTGTCTTCAAGAATGGATGACTTGCTAGTATTTGGGATAGAGATATACCTAAATACCGTGTGTAACCATTATGAGATTACAAACTTAATGACTCCCTACACGGAGGTTCATTCGTTTGATGGGTAGATTGACTAAGATTATGTGGCGTGTGTCTTGTTGATTATTCATGGAATTGAATGGATTGTTGGCATGTGGGATAAACATATACCTATGTGTCGTGTATGGGAGATTTTCATATGACCATACACTAAGGATTATGAATAAGGTGAATTTCTCGGTTAACAATTCTTGTGTATTAACTAGTTGAAAAAGAGAGAGTTAGGTGATTTAAATAAAGTGTTGGGGGAAATTGTAATCTTAGACCTTTATCTATCTATTTTTATTATTTATATGACATGGAATTTAGATGTAACCTTTATCTATCACTTGAATCAAAGAGTTTGATTTAGATCAAGTCGATATTGAGTTAGTACTTGGGGATACATTAGAGTTAATTCCTCGTGGGATCGACAACTCTCTTATCATTATATTACTTGTTGACCGCGTATACTTGCGCGTATTTTTCGGTTGTGAAATCGACCAACAGCGCACCACCATTATTTTAATCGTTTGGCCGCAGATCAATCCGCGGCCGGGTGGGCTGATTTTCTCGATTTCTGTGCCGCACCTCGATTCGCGTGTCGTGACATCGGTTTTCGCCGATAGGTTTGTATTTTGCAGTCCGGGAATCACTGGGAGACGTGCCACATCATTCGGGCATGCTCATTTCGGACGACCCTGCTGTCACGTCGGTTTTGATTTGCAAATCGTTGCGGTGGCGTCGAGTGTTCGCACTTGTGCATCCCTCGCTCTCACAGGCCGGTTCATTTGACGATTTTGCCCTCCTGTCACGGTTAGTATACGAAGCGCAAAATTTGGGTGTCTACAGCTGCCCCTCTTTATCATGTTTATGAAATGTTAAATGAAATGAACATGATAAAGAAGTAGACACACGATGCATGAATGACAGTGCATAAGAGTGACAGCGCATACATGACGCAACACATACAACTTATGATGCAATGCAAGATGTAAGGCATGCAACACATTCGCAAAGGTGTCAATGCATCAATCCCTGACCTGTCGCTCGTCTCGTAATCGCCGGGTCTCGTATCCGGTCGATTGTCCTGTGAATGTCGGGTCTCATATCCGGTCACCCCTCTCGTAATCACCTTATTCCATCCCATTGTCATCAAAGGAAGTTATTCTCCTGACTAGCTTTGAAGGGCATCCTTGGAGTTCATCCTCGTACATCGCTCTTGGCAATCATTGCTCTTGACTCTGATAGGCTCGGACCTTGACACCTAACCTGCATGGATCACGTACAGAATTATCACTTATTCAATGCATGTGGCACAACATTTAAAATGTAAATTTGATGAAAAATGACCCTTGTACAGTCTTTTGATACGGTTCCACGGGTGTCACCGTCTGTCGGGGTTTGCTTGGATCTCAGCCCTTCCCAGGGGTCGTTGATTGTTTGGATACCAGCCCTTCCCAGGGGTTCGTTGATCGCCGGTTATCGTCGCCGGTCGATCGTTCCGTCGATTGTCTTGTCGGGGCCAATTTTCGTCGCCGGACACCCATCTCGTAACCCCCGGTTATCGTCGCCGGTTGGTTATCTTGTCGGAGCCGGTTTTCGTCGCCGAACATCCATCTCGTAATCGCCGGTTATCGTCGCCGGTCGATTGTCTTGTCGGGGCCGGGTATCGTCGCCGGACACCCATCTCGTAACCCCCGGTTATCGTCGCCGGTTGGTTATCTCGTCGGAGCCGGTTTTCGTCGCCGGACATCCATCTCGTAATCGCCGGTTATCGTCGCCGGTCGATTGTCTTGTCGGGGCCGGTTTTCGTCGCCGGACACCCATCTCGTAACCCCCGGTTATCGTCGCTGGTTGGTTATCTGGTCGGAGCCGGTTTTCGTCGCCGGACATCCATCTCGTAATCGCCGGTTATCGTCGCCGGTTGATTGTCTTGTCGGGGCCGGTTTTCGTCCCCGGACACCCATCTCGTAACCCCCGGTTATCGTCGCCGGTCGGTTATTTTGTCGGAGCCGGTTTTCGTCGCCGGACATCCATCTCGTAATCGCCGGTTATCGTCGCTGGTCGATTGTCTCGTCGGGGCCGGATATCGTCGCCGGTCACCCATCTCGTAACCCCCGGTTATCGTCGCCGGTTGGTTATCTTGGATCTCAGCCCTTCCCAGGGTTTGTTGTTTTTTGTCTTTTTTCTTTTTGTGGATATCAGCCCTTCCCAGGGGTGCTCACCATCTTTGTTGTGGTTCGCGTGGATCTCAGCCCTTCCCAGGGTTTGTTGTTTTTTGTCTTTTTTCTTTTTGTGGATATCAGCCCCTTCCCAGGGGTGCTCACCATCTTGTTGTGGTTCGCGTGGATCTCAGCCCTTCCCAGGGTTTGTTATTTTTGTCTTTTTTCTTTTTGTGGATATCAGCCCTTCCCAGGGGTCGCTCACCATCTTGTTGTGGTTCGCGTGGATCTCAGCCCTTCCCAGGGTTTGTTGTTTTTGTCTTTTTTCTTTTTTTGGATATCAGCCCTTCCCAGGGGTGCTCACCATCTTGTTGTGGCTCGCGTGGATCTCAGCCCTTCCCAGGGTTTGTTGTTTTTTGTCTTTTTTTCTTTTTGTGGATATCAGCCCTTCCCAGGGGTGCTCATCATCTTGTTGTGGTTCGCGTGGATTTCAGCCCTTCCCAGGGTTTGTTGTTTTTGTCTTTTTTCTTTTTGTGGATATCAGCCCTTCCCAGGGGTCGCTCACCATCTTGTTGTGGTTCGCGTGGATCTCAGCCCTTCCCAGGGTTTGTTGTTTTTGTCTTTTTTCTTTTTTTGGATATCAGCCCTTCCCAGGGGTGCTCACCATCTTGTTGTGGTTCGCGTGGATCTCAGCCCTTCCCAGGGTTTGTTATTTTTGTCTTTTTTCTTTTTGTGGATATCAGCCCTTCCCAGGGGTCGCTCACCATCTTGTTGTGGTTCGCGTGGATCTCAGCCCTTTCCAGGGTTTGTTGTTTTTGTCTTTTTTCTTTTTTTGGATATCAGCCCTTCCCAGGGGTGCTCACCATCTTGTTGTGGCTCGCGTGGATCTCAGCCCTTCCCAGGGTTTGTTGTTTTTTGTCTTTTTTTCTTTTTGTGGATATCAGCCCTTCCCAGGGGTGCTCACCATCTTGTTGTGGTTCGCGTGGATCTCAGCCCTTCCCAGGGTTTGTTGTTTTTGTCTCTCTTTTTTTTTTTTCCTTGAGGGATTTCCTGAAGTGGGATGTGTGATCGGCCTCTGTCCCGGATCTCCCACCAATCATCGTCTACGTACTATGCCGCAAAAGCCATCACTCGGATCATTTGTGAGGTTGAAAGTCACGTGTCTGTACTTTCCTGGGGATTTTCATTTTTATCGTACCTGCATGCATGAGAAAGATGTTATGCATGATCTGGCAGATATGTTATGGACAGATGCATGTGCACAACATATGTTTAGATAGAAATGACCCCTGTTCAGTCAAATGATATGATTCGACAGTCGTCGTTGTTTGCCGACATTTGATGGAATCACGCCTCGTCGTGAAGTGTAGTTTCTAGACTTCAACCTGGTCTGGTATTCTGTCTGCTCTTGGTCGTCTTCATTTCATCAAGTTGAGGCAGTCTGTTTCGCTCTCTGTGATGATCGACAGCTATGTTGGCTCCTTGACTTTTTGATCATTTCTGCTGGTCGATATGTTGTTGTCCCGCATTATATCCTCCTTGTATATGCTCATGCACGTGGATCACTTGGATGTCGAGGCACTGATAGACAGGATTGGGGAGAGGCCCAATGATGAAAAGCTCTGTGCAGCCTCAGCTTCCTTCCATTTCACGATTCTTAACTGCCCCTGCCTTGGCGCGTGTCGCTACCAAGAATTTCTATCGAAAACTCGCGATGTTGACCGTGCTGAGTTATCCACAGCTCTGCAAGATCCTGCATGTCAGATGACTAACAATTGCCAAAACTTGAAGGCTCGGGCCGTTAGTGTTAGTTCAACACAAAGATATTATAATCTCGACAAAAATGCAGTTAAAGCACATGAAATTGAATATCTATTGATCGCACAATCTATCAAGTTGTGAACCGTGAATGTACTAGATTGGAAGTTTTTTTTTTTTTTTTTTTTTCAATCCCTCGTGAGTTGATGATTTTCTATTTGACGAATTATGAAATCGTAAGAGCACCTTCAAGCATTCATGGTCATTGTATGTGAGTAAGGTCGAATTCAAAAGGACTACCTTCCCTCGTCAAAGGCACTCTGTCTCCATTCTCGACAACGTCCTTAGCAGGATTGACGTCATATGACAAATGCACTATGCGATGCAGCATTCAGTAGGGGTTTCTCTTCCATGACTCATTGTTTAAGGCCGAGAGTTTTTTCGCATTATCCTTTCTCTTTATTAGTCCACTTCACTTGTCTCGTTTTCTTAGGCTTTTCAAAGTTACCCATTTAACGAGTTTTGGACCAATGACTCCCGAACCAGACGGTTTTGGGGCATTAAGTGTATAGACACCCCTTCGGGTTTATTTACTCGAGTAACAAAGGCCACGGTTCGAGACAAGCTGGTGGTCTGCACCATTCATTCTTTGCTTGACCTTGCGCAATATTCGTTTTCTTAGGCTTGAGTTACCCATGTAGCGAGTGTTAGGCCGGTGACTCCCAAACCAGACGGCTTTAGGGCACCAGATGCAGAGACACCCCTTAAGCTTAATTACTCGAGTAGCCCATGCCACGATTCGAATCTGCTCGGGCCTCCTCTACTGTAATGCTCGTTTTCTTAGGCTCTGAGTTACCCATGTAACGAGTGTTGGGCCAGCGACTCCCAAACCAGATGGCTTTAGGGCACCAGGTGTAGAGACACCCCTCGGGCTTAATTACTCGAATAACCCAGGCCACGATTCGAGACATTAGCTTGATGATCATTTATCGTCTAACTTCTTGATTTTAGCTTGATAATTATTGACTGTCTGACTACGTGTTAATCGCCATCAACGTCGTCATAGCTTTATACCCCACAACTGAAAGCTTGTGCAAATGCAAAGTGAAGGCTGTCACATGAGGTCGATTCTGTCGCAAATGTTGCTTTGAATTAAGGCTTTGTACCCGATCAAAAGGTTGAATAGCCTTCTTCATCTAATCATACTCACGATCGTGCTCCACGGTTGCTTGTCAGAATTAATCCGATTCCTATTAAGTCAAATAGAATCCCCTTTCACGTGGATCATTGTATCCTGGGAAAACTATGCTGGACAAATGCCAGATGATCGTACCGTTGAAGATTGAATTGACATGAGGTAGCATTTGATGATGATGGTGCATGTTGATGGGATTGTTGCATGGGTGCCAATTTGCACGTCATCATTTCCTGGGTGGTTGACAAATGCCCCAGTGTTAAGTTACTTTTCTTGTGATCTCCCTCGTACTGGTTGCATCGGTATCTCGTTGGGCTGGCAAAAGATCCGGTCCTTTGACCTGTTGAAAGGTTTGGGGGATTTTTGATTTTTTGATTTTTTGATTTTTTTTTTTTTTTAAAGAGTGGTTTCACAGAGTCGGAATTAACGGGCTGGGGAACGCCTTCCGTCTATTCCTTGTAAGATGAGGGCTCTCCCAGAGAGGATTTTTTTATCGTGACGACTCCTTTTGATTTAGAGCGAAACCCCCATAGCTTCGTCTTGGCAGGGCGCGATCCTTTTGAGGACTAAATCGTTCATTTTGAATTTCCAGGATCCTACCCTCTTGTCGTATGCCCGGGAGATGCGTAAGGGGCTGCCCCTGCAAATGTGCGAACTGAGGTTCGACAGGCAAACAGGGTGAGCGACAATAAATCCGACCATCCCCGATGATTGGCGGACATTCTTCCTATGATCGTCCTTGTGTTTTATTTGCAGCCCCCACTGCCCCATTCATTTTGGGCCGGTAAGTGACTAAATCAAAATGTTTGATCTTGAATTTGTCGTATATCTCCTCCTTGAGGGCATCGTTCAGATTTTGCGGCCCCTCACTTCTCCTCCAGGCTGTGGTACTGGGATTGTGTCGGAAAGCCATTCAGGGTAAATAGACACCGTGATGATTCCTGCTTTAAACCGCTTGACAATCTCGTCCTTTATTTTCATCCTCCATTCAGGCTTCAACGTTCTCAACTTTTGCTTATGGGTCGAAACCCCCCTTGATGGGCGGTCGATGTCCTATAAGGTCTGTGGACAATCCACTCACGTCGCCACGAGACCAAGCGAACATATCTCCATACAGGCTCAACAACTCGGCTATTTTTTCTCTTCTTTTTTTTTCTTTTCTTTTTTTTTCTTTTTTTTTTCTTTTTTTTTGTGTGTTCGAATTTGCCCCTACTCCGGGTTCTTTGTGATCGTTAGGGGCTCTAACGTTTGATGGCGATGGTTTGGTCTAAACTGGGTTTGGGGTTTACCCTCGACCCATCCTTTGATCTCACCAGGCGTATTGTCGATATCTGTCTCGTCCTGCTCAATCCCCATTAGATCGAAATCTAGCTCTATACCAAAATTGTGATCCTCCTTCAAATTTGGCCTATCGCTTGTCAGGCTAGAATGCCTCACATCGGGGTACCTGACATAAAACAAAAATGCTTGTCATATATCTAAAACATTTCAGCACATGATCTTTTTTTGGATAACATGACAAAATGACATGAGCGTGCAGGGATTTAAAATAAAACTCAGAATTTTAAAACCCATTGATCTTCTACTGGTAGGGATTCACTGCCATACTCCTGGATTTACCCCTTCCGGGATATCACCTGCTGCATGGTCCAACTGGCCACGGTGAGGTCAAGCAATGGAGCTCAATAGGAGGTGCATGGATCGCATTAGCATGGATCTGGCATTGATGGCATCGCAGTCAGTTTTCATGGTTAGCCAGTAGTGACCCGCTCACATGATTTTCTTTGCCAAAATGTTCTGCTCATATGGGCTCCGCACACATCGCCATGTACTTCGTTCAGTTGTCTGTGGGCTTCTTCGGCTTCCAGATATCTCAGCAGTCCCGTAGCTAGGTCCCATTTATGCCCTTTGGTGCTGTATATTCCCATGGCCTGCCGGATGACCAATTCGAGTCTCCAACTACTATCATCTTTTGGATTCCCATTCCCAGGGCTAATCTCAGTCCTAGGATGAATCCCTTGTATTCGGCCGTATTGTTGGAGTGGCAGAACTGTAACTTCATGGCTATCGGCCTCTGTCATTTGGATGGATGGAGTATGGACTTTACGGCCTCTTAGTACTGTGTCAGTTACGAATTGGCAGATGCATGTCAACACTGATGCATGATTATTATTATTTTTTCTTTTTCTTCTTTTTCTTTTTCTTTTTCCCCTTTTTTTGTGGTCGAATATGCCCCTAATCCGGGTTCTTTGTGATCGCTATGCCACGCCTTCACGGTCCTCTAATTTTATCCTGCAAAACAAGGTCACTGTTTGATGACAGGATAGTATTTAGAAGTTTTTAGAAAACCTTGGTACGTGGCACGGATTGCCCTCCTGCAAAAAACCATGTCAGTATTCTCTTTATATGTGCAGGTGATGCAATCACATGATACAGGACATATTTATTATGATGATGACGGTATGACAGTTGTATGCCCTTTACATGACATTTATTTGACTGAATGATAAAAGGGCATGAAGAAGCTTCCCTTCCGTTAGGTTTATCAGAGGCTGACCTACCCTAGGGTTACTCTCGCGGGCTTTTCGGCATGAAGGTCCCCAAATCTTCGCAATCTACTTGTTTGATTCCTTTCGATTGGAGCGGATTTGGGTGGTGCGTTTCCTGAGCTATCTCCGGGGAGCAGCCCCTTCGAGTCCAGTAATAAGCAACCGACAGGTTCGCCTCAGGAGGAGGTACTCTCTCAACATACATTCACATTCATCGTCCTCACCGCATGCAAATGATTTCTTTAAAGTAAAGCCATTCCATTCAATCATTCATTCTTTGGAAAAAGCACACATTCACACAACAATAAGTAAAACAAGTCAAAATATCGCACGTACATACACATTTATGAATTTTTAAAGGGTAGGATAGCATCAAGATTTGAACGCGGCTTAAGCCCTCTAATGTCCCCAGCAGAGTCGCCAGCTGTCGACGCCGGTTTTTCGCTTCAATGCGATTGTTGCCCTTTTCCGATTTTAGCCTTTTTATTAGATGATTTTGGGGAAAAAGGGCCGGCTTGATGTCGACGGGGTTTTGAAAGATCATTTTTTATGATGAGCCAATTAACCAGAGTCGCCAGTTGGTATATTTGAAATGGATGTACCAACTCATCCGAGTTTCGTTTTCGTAATCGCTGGCTTATATGTGACTCCGAATTAATTGGTCTGCGAATCGAGATTCATAGAGTTCGGGGGCTTGCTTAAGCGAGGGGAAGGTGTTAGGCACCCCCCGACTTCCGTGAAACACGGTTACCGCAATCTTGATGCTTTTCCTATCCTTTAATTCTTGAATGTGTGTGTATGTGCGCGCGTGTGTGTGTGCCTATGTGAATGTTGTGGTGAGTTTGTATGAAAGAATCATTTGGATTTTTAGCGAAAGTTGTGCTTTAATTTGAGAACGCTTCGGAATGTCTTTTCGGCATTCGCGAGAAAGCTTGATTCTTTATGAGAGAGGTTTGATTTTAATTGTCAAAAGCCATGGGATTTTTCTTTAGGTGTCGTTTTGGCAAAACAAGAGTTTTCTAAACCTTCATCAAAATAGGAATCGAGATCTATACGTTGCTTTCGTAAATAGCATGATGGGCAACCTCTAGGATCTCTTTAACCCTATGCACAAAGGTTTAATAAAACATTACTTATTTCCATAAAATCAATTTTGTGATGTTTGAAAAACGATTTTTCTTTTGCCTTCTCGTTAAATAGGAATCGACATCCATTAGCATTCCCAATTTTAGCCTCGTGATTCTAATAACCTAGTTTGATTTGATTTTATAAAAATCTTATCGTTTAGCTTTGAAATCAATTTCTTCTCATAAATCAAATCAAGCATAAACACGCGTCGAGGCTATTCATGGGCATGTAAGCCATCAAAATAAACCCCGAACGCCCACAATCGCATATTTTCACTATGACGGGGCCTTAAACGCGATTATCGCCTTGGCGTCGTTTTAAGGCCCGACGATTACATATTTACAATGAAAGGTACATTGAATTTATTACATATATCAAAAGATGTCCATCATCGGATTTGGACCACGGGGTCGCGCTCCTAGGCTCACATCCAAAATCGCTACACACCCACGAGATCCTAAAAATAACAATCTAAATAATCTATGCACAATACATCATTACAACGAGCTAAAAATTCACCAAATGGATATCATCGGGCCATTAGGAGGAATTTCGTTCCATTTGGAACCCTCACTAATAGCCCTCAATCCATGGATTCACAACAATATATAAGAACAACTACATTTAATATAATTCGGATGACAAAAAGCTTCAACAAAAATGGTAAAACAAAATGCTAAAACAAAGGATTTTTCACCTTGCAAATAATCCCCACAATATATATGAATTTGTGTATTGAATAGAGTAGAAATATATGATATGTAATCTCCCAAAATAGGTACAATTTCTCACTATTTCTTACTCTTTTCTCTCTAAATTTCTCTCATTTTCTTGCTGTTTTCTCCTTCTTTTTCGAGCTGCTCCCGCCTCCTTCTCTGCTGCTGAACCTCTCCTGGATGAAATGAAGAAACTGAGCTGAAATAGGCTGGCTAGGGCAGCCGCAGATTGATCTGTGGCTGGCCGCAAATTGATCTGCGGCTGGCTGGCCCACCCCCCATCGTACTCAGCTGGTTTCCTGGTTTCGAGTCCCGTGCGCACCACCATTATTTTAATCGTTTGGCCGCAGATCAATCCGCGGCCGGGTGGGCTGATTTTCTCGATTTCTGTGCCGCACCTCGATTCGCGTGTCGTGACATCGGTTTTCGCCGATAGGTTTGTATTTTGCAGTCCGGGAATCACTGGGAGACGTGCCACATCATTCGGGCATGCTCATTTCGGACGACCCTGCTGTCACATCGGTTTTGATTTGCAAATCGTTGCGGTGGCGTCGAGTGTTCGCACTTGTGCATCCCTCGCTCTCACAGGCCGGTTCATTTGACGATTTTGCCCTCCTGTCACGGTTAGTATACGAAGCGCAAAATTTGGGTGTCTACAATCAGTGCGGACTCTAATGTCAAACTGAGATGAATAACCCGTTTATCAGGAATTATATTTATGCGTTAGCGTTAAGATGTTGTGCACATACATGGTACGAAGGGCTGATCCCCCTAAGTACGAGAAGTAAGGTTCATATAGTCTTACGACTGTTAAAGGTTTAAAGTAGAAATACTTGATAACCTAGGATATAGTTTATGGTCTTGTGACCCTCAAATGTTCTTTTGATTCTTATTTTCTAATCTTGATTCAAAAGCCGAGCTTTCGATAATTCGGTATCCATTAATTATCCGCATGTTATTATTATTGTTATTGTTATACTTGTTGGGCAATCGTTGCTCATTCTTGCATAATAACATTGCAGCTAAGGTTGAAAGAGTTGGCGAACAATCTACTAGTAAGGGAAAAGGTAAGGCGAACAAGTGATGAAGACTAGTTTAATTTATTTGAAAGATGTTTATGTAAAAGGCTTAGGTTATTTATGTTATGTTTCCGCATTGATGTTTTATTTAAGGTTAGATGACATCGGATTGATGTTATTATGATGTTGTAACCCTTTAAAGGGAGGATTTCTATTTCAGTTAAAAGTTTTCATTCTTATATTTTTATGGGTAGTTAGATGTGATGTGATTTATTTGGATAGTGAACACCAAATCCTGTGGGAATGAAGTACCCGGATTTGGGGTGTCACAGGTTGGTATCAGAGCTGTAAGTTATGAACCTTAAGTGGGGAAAAGCTTAGGGTAGTAGCCTTTTAGGAGACATAAAATATAGTGGTGATAAACTCTTATCGAGTTCTAAGGAATGAATTAAGGAATTCATTAAAGATAATAAATAGATTTTATGTGCTATGTGCTTATGTATTAATAACCTATGTGTCGCGAGTGGTATCGAGTATTAATTAAAACTTAAACTTTGTTGTCAGGATGTCGGATGTTGGAGGATTCAGTCAGCCTAGGGAGGTTGAGCCCCGAGTAGCAAGAGAGGAGGAGCCCCGTGATATTCATGTTGTCCGGGAGCAGTTGATACAGAGAGAGCCATCTCCATTGATCACTGTTGTGGGTCAGGAGTATGAGCCTGAATTTGATCCAGATGAGGACTCTGAGGAGGTAGAGGTAGAGAATAAGGAGGATGATGAAGATCCCGAGGAGGTACCCCTTACCTCTATCGATGTCGAGATGTATGATGCGCTGTATGACTGTACCATAGAGGCACAGGATAGAATCAGAGAATTGGATAGGCTGGCAAATATTCGTCAGACTGTTGTAGAACAGAAGAATGAGAAGATTGAGGATCTGGATGTACGTCTTGGAGACGTGGAATGGAAGCTAGTTTGGGCAAAGAGTCAAAAAGAAGAGTTATTGGCTGAGAATGAGAAAATGAAGGTTGAAATTGAGAGATTGAAGGATGATCTGAGTGAAGAGTCAGCGGAACGTGCTAGAGCAGAGGACGCCTGGATGAAGGGCTCTCGACGTGCAGAAATTTCTGAAGAAGGTGAGCGGGCAAAGAAGGCTAAGATTGAGAAGACAGATTACACATTTCAGACAACAATTGACAAGGCCCAGGATTGAGTTCTCCACTATCTAGTTCAGTTCGAGGACTTGCCATGGTACATATTGGATCGTAGGATGATGTTCCGTATCATGGAGGAAGAACGCAGAAAGGCAGTTCAACGCCTTAGTAGGTCGTGATAGGAAAGTATTGAAATATGTGAATATTTATGGTAGTTAGTAATGTAAATTCCAGCGTGATTATAAACAATGGAATATGATTATTTAATCCTGAAGAGTCTTTGATCTCGGGATAGTTGATGTAAATATTAGTGATGCTATCTTTCTATGTTTAAAACTTTTGAGTAAATGAAATATCAAAGTTTATTTGAAGATGTTATGTGTTAAGTGTTAAACCTGAATTGTTTGAGCGAAATAATAAACACTTAAGAAATTGAGTAATGATCTAATAAGCGTATACTCTTAAACAGAAAATGCTGCCGAGATGTCAACCACGTCAACAAGCTCAGGAAAGTTCTACGAGCAATAACAACAACGATGCCAATGCTAATCCTGTACAACAATTGGTAAACCTTTTAGCCGGAGCACTTACGAATCAGCCGTAAACCCCACAAGTTATGTCATTTAAGGATTTCAAAGCGGTAGGACTGCTAGAGTTTAGGGGTTCCATGAACCCAATCGAAGCCTAGACTTGGGTGATGGAAATGGAAAAGGTGTTCGACGTTGCTAGGGTTAGTGATGACCAAAAGACTGCCTTTGCAACGTTTATGCTTAAGTAAGAGGCCAGCTACTGGTGGCAAGCGAATAAGGTTCGAGGAGGTCAGGGTGTAATCACGTGGGATAGGTTCAAGGAGATATTCTTTGAGATGTACTTTCCGACAAGTTCACGTAATCAGATGGAGATTCAATTCTTGGAGCTGAAGCAGGGTACCATGTCTGTACTGGAATACGCTGCAAAGTTCAATGAGTTGGCTAGGTTCGCAACATATCAGGTGAATACTGATGAGATGAAGGCGAGGAGATTTGAATAGGGGTTGAAGCCGTGGTTGTATAGCAAGGTGTCAATGTTTCAATTGAACACTTTTGCAGGAGTTTTGGAGAAGGCGATTATCGGGGAAGGTGGAAGCGATGCTCTGACCAAGTATAACCTGGAGCACAAGAAGAAGGGTGAAAATGAGAATAACAAAGCTAGTGGTAGTAATAGTGGTGGTCACAATCAGAAGAGGAAGTGGAATGACGGTGGGTCTGCTGGGAATCAACAAGGAGGTCAGAAAAAGAAAGTGGAGGCGCGTGTTTCCTGCGGGAAGAATCATGTGGGAATATGCCTGAAGGGGAAGAGGTTTTGCTACAATTATGGCCAAGAAGGTCACATAGCACCGAATTGTCCTAATCCTAAGAAGGGCACTTGCTTCACTTGCGGGTCAAAGGATCATCTGGCTAGGGATTGCCCCAAGAAGGCAGCAGGAGGAGCAGGAACAGGAGGGAGTAGGGGAAACAATGGTAGTAGTACGTTAACCATAACTGGATCAGCACCGACAAACCGACCTACCGCCAGAACTTTCAACATTACCATACAAGACGCATTGCAGTCACGAGATGTAGTGTCGGGTATCATTCCGATCAATAATATAAATGCTTACGTATTGTTTGATTCGGGTGATACTTGCTCATTTATATCTGAAGACTTTGCTAAGAATCTAGATTTGCCTAAGGAGGAATTAGATTACCCTTTGAACATAGAAATTGCGAATAGGGAGATAATTTATGTTAGGTTTATACACAAGAACTGTAGGGTGGATATTAAGGGAAACGTGATGACTGTAGATCTGATTCTAATTAAACTTGGGGAATTTGATGTTATTTTGGGAATGGATCAATTATGGGGCGATAATTGATTTCCAAAAGAAATGTATTAACCTTATGACTCTGTCAAATGTAGTATTTTATGGCAGCAAGTCGCTTAGGCAAGCGAGTTGTTTGACGATAATGCAGGCCAAGAAGTTGTTGAGACAAGGCTGTATGGGATACTTAGCCTACATAGTCGATACTCGAAAAGAGAGTCTGAAATTAGAAGAGATACCTGTCGTAAAAGACTTTATAGACGTATTTCTAGATAAGTTGCCAGGACTTTCGCCAGATAGGGAAGTGGAATTCGTAATCAATTTGGCGCCAGGAACTGCCCCTATATCGAAGGCTCCGTACCGTATGGCCCTAGTAGAGATGAAAGAATTGATGGTGTAACTGCAAGAACTTTTCGACAAGAAGTATATCCAGTCGAGCGTATCACCATGGGGAGCGCCGATATTATTTGTCAAGAAGAAGGACAGATCGATGCGACTTTGTATTGATTATAGAGAGTTGAACAAGGTCATGATTAAAAATAAGTATCCTTTGCTAAGGATCGATGACTTGTTTGATCAATTGAAAGGAGCTAGGTATTTCTCGAAGATAGATTTGAGAAGTGGTTATCATCAGTTGAAGGTAAGGAAGGAAGATGTACCGAAGACAGCGTTCAGAACTCGTTATGGTCACTACGAGTTTCTGGTGATGTCATTTGGTCTAACGAATGCTCCTGCAGCATTCATGGACCTAATGAACAGGGTGTTTAAGCTGTTTTAGATAAGTTCATAGTAGTGTTCATCGATGATATTCTCGTATATTCCAAAACCAAGGAATAACATGCGGAGCATTTGAAGGTGACATTGGAAGCATTAAGAATAGAGAAGTTGTACGCTAAATTTTCAAAATGTGAATTCTGGATAGAGCGGGTGCAATTTCTTGGACATGTGATTGACAAGGATGGGATTTCGGTAGATCTGTCAAAGGTTGAAGCTGTGCTTAACTGGGATCAGCCGAAAACACCGTCGGAAGTAAGGAGTTTCCTAGGATTGGCAGGTTATTACAGAAGATTCATTCAAGATTTTTCTAAAATTGCGAGTCCGTTAACGAATTTGACTAGGAAGGCAGTAAAGTTCGTTTGGACGGAAAAGTGTGAGGAAAGTTTTCAGGAATTAAAGAAGAGGTTGAGTACGACACCTGTGTTGTCCTTACCGGATATCACAGGAAATTTTATGGTGTACAGTGATGCGTCGCATAAAGGGCTAGGCTGTGTGCTTATGTAGAACGGTAAGGTTATTGCGTATGCGTCACGACAACTAAAGGACTATGAGAAGGGGTATCCGACCCATGATTTAGAATTAGCCGCGGTAGTGTTTGCTTTGAAGATCTGGAGACACTATCTATACGGGAAGAAGTGTGAAATATATTTTTACACAGAAGGACCTGAACATGCGACAGAGGAGATGGTTAGAATTCATAAAGGACTATAACTGCGAGATTTTATACCATCCGGGTAAAACGAACGTTGTGGCCGATGCCTTAAGCAGAAAGGGTCGGGTGAAACTATTTATGTTAACCGATCAGGAGGAGCTAATTTCAGCAATGGCAAAACTAGAGTTGGAGGTGAAATATCCTGAGGAGTCTGACGAAAAACTATTTCAATTAGGAGCTGGACCAACTTTGATGGACACGGTTAAGGAAGCACAACTTCACGATGAGGAATGTGAGAAAATTAGAAAAAGAATATCTGAAGGTAATGAAGTGAAATTCAAAGTTGATAATGAAGGATTATTGAAATTCGAGGGAAGAATTTGGGTTCTGCCAGTACCAGAGGTTAAGGAGGAAATTTTGAGCAAGGCTCATAGGTCAAGATATTCGATTCATCTAGTGAGTACGAAGACGTACCAGGATCTCCAACAGCATTTTTGGTTGCCGAATATAAAAAGGGACGTTGCCGATTGTGTGGCCAAGTGTTTGACATGTCAGAAAGTTAAAACAGAATATCTGAGGTCGAGTAGGTTATTACAACCGTTACAAATCCCAAAATGGAAACGGGAACATATCACAATGGATTTCGTTGTAGGTCTTCTGACGACTCAGAAAGGTTTTGACGTAGTTTGGGTTATCCTAGATTGATTGACGAAATCAGCACATTTCCTACCGATCAAGATCAGATTTAACCTAGATCAGTTGATGAAGTTATATGTGAAGGAGATTGTTTCGAGGCACGGTGTTCCAGTGTCTATTATTTCAGATAGGGATCCGCGATTCACATCGAACTTCTAGAAGCGCCTACAGGAATGTATGGGACCACAGTTACATACGAGTACGACATATCATCCACAAACCGACGGACAGAGCGAAAGAGCGATTCAGACATTGGAAGACATGTTAAGAGCTTGCATCATGGATTTCAAAGGGAATTGGGACGATCATTTACCATTGGTGGAATTTGCTTACAATAACAGTTACCATGCAAGTATTAGCATACCGCCTTATGAAGCGTTGTACGGCAGAAAGTGCAGAACTCCATTATGCTAGGATGAAGTTGGCGAACGTCAATTACTAGGACCAGGACTGGTACAACAGACCGCCGAAATCGTCAAAGTGATCAGGGAAAGATTGATAGCTACTCAGGATAGGCAGAAGAAATATGCCGATCAACACCGCAAGAATCGAGAATTTGAACCCGGTAGCTTCGTTTTTTCTTGAAAGTGTCTCCCTAGAAGGGGAAAATCCGATTTGGTAAGAAGGGGAAACTGAGCCCGAGGTTCATTGGACCCTTTGAAGTGTTGTGGAGAATTGGTGAAGTCGCGTATGAGGTAGCCTTACCTCCGACGTTAGAACATATCCACAACGTTTTTCATGTTTCGGTGTTACGACCATACAAACTCGACTATAAGCATGTTATATAATATGAACTAGAACGTGGGAACTCGAAGATCAAATGATAAAAAATTATCCTCAATTATTTGCTTAGTCTAGTGTAGCGATTCTGGGGACAGAATCTTTGTAAGGAGGGGAGAATGTAACGGGACGAATTAATTGAGTCGTGATTCTGGGGACAAAATCATTTTAAAGGGGGGAAAGATGTAACGAACGAGATTTTTATATTTGATCTTTAAATATTTATTGAATTAAATAAATATTTGTGTTGATTTATTTATTGACTTAAATAAATATTTGATGAAATTGTTGTAGATTAATTTAATTAAATGTGTTACGTTAATTGAATTAATGTGAAATAATTTTATAGTGCAAAGTGTGAATTTAATTGGAATAATTAAATTAAATGAGTTGTTTATTAATTGTGATGTTGTTCTAATTAATTAGAGATTTATTATTTGTCATAATTAAATAAATGAGAATTTTAATTATGTGATAAGTTGATTTAATGTGTAGTAGTGGCTTTTATTTAATTGAAATTAAATAATATAATTTGATTATTAAAGTGTGACCAATAAAACTATATAATAAAAAAGTTAATTAAAATAAATGGAAAAAAAGGAATAAGTAACTATCAACCAAACATGGCCTTATGAACATGGGAGTAGTTAAGTGCATACTGGCCTTAACTGACACCCATGTTGCGCCAGATAATAGCATCAGCCTTATTCACGTACTATTTTTTCTAAGACAAGTCAGAGAAATACAGAGAGAAAAAGAGAGAAAAACTTGTGAGATTTTGGAGGTGAAGAAGGAATTTGGAGAATTAGAGAGTTTCTTCATCTTCTTGCATAATCTAAACCACTAATCAAAGGTAATTTCTTAAATTTAAATTTTAATTTACGTTCTTGAGTTTCCTCCATGAAAGTTAAACTGAGTTCTCTGTAAATTGATTTTTTATGACTAAATTGTTAAGAACTTGATGTTAGATGTTTGTTAGTATGCATAATCTGTTTTATATGATTTATATGTGATTTAGAGTAATCAAATTCATGAGATTATGTTTTAATTGGAGTTTTGAAATTTACAGAGGAATAGGTATTGAATATGGCTAAAATGTATGAAAATTTATGTTTTAAACGCATATTAAACGGTAAATTGATGGTTGATTATGTTTATACATGTAAAAACAAAGAGAACGAAACTTAAATGGATCAATTTGGTGTTATAACGAATCTGTTATGTGTGATTTCATGATATTTGACGAAACTTTGATAAAATGGCAAAAAAACTTAATTTTTAGTTCTTAGATTCATGGTTTATATGATTTAGGTTATTAAAATCATGCTAGAAGGGTTGGGTAATGATCATATATGAATTATAGTAACTGGGTATACTTAATTTATTGTATGAATAAAGAAATTGGAAGTTTTTTTGGCCTGCTGTGTGTTCTTCGCGAACTTGGGCAACTGAATCTGCATCGCGGTGCCGCAGCACCAGTGCTTAGTACAATACTGGCACCGCAGCACCGACCTGGGGTTGTCCGGGTCCGAGTCAGGCCAGCGCCGCAACGCCGGCTCAAGGCTTAATCTCGGCGCCGCAGTGCCGGTTCGGGTCAACCGGGTCGGGTCGGGTCCAAAACCTTGAAAATGAAGTTTTTTCAGATTTTAAAATAAAATAATTTCACATATATGAAGCAATATGATAAGTATGTAAAAGAATAACAATAGTTTAAGAGTGTAGGTTTAAGTTATGTTTTCGGAAGTGATCAATCGTTTAATAAAGGAAGTAATTAGTTGAGCTATGAATATTAATTGTTCAATGTGACTTGAATGTATAGGTCACCCAAAGAGCAAATAGATAATATTAATTATAGCAGACGTGTCAGGCAAGTTTTCTATCTTTAATCTTCTTATTACGTTGAATGCAAGTTTCTTAACTCTACTTTTTACATTGAACAAGTTCATAAATCATATACTTATGTTGATCAAGTTTCTTACTCTTGATTATGCAATTATATAATTCTGATTGAGATGTTCTAATTCTTTTAAAGCAATACTTCGGTTATACAATGTTTGTTCAATTGTATACCTTAAGATTCATTATTCGATTAAAATATCAATTATATTATTGAACCTTGATTGACTGGCGAACCCTTATTGATTCGACTAGCCCATAGTTGATGAGCGTTCTAAATTCTAGAACTGTTATTGATGTTAATCCAAACCAAATTTCCTTTGGTGCGGACTCTGATGTCAAACTGAGATGAACAACCCTTTTATAGGAGATTATATTTATGCGTTAGCGTTAAAATGTTGTGCACATACATGGTACGAAGGGCTGATCCCCCTAAGTACGAGAAGTAAGGTCCATATAGTCTTATAACTGTTAAAGGTTTAAAGTAGAAATACTTGATAACCTAGGACATAGTTTATGGTCTTGTGACCCTCAGATGTTCTTTTGATTCTTGTTTTCTAATCTTGATTCAAAAGCCGAGCTTTCGATTATCTGGTATCCATTAATTATTCGCATGTTATTATTATTGTTATTGTTATACTTGCTGGGCAATCGTTGCTCATTCTTGCATAATAACATTGCAGCTAAGGTTGAAAGAGTTGACGAACCATTTACTAGTAAGGGAAAAGGCAAGGCGAACAAGTGATGAAGACTAGTTTAATTTATTTGAAAGATGTTTATGTAAAAGACTTAGGTTATTTATGTTATGTTTCTGCACTGATGTTTTATTTAAGGTTAGATGACATAGGATTAATGTTATTATGATGTTGTAACCCTTTAAAGGGAGGATTTCTATTTCAGTTAAGAGTTTTCATTCTTATATTTTTATGGATAGTTAGATGTGATTTATTTGGATAGTGAACACCAAATCCTGTGGGAATGAAGTACCCGGATTTGGGGGTGTCACAGCCACTACTACACCAGATGGTTGCTAGGAATGCCGAGCTGAAAGAAAAGTTGGAGCAAAAAGAGTTGAAGATAGGAGAGCTGATGATGGAGAATCAGGCTATGAAGTTTGAATTTGATCTGGAGATTGCTGACAAGATTCGGGTTAAGGATGCCTGGGTCAGAACAGCGAGGAGAGTTGATCAGCCGGAGAAAGAGTTAGAGACAAGTGTTATGAGGATAGAGACTTTGGGGTTGGCACTAGATACAGCCTATAGGAGCCCGAGAGTGGGAGATAGGAGGACTCATATGGAGGTAGGAGAGACTAGTCGCTCGGTTCGTCGCCGAGTTATGGATGGAGTATTTCCACAGGAGCAGCAGGAGCATGTTCATGCAGATGTGGCTCATTAGGACATGCAGTGATGTGATAGCTTAGATGTTATGTATTGTATATAGATGCAGTTTGTACCCCTTTTGTTTATAGGGTTATATATATGTGATGTAAACCCAGATTGTGAGAGGTAGTATGTAAATATGATGTATCTCCACTTTATGTGTATAAGGGGAATATAGTTTTGGTAGATCCCATCTTTTGATGCTAAAATGGGATAGTTAGCATTTATAGAAATATGCCAGGAAATTGTAAGTGTATGACACTATGATTTGGTTTATTATGAATGCAGTATTATGATTATATGTTTGACTGAGTTTAAATTGCGCATTAAATTTTAAATACCAACACTAATAAGATGAGCATAAAATGTAAAACACAAAGAACAATTTAAGGTTTTGTTTAAAATCAAATAATGCCGCCAAAAAGAGCACCAAGACACCAAAAGGAGGAAATATCTGTTAATAATGAAGAAGGGAATGCAAACCCGATGCAAAACTTTGTAAATATGTTAGCAGAGGCAATGCAGAATCGGGCACCAGCCGCAGGAAATCAGCCAGGGAATCAATTGGCGAATTTTAAGGACTTTAAAGCAGTAGGTCCGCCAGAGTTGAAGGGAACAACAGACCCAATTGAAGTTCAAACATGGGTCAAGGAAATGGAGAAGGCTTTTATTATTGCAAGAGTTGTTGAGGAGCAAAAGACGGGTTTTGCTACCTACTTGATGAAAGGAGAGGCGAATTTCTGGTGGGAATCGAATCAGAACAGAGCCGAAGAAGGAGTGGTAACATGGGAGAGATTCAAAGAATTATTTTCGAGAATATTTTCCACGAAGTATGCAAGGAAGGATGGAAGTGAAATTCTTAGAATTGAAGTAGGAGAACATGTCAGTTTCGGAGTACGCAACCAAATTCAATGAGTTAGCAAGGTTTGCACCACACTAAGTGGACACGGAAGAACAAAAGGCGAGACGTTTTGAGAACGGGTTAAAACCCTGGATATTCAACAAGGTAGTAGTGCTACAGATTGATTCGTTTTCGACTCTGTTAGATAACGCGATTATTGCAGAAGGGGGAAGTGAAGCAGTATCAAAGTATAACCGAGAGAAGAACAAGACAAAAAATGAAGGTGGAATTTAAAATGTCAGCAGCGGTGGTAGCAACAACAATAAGCGCAAGTGTAACAACAGTGGTAATAACTCGGAGAATCAACAAGGAAGTCCATAGCAGAAGAAACCGGCATGTAATAAGTGTGGAAAGAATCACTCGGGGGAGTACATGAAGGGAAGGAATGTATATTATAACTGCGGACAGGAGGGGCATATCACTTTAAATTGTCCTAAACCTAAGAAGGGATGATGTTTTTCATGTGGAGGAACGGGACATAGATTCAAGGACTGTCCAATAAAGAAGAGTACTGATATAGTAAGTGGTAACAAGGGTAGTAACACCAAGTTAACCATCGGAGGACCAGTTCAGCCCAGTAAGCCGACAGCTTGAACATTCAACATTACAGTTCAAGATGTATTGGCATCCAAAGAGGTGGTGTCAGGTATTATTCCGATCAATAATATAAATGCATATGTATTATTTGATTCGGGAGCTACCTGTTCATTTGTGTCTGATAATTTTTCTAGAAGATTAAATTTACCTCGTGAAAAGTTAGAAAACCCAATGAACATAGAGGTTGCAAATAAAGAAGTAATCCATGTTGAGTATATCCATAGGAATTGTTGTGTGGAAATAAGGGGACATAAGTTAAGTGTGAATTTAATTTCGATAAGCTTAGGAGAATTTGATGTGATCCTAGGAATGGATTGGTTGTTTAACCATGAGGCAGTTATTGACTGTCAGAAAAAGAGCATACGCCTTAAGACACCAAATAAGTCTAAGGTTGTATTTTAAGGTAGCAAGTCACCAAGATAAATGAGTTGTCTAACGATGATGCAGACCAAGAAATTGTTAAAGAAAGGATGTGAGGGTTATTTGGCTCATATAGTGGATACACAGAGGGTGAATTATGACATGGGGTAGATACCTATAGTGAATGAGTTCGTGGACGTATTTCTAGAGGAATTGCTAGGATTTCCACCAGACCGAGAAATAGAGTTTGTAATTGATTTAGTACCGGGGATAGCGCCAATATCGAAAGCACCATATAGGATGGCTCCGGTAGAGATGAGATAATTAATGATCCAGCTACAGGAGTTGTTAGATAAGAAAAATATATTCAACTGAGTGTTTCTCCATGGGGAGCACCGGTGTTGTTTGTAAAGAAGAAGGATGAATTGATGAGATTATGTATGGATTATAGGGAATTGAACAAAGTGACAATTAAGAACAAGTATCCGTTACCAAGAATAGACGATCTGTTTGATCAACTTAAAGGAGTAAAGTATTTTTTAAAGATTGATTTAAGAACCAGTTATCCTCAATTGAAGGTGAGGAAGGAGGATGTACCAAAGACAACATTTAGAACTCGTTATGGCCATTATGAGTTTTTAGTGATGTCGTTTGGACTGATTAATGCACTAGCTGCATTTATGGACTTGATGAACAGAGTGTTCAAGCCATACTTGGATAAGTTTGTGGTTGTGTTCATTGACGATATCTTGGTGTATTCGAAGACTGAAGAGGAGCCTGCCGAGCATTTAAGGATAATACAGGAGACATTAAGGAAGGAAAAATTGTACACGAAATTTTTGAAGTGTGAATTCTGGTTGAAGAGAGTTCAATTTTTAGGACATGTTATCGATAACGAGGGAATTTCTGTTGATCCTGCAAAGGTAGAAGCGGTGAAAAATTCGGGACAATCGAAGATGCCGACACAGGACAGAAGTTTCTTGGGATTAGCAGGATATTATCGGAGGTTTATTCAAGATTTCTCGAAGATGGCAATGCCGTTAACTAATTTGACAAGGAAGACATTTAAGTATGTATGGACGGAGAATTGTGAGTAGAGTTTTCAGAAATTGAAGAAGCGACTAAGTGAAGCACCTGTGTTATCATTACCAGATAATACGGGACGTTTTACGGTGTATAGTGATGCGTCTCACAAGGGACTAGGTTGTGTGTTGATACAGAATGGTAAAGTAATTGCGTACACGTCACGACAATTAAAAGATTATGAGAACGGATACCCTACCCATGACTTGTAATTGGCTAAGGTAGTGTTTGCCTTTAAGATTTGGAGACATTATCTTTATGGGGAAAAGTGTGAGATATATACAGATCACAAGAGTTTGAAGTATATCTTTACATAAAAGGAGTTGAACATGAGGCAAAGAAGGTGGTTAGAATTGATCAAGGATTACGATTGTGAGATTCTATACCATCCTGGAAAGGTCAACGTAGTGGCGGATGCTTTAAGTAGAAAGAGTATAGAGAAGTTGTTTGTATTGACAGATCATGAAGAATTAATAAAGGAAATGGCTAGAATGGAGTTGGAGGTGAAAAATCTGAATAATTCGGAGAAAATAATAGAAATGGAAGCAACTCCGACATTATTAGACAAGGTGAAAGAAGCTCAAGAAAATGATGAAGAATGTGTTAATATCAAGAAATGGTTAGTTGAAGGTGAAGAGTTGAAGTATAAAATCGATGGCACCGGATTACTGAGATTCGAAGAGCGAGTTTGGGTACCTTCAGTACCGGAGTTAAGATAAGAGATTTTGCAAGAGGCTCATAATACGAGATACTCGATACACCCAGGAAGCACTAAGATGTATCAAGATTTGCGTCAACATTTTTGGTGGTTGAACATGAAGAGAGAGGTTACAGAATGTGTTAGTCGATGTTTAACTTGTCAATGAGTCAAGGCAGAGCATCAACGACCAAGCGGATTATTGCAGCCATTAGAGATTCCTGAATGGAAATGAGAGTATATCACGATGGATTTTGTGGTGGGACTTTCAGCAACACAAAAAGGTTACGATGCCATATGGGTGATAGTGGATCGTCTTACAAAGTCAGCGCACTGTTCGTCGATCAAGATTAGGTACAATTTGGACCAACTAGCCAAATTGTATATCAAAGAAATTGTTTCAAGATATGGAGTGCCGATATCAATTGTATCCGATAGAGATCCTAAGTCAATGTCTACTACGGCGGACTGCCCGACGAAGTGCCTGTCGAGCCAACCGATCAACCACTCGGCGTCTGATCATGCGCCGACTACTGCCCTCCTCCCGAGGGTATCTCCTGACTCGATCCTGCAGTCTGGCCACTGTCAAATATAAGTCATACTCCAAGGTATCGATCCTGACGGATCCATCTCGAACCTCTCCCTCAAGCACATCCACCCTCGTGGCTGCGCGAACCCAGAACTCCTGCATCCGAATCCTTTCTACCTGCTCCAAGTCTCGCTCAGCCCTAACAGCCTATAGAATTGTCTGCAGCTCCACCTCCCTGACATCTGCCTGCTCTAATGCCTACCTCAACTGACTATTTTGCAACACCAACTGTTGCACTGTGGGACCTAACTGGGGTGTAGTACTCTCTAACTGTTGAATCTGAGCTTTCAGCTCAGCTATCTGGAACTGTAGCGAGTACGCCTCTGCCTTGTACTGATCTTCCATCCCCTGATGGACAGAATTCTCCTCCTTTAGGTGTGCAATACGAGCATTCTGCTGCTCGATAGTCTGCTCCTGCTCTATTATCCGATCGACATAATACCCAAGCAAGTCATCCTGAAAGGTGTGCAACACCGGAGATCCCTCCTCGGGTACCTCTGTAGCAGCTCCACCCATCTCTATATCAGCTGGGTCCTCCTCGGACTTATCATCCCTGTCCTGACTGCCGGATCTCAACACTCCGCCTATGACAGGCTCTACCAGATCCTCCAAGTAGTCCTCCTCTGGCCCGAATCCACTCAATGGTACTCTTGGGGCAACATGTGCATAGCCCACTAACTGCTCGGTAACAACAGGTATATTGGTGAATACCTCCTCCTCCCGGACTCCACTGGTCTCTCCTACGGCAGCCACCCTATAAACACGCAAAACTAACATTAGTACAGCAATAAAATATATTCATTGAAGGAATGAAGTTATATTTCATTGGGTACTACTCACTCGATGAATTCCCCAATTCATCAAAATACCAAACATGATAAATCTTCCTGATTTATCTCCTAATGCACTCTATACGAGTTTAATACTAAGGTTATAACCTAGGTTTCGCAATCCTAATGTTTATAACCTACAACTCTGATACCAACCTGTGACGCCCCCAAATTCGGGTCTCAAACACTCGGATTTGGTCATCACGATCCAATACAAACATCCACCTCCAAACAACATATAATAACTAAGTGCAAAATATAATAAACATATGTTGTTCATTTAAAAGGTGTTACTAGTCCCAATATTCAATAACCTTAATACATAACCAAAACGTACCCTAAATATTTAATCAGGGTTCAAATTACATTAATAATAAATTTAAATTAAGCATAAAAGTCAGCTACTTGAAATCTATCACTTCATCTTTTCCTTGCCCTTGTCTTTGCATGAGGTCTCGGGCTTAACTGCAATAGGGTTCATGATATAACAAGGGTGAGCAACTAGTTTGCTCAGTAAGTTCAAATAACAGTAAGAAATGATATATATCATGAATGAAATGAATATCTGGAAACGATTCAACGAATAGAATAATGAAAGCAAGAATAATAACTGCTTTTAAAATAAACGATAGTCAATGTAGACCATGAACAATACACTTTCAATGGAATCAATAGCTAATTGACCCTTTGGTTACTGGCTTAGAAATAAGTACTCGAGGGGATCAGCCTCTAGTACCCTATATGTATGCATAACATTTAATTTCTGTTCTTGTATCTTACATTTAGATACGTGGGGTACTCCCCTATATTTTTGGGGTGTTCATATTAGTCCAAGAATCCGCACCTTTAAATGGCTTGGAAAGCTTTTATTAAATATGCTTATGTCTGGCCGAACAATGGCTTAGACTCAACTCTGAACAGTTCATGCAATATAGAACTTTAATTAAGGCACAAGTCAAAGGATGTACGAGCTAAATTGCACCAATTGAGAATCACAATAATATCAATGTGGAATAATCGTAAAGAAATTAAACCACTTAGAGCATGCTTGGAAGTAAAGTTCAAGCTTAAATAATTAACTCTAGCAAGGTTAGGAAAAACTTGCTTAGTAAATAATTTGAGTTAGGATAGGAAAACTTGACCAACACAAGGGTTAGACAAGCGTTAGGGAACTTGCGTTCAACATATAAGGTGAATGGAATTAGGGAACTTGCGTTCAACATATAAGGTGAATGGAATTAGGGAACTTGCTTGGTGCGTCTGCTACAATATACAACACACGCTCCTTAAAATCCTACACAATTAGGTACATATCCGTATAACAATTAGTCACATATCGACTAGATTCAAAACAGACGTAGCGTCATTAAAGTACATTGATTGCCACTACGACTACCCAGTCGGGGGTGAGCTGGCGGGGGTCTAAGGGGGCAACGCCCCCTAGAAACCAAACGTAAGTTGTAACCAGGTTAATCAATTTTCGCCTTAAGACAACATTATTTTGATTGATACTTGATACACAATTAAGCATTTAAGACTCAACCAAATATGATTAACTAACGAATAACTAATTGGGTTTATTAATTATTATTACCAAAATAAATAATCCCAATTTTAATCTTGGTTGCTTAATGGTTATCTAATAGAAATAATTTAATAACTAATTAAAACTATTAATATTTAAATTACGTAACCCGACCCGAACCATCATGATCCGGACCGACCCGGCCAAAAACACGGGGTTAGCGCTGCAGCACGACACCATCAAGGTAAGGTTGACGCTGCGGCGTCAGGTCCGTGCAACCCAGCTGACACACGCCCTTCACGCTACGACGTAAGGCTCCATAGTAAGGCCGACGCTGCGGCACCAGGCCCTTTATTCGTGACGTTGCGGCGTCGTGCTGAGGCTGCGGCACGACGACCATTCCGCTATGACGCTGCGGCGTCACTTACTGTCGTTGCGGCGTGACGAACCAGAGGTCGTCTTCTCCGTTTCGTTTCATGGCTTTCTTCGAATTTGAATTATTAAAACTAATTTCCAAGCATGCATAACCTAATATTAACCACATACTACTATTAATTATAAGTTTTA